>OY757932.1:46780947-47318447 GCA_963585895.1 Sepioteuthis lessoniana | reverse complement strand
TATTTATTTATCTATTTCTTTGACCGTCCATATCTATCTATCTATCAGATTGTTTTTATCTGCTTCAGTCTTTTCATGCCGATACATCAATCTAGATATCTATCTTGTGTGTCTGTAATATGGATAGAAATATTCTACAGTGACTGATAATCATATTTAATAATATCAAAATATATTGTTATAAAAATTATGTGATGTGGACGCTAACTAAGAAACTAGACGGCAATTACACAAGAATGTTGAGAACAATATTGAACAAGTCCTGGCGACAACACCCCACAAGACACCAACTATACGGCCACTTGCCTCCCATCACGAAAACTATACAAGTTAGACGAACCAGACACGCAGGACACTGCTGGAGAAGCAAGGACGAGCTCATAAGTGATGTACTCCTATGGATCCCCACATATGGCCAAGCAAAAGCAGGACGACCAGCTCGAACATACATACAGCAGTTATGTGAGGACACAGGGTGTAACCCTGAAGACCAGCCAGAGGCGATGAATAATAGGGAGAAGTGGCGAAAGAGGGTCAGGGATATCCGTGCTGGCTGCACGACATGATGATGATGATATATATACACACACACACACATATCCACACACACACACACACACACACACATATATATATATATATATATATATATATACCGAAGCTGATAGGAAACAATATCTATTTGTGTTACGGTCCATGATTCCCGGCAGATGTCTGAGACTACGAATTAAGCCAAACCCTAAAAAATATACACTAAGATTTTTTTTCTTATTTATTTACTTCATCAAAATAGGCCCACAATGAAGTGTAATTTCTAAATTAGACGCAGTACGATATTAATCTGATTGAGAGAACGAATAAGCGCCATAGATAATTTCATAACCAACAACTACTATCCTTGTTCGTTCTGAAATTATTTCAGTACGACACCCAGTTTTACACCTTTCAATTCTGGGATGCTTTACATTCACTTCATTGCCGATAGACTGTGTCGAACTTGACACAATGTACCAATGGTAGAGAGCAATTTTCGATTCTTCCAATGACTCAAAGGTGCCGATTTCCTGGAAAGGAACGTCAACATATGGACGAAAATTCACTTCCTCTTGTCACAGCATCATGCCCAGCGAAAAAAATCGATGTTGCCTTTGAGCAATCATTTGGAAGTGAGGGTAGGGAATATATATATGAAAATTTGGAAGCGCCCGCGATGTAATGGTTATCGTAGTAGAAAATGGACATAGCCAACCGAGTTAAAATCCTGGACAAGGCGGTTTCGAGGCATTTCACAGAGTGTCCTTTGGTGGCCAGTCGGCTGGGGCTGTAGAATACACCGACCGCATCTCTGCAGAGGAGTGAGACTCCCTACACATGTGTCCTGGATATGACAATAAACAATTTGATGGTGAAGCTACAGTAATGCTGGAGTTTTGGGGACTGTGGAGTACCCGTTTATTGCCATTACTCCCAGATCCACGGAACCGGAGTGGTAGAACCTGATTGAGTTCTATCTATAAGTCGAATAGAACTGTTTGACATTTAAACTGAGTGCAAACAAATGACTTATGCTAAAATGAATTGTTTAAAATAGAACTGTTTAATCATTTAAGTGTGTGAAACAAATGACTGACATTTAATCGAATTGTTTGAGATACATAGCAATATTTGGAATCATTTAACATTGTTGACATGCTAAACTGAATCGTTTGGGATAGAATTGTTTCATCCTTTAACTTTGTGTAAACAAATGGCTGATGTTTAATTGAATTATCCGTGATACATAGCAATACTTAGAAAACATTAAACTGTGTGCAAACAAATGATTAATAGTAAATAGAATTATTCAGATAGAAATAATTGAAACGCTTTTACTGTGTGCAAAAAAAATGATCTCAGGCTCTTTTAAAAATGTTACCTACAAAATGTATTCAGAAATCATATATTCACTATATATGCATAAAAAGGATTTGGCTTTAAATAATTGATAATGGTTGATATGCCATCAAACCAAACCAAACCGAACTAATGCACGTGGGAAAGGTATGCAACCAACTATTTCATTTTCAGCTATGGAGGACTGAGGGCTGTGTTTTCTTTTACCTTGTAATGGCAACTAGTCTAGAAGAAAAAAAACTCAGGATGATAAAAAAAAACTGTTAAAATCCGCTTGACCTTGTGTCGCACGCGGCTCGCGTGGAGGTGTTGGATAAATGCTTTGCTGCAAAAAATACGTCTCTGAGTTGATAAAATATTGGCCAAAACTCACTTGAAAAAGATACACACTCAGCGTGATGTCTTTCGATTCTGAGATAATACCCCTCTTTTCCTAATAGCCCTGTGCCTTTCTAGCTTATTTTATCAAGCTCTTTAGACGTGTTCATACCGCTTCGTATCGCTGCATGGTAATTAGAAAGTTTCTATATGGTTCAATGTATCTACTTAATTTAAATGTGCCTGGAGTTATCTGAAGTTCGTGATGTAGTTAAAAAAATGTAGGCTTTCGTTAGAGCATCTTAGTGTTATTACCAATGGCAAAGTAGGCGAGCTTAATGTAATGGTTATCAGAGGAGGAAAATAATCAGGGATCCGAGTTCAAATCCTTGACGAAGCAGCTTGCGTTTTTCTGTGTGCTAATATTCTTCGGAAAGATATGAATATATCTGTCCTGGGGGTGGAGACAGTAGCGCTCAGGTCAACTTCATTATATCTGGCCCCTGTGCAATAGGGTCATCGGATATTTTCCGGTTTAAAAAGTAAGAATTATCTTAATAATTAGTCGCTTTCCTGCTTCATTTTTAAAACTCTAAAAGGAATATTTTTTTATTATAAACAGGTCTTTGACCTAGGTAAGATAACTTGTCTCGAAGAAGAAACATTGTGAATTCACACCAACTCTACAACGATTACATGCTGACCTTGTGTAGCAACTTGTTTGTAATGGATGTTTCTGGTAAACATCATTTACATGTAAAGGTTCAATCTCCGTAGTCTTTGTTCAAATCTTATATATATATATATATATATATATCGGGTACTGAGTCAGCAAGTCATTATTTAAGCATGAACTGTGGAAGGCGGCGGAGTTATTTCTTTTTAGGATCTTTAAGTGAAGTCGTTCAAGTCTTCTAATTATTTTCCTTATGTCTGGGTCGAGGTGATGAAATTGTAACCAACATTATAAACAATCACATTAAACCCACCGAACAACCAAAACAAATAAAACTCATTATCTATTACACTAAATTTAAAATGTCAAACCTCACGGTTAAAAGTAACACGGACTCCCTGCAAACTTTTCTAAGCCAAACCAATGTAGTTTATAGATTTACGCACCCATTTCGTGAGTGTCTCTCGGAAAATAACATAAGATAATACCTACATAGGCCATACTACAACTACACCCTATCGTCGCCTTACATACCACCTCTCAGACATAAGTGCCATGAAGCAGCAGTTAATGGCAAAGCATAACAAAGACACAGACAAACTCAAATCCTCCTATATAAGGAAGATTCTCATTGATAATACAAAAATCATATATAAAAATAACAATAAAAATCGTTTGCAAATCCTCGAAGCAATAAGCATAATTTTTTTTTTAAATACAATAGATTAAATAACATTCAACATAGGTATTAACATATTGAAAATATTCAATAACTAACCCGAGCAACCCTTCTAACAGAAAGTTACAACTTTATAGATTTAAAAAATATGAAAACTCCCAGCGACAAACAATGAAACACAACCCCTGAGGGTGACCAAGGAAATGGTCGAAAGCTCTTGGGTTTTCAGAGGGCACTTTCTTCATCTCCTCGACCTTTATATAAGGAAAATAAAAAGACTTGAGTGTCTTCACATGAATATCCTAAAAAGAAAATACTTCACGGTCTTCAATGAAACATATATATATATATATATATATATATATATATATATATATATATATATATATAAATTTGCAGCAAATTCATTTTTGTATACGTTTAGTTAAAGACCACAAAACTTTCCTTTTTAATGGTCTTATGTTTTTCCTTAAGCTTTCTCAGTAGTTTCATTGTATCAGAGCTCAGTTTCAAACCTGACAAATTACCAGAGTAGAGGAAGAGTTTTTCTGAATGCTAAGCAACAAATATGTACTGCAAAAATGTAATATTTCAGAGATGTAACGTTACATGGTAATCGAATGGCGTCGAGGTGTAAATAGATAAATTAATTAAAAAACACCAATTAGAAGAATGGTGAGTTGATAAAGTTTAACATCTCTACCAAATATAACAAATTATGATTGATGTCACATCTCAGATTGAGGACAGCAATGTACGCCGGGATCACCAGACTCGATCGACCTTCTGATTGGAAGCAAAAGCTGGCCAGAGAAAGTGGGTTACACGAAGCGAAAGTGAGGGTTAGTGGAGGAGGGGTTTCTGTTAGGCCCACCTCCAAAATAAGATGTTGCGATTTCGCAATAAGTTCTCTTTTGGTGTGTGGGGTATGAGAAGACAAGCATTTGCGTGAAAGGAGAACGAGAACCGAACTAATCAACGACCTGAGAGTCAGGTCAAACTTGATCTCAGAAACTTTCCCAAACGTGTGTCTATTATCCGTTTACATCGACTTTATTCTCTTCGTTCTGAACCGGAAGTCTCCATGGCCTCATATTCGGAACGAAGAGAATAAAGAAAGCAATAGAGGTCCTAACGCTTGAAACTTTTTTTGTGTTTCTCCTCATCCATCCGACAATTAGCAATCATGGACTTAGCAGTCATCGTTGACTACAATGAGCAGTTAAGATGAGTCAACATTACTCATCATCATCATCATCATCATCATGTCGTGCTGGTAGCACGGATATCCCTGACCCTCTCTCGCCACTTCTCCCTATCGTTCATCGCCCTAGGCAGGTCCTCAGGACAACATCCCGTATCCACACATAGTTGCTCAATGTATGTTCGTGCTGGTCGTCCTGCTTTTGCATGGCCATGTGTGGGGGTCCATAAGAGTACATCACTTATGAGTTCGTCCCTGCTTCTCCAGCAGTTTCCTGCATGTCTCATCTAACTTGAATAGTTTTCGTGATAGGAGGCAGTTGGCCGTACAGATGATGTCTTGTGGGGTGTTGCCGCCAGGACTTGTTCAAGATTGCTCGCAGCATTCTTGTGTAATTGCCGTCTAGCTTCTTCTCCAGCCGTTTTGTTAACTGACGTCTCCAGACTCCACACTACTCATCGTTTAAACATCAACCAGATGTGAAGACTTCAAGTGCAGAGGCCAGAATATCAAAATTTGCTTTTTGAGCAAAAGGATAAATACATATCTTCAGGTTGAACATGTAAGATAGATCCAAGAGAGTAAAATTCAATTTCTAACCTATCAGAAGCTTTTATTTTACAACCTTAAAAACATGCCTTCGTAATCCACCTTAAGTGTTTTAAAGTCAAGAAACTTTTATTTGAATCATAAGTTGAACATAATGTGACTCCAGCCGAATCACTAATCTACGTCGTTCTGATTAGCTTTTCGCTAAACCGACTTAGTCTCTTTTGTCGTACACCTATTACACACACATACACACATATATATGAGACGCCACTAACTTACGGCCCAGTCGGCAGGGGTTGTAGAATACATCGACCGTATCTCCCCAGAAGAGTAAGACTCCCCCAAAGAGTGTCCTGTTAATGACACTAAATCTGATGTTGAGGCTCCAGTAAAGCTTAAGCTTTGGGGAATACGGAATACCACTTCATTGCCATCTCTTCCAGATCCACTCTGAACCGGAGTGGTAGCACCTGATAGGGTCCTATCCATTGGTCAAATGGTACAAAACTATGTACTTACGCTAAACTGAATTGTTTGAAATAGAACTGTTTAAATGGATAAAAATGGATAAAAATGGATTTGGCATTAAATAACTTACTCAATATGACGGCCATTTTTTTTTTTTCAATTATTGTATCAACACGCCTTTGAAAGGATTTGCATGCTTTCAGTATAAATTCTGCAGACATTTTATTCCATTCCTCCACAATAGCATTCTTAAGCAAACTAACATTTGTTTTCTTTTCTAAAACTTTCCAGATAGTGTAATCAAAGGGATTAAGGTCTCGGCTTGCTGGAGGCTGTAAAGAAACTCCAATTATTTCGGAAATCTTTTTGCCTTGGTTTCGGCGTTAAGCAATTCATAGATTATTTGTCATTGCTTTTCTTACTCAGTCATATTGGGCTGAATTTTAAAAAGTTTTTGAATAATAGAGCTAATAATGAAAATTTAGATTTATCACGTTTTTCTCAAAATTAGGACTAATCAGACTAAAAAAAACACTTTTTTCTCAAGCTAGGGGTAAATAGTTGGGCAGGCAGTATTCTTAAGCCAAGGTAAGGCAACAGCTCTAAGAAAAGAAAAATCAGATTCAAACCGGCTAAACTACACTTTGAAAAATTTGAATTTGTATCGAATCCTATCCATGGTAGAGGGGTTGGGTAAATACATATACGTAAATTACCGTGAGAAAAAAATCATTTTAAGAAACTGCCAAACAAAAAAATTGTCGGATGAATCCCAGTGTTGTAGTGGCTCAAGTAGAAGAGTTCGAACTTCAGTCGCAGTGATACGTTCACTTTCAAACTAATATCCTTGGGAAATATATGAAACTCCTTATCTTGCTCAGTCGGCTGGGGCTGTAGAATACATCGACTGCCTCTCTACAGAGGGATAAGAACCCCCTGACGAGTATCCTGGATATAACACTAAACAATCTAATGGTGAGGCTCCGCTAATGCAATCTGATGGTGAGGCTCCTGTAATACTGGAGCTTTGGGGAATGTGGAGTACCCCTTCATTGCCAACACTCCCAGATCCACTCTGAACCGGAGTGGTAGTACCTGGTAGGGTTCTATCTATGGGTCAAATGGAACTAAACTGGGTACTTATGCTAAACTGAATTGTTTGAAATAAAACTGTTTTTGACATTGAAACTATACTTAAACAAAACTGAATTGTTTGATCTAAACTGAATTACTCCAAATAGGAATGTTTTGACATTTAAATTACATACTTATGTTAAACTGAATTGCTTGAAATAGAAATGCTTTGACATTTAAACAGTACTTATGCTAAATTGAATATTTTGAAATAGAACTGTTTTTGATATTGAAACTATACTAATTAAGTAATTTGGCGACATTTCAGTTGGTTGCGTTCTGCTTCAAATTTAACGTCAAAATGAAAAGAAAAGCTCTTAGAGCCCTTATGATTCGTACCGCCAAAATTTTTGTACATTTTCATAGTGTTTAATTTAATTCCAGATTTCCAAGATATATATATATATATATATGTATATATATATATATATATATATGTGTGTATAAGTAAAAGTAAAAAAAGTAAAGTTGGCAACCGTAGTCGAGGGCGACCAAAAGGCTCCCTTTTCACTTGCTACTACACCGAGGTGTAGGGAAGGGTGCTACTCCTTTCCCTGGATTGCTCTACTTTACCCTTGATACGTACCTTATAATGCTGTGTGTTAAGCAAGGAGGTATCAAGTACCATTTTTTAAGTCTTTGGTATGACTCGACCTGGGATTGAACCCAGGTCTCCCGGACCATTGGTGAATGTTTTTGAAAAAGCTGTGTACTTATACTAAATTGCTTGAAATAGGACTGTTTATTTGTATAAAAATAGATTCGGCATTAAATAACCTACAAAGGTTGATATGCCATAAAACCCCAACAAACGAACAAACCCCTTATGCCTCCAGCTTTGGGTTAAATAGTACCGCTAATTTCCTTTTACAAAGATGGATTTGGCATTAAATAACCCACGATTGTTGATATGACATTGAACAAAGAAACTGAAGCTGATAAATGTAAATGTGAACATACAATGAATGCGATTAGGCATAAAATAACTGCAGACAGGTTGACATGCCATTAAAATCAATCAATGTGTAGAATGCAAATGACTCACCTGCTAACATGGCTGCCTTCTTGAATCTTTTTGTTGAAAGCAAGCCAGACAAGCTTACCTCATATATAGGAGAGCACCTAATGCAGCAGGTGGGTTGGTCTATTTTGTTAGGATAGACCTGCCCAACACATTTGCATGAATGGTGCCAATATAACCATATATTCATCCAGTAAATTGCAATGTGAGCTGCATCAGTCTACTTCTGTGTCAGACCACTTTCAAGTCAACCAATATTTATCATGGCGCTGCTGACAGGATCCGATGATTGGCAAGAGCTACTTACAAAAATTGGCATCTCAGCTGACTCTGCCAGGAATTATGCTAAAACTTTTGTGAAGGAAAGCATTACAAAGAACAGCCTCATCATGATAGACCGAGAAATCCTCAAAGAACTAGGTGTCACAACCATGGGACATGCCCTAGCCATCCTCAAGCTAGCAAAGGAGCAGCTTTTAACATCAGACAGCTACACGAAGGCCCCTGCAGTCAAACTTCCCCAGCTCCATTCAGAGATGACATCACAACAATTCCGAAAATTCAGAATTGACTGGGAGATGTTTGAGCGAATGACAAACATGCCCCCTGCACAGACCAACCCACCTGCTGCATTAGATGCTCTCCTATATATGAGGTAAGCTTGTCTGGCTGGCTTATAACAAGAAGGTTCAAAAAGGTAGCCATGTTAGCAGGTGAGTCATTTGACTTCTACATCACAATGAACAATTTTGAATCTTTACTAATGTCGATTTCAATTTCTTTGTTTTCTTTCCTCCTCATCAACGGCTGTTTTATAACTCCCGACAACGTCTTTTCGTCTTGATCAGTAATTCCCAACGTCGGCCGTATGTCCCACCGATGGGGCATGGTAATATTTTGGTGGGGCATGTAATATTTTGGTGCGGTTTTTTTAGAGACCAAGTTAATTAATATGCAACAATTAAATGTTACAGAGGGGCATCAAAATCTTTGAAATACCAAAGTTGGACACGGCCCAAAATCTGTTTGGAACCATTGGTCTAGATACTCTAAACATACCAGTATGTGATTGGAGTATATCGTCAACCATATTTGGCTCGTCAAACGGGTCAATTAAAACTGTGAAAGCAGCAAACTCATTGGAAAGTTTAAACCGTTTTATTGTACTAAAACCGCAGATAGAATTACACTAAATTTCAAAAGATTTTATGATGTTTAGTAACGTATTGTTTTCAAACATTATACTTCATCATCATATCCTACTGCGAGCACGAATTTCCCTAATTCTCTCTCTCTCTCTTTCTCTCTCTCTCTCTCTCTCTCTCTCTCTCTCTCTCTCTCACCATCCGTCTCTGATATTTATCGATGCGTCCCACCAACGCACGAATATGGCACAAGGCCGTTTTGAAGGTGAGCCCGGTCGCAGGGCCGAAGCCCACATGCGTCCGGCAAGGCCAAAAATACCTTCGGCCCCGTCAGCATTCCCCTTTTTGGGACGCCTCAGGCGCCAGGCAATAAACCCAACCCCCACTAAGGGAGTATTAGCCTGGGGGGATGGCCCCCTGAGGCCGGAGGAAATCTCCAGTGCCGAGGCACACCCGGCAGAACCGCCCAGATGTAAGACAGCCTACCAAATGCAAAATCATCCATCACTTCCGGTAAGTCTTCCAGGCTACATCCCGTGTTCGCACAGAGCTGCTCTATATAAGTTCTAGTTGATCTACATTTTCTTTTTTAAGTAGAGGAATTATATTATAAATTGAATTACCAAGACCAGAAAATTCGGCAAACATCTGTGTGCAACGTACGGAATCACTGGACCGCTGTCCAGTGGGAGAGATCACGCTCTACAGTGCTAATAAGTTCTAGCAAGTCGTCCTACACTTGCGCGTCCATGTGAAGTGGTCCACAGGAGAACGTCGCTTATGAGTTCGTCCTTGCTCTTACAGTAGTGTCCCGCATGTCTTGTTCGTCTAATTTGGATGGTTTTTGAGATGGGTGGTAGAAGACTGTACAGCTGCGATTTAGTGGGATATTGCTTCCAGGATTTAATATTGCTCGTAGCATTCTTGTGCGATTACCGTCAAGCTTTTTCGCAATACGCGTTCGAGTGGTGCATCCATATAGTAGTATGGACACGACCATTGTCTTTTATGTTATCGGATAGGCCTGACTTCTATGTGACCGGTAGCATATTGATATCCGTCTATGCCCTTGCCAGTCGTGTATTGGTGTCATTTTCAGTTGATGACACGCAGCTTCCGAGGAAGGTGAACGTGTCCACTATTTTCCGAGAGCAAACATTTAATGTAGAGATATTACTTCTTTGATTAAAGCATATGTAATCTGTAATGAGAGCTTATCCTTTAGAACTTGAGCTGACCTGTTTAAAAAAGCAAAAAGAAGAAAAAAAAAACGTAGCGACGTTCATTCTGATTGAAACATAAATCAGTCGTGTTTATCTCTTTCCTTCTTCCTTCCCATCACTGAGGCCTAGAATATGCTAACTGCATATCCTGTTATACAAACCCGTAAAAATGAGATATCCTGGGTATGGCTCTAAACTGCATCAGATGGTGAGACACCCGTTCTGGGGATCTGCGGAGTACGCCTTCATTACCATTACATCCAGTTCCACTCTATTACAACTATTGGATGGGAAAATTATTTGTTTGTATTTACCCAACTCCTCCACACGAACAGGGTGCGATACAAGGTCATTTTTTAAGCGAAGATTAATATGTTTGTATTTAGAGTTTTCCTTCTCCTTGACTGGTTACCATACTAAATATACGCTACTATTTACTCATAGCTAGAGGGAGAATTGTTGGATTTATGCCTTCTTCAAAAGACATTAGCGCTAAGTGAAAATGCAAACAGCCTAATCTAGTATTTGAACTCGGGTCACCAGGTCCATTTCCTATGACGTAACCATTACACGATTAACGCTTTCTCTCTCACTCTCTCTCTCTCTCTCTCTCTCTCTCTCTCTCTGTATGTATATATACATATATATATATTAGAAAAATTATTCCCCTCTTTATTTATCATTGACTTGAGAGAACACTAATCTTCAGACATTATTTCTGATACTTAAAGATTATAGTTTTCTCAAGATATGAAACTTTTGGAAACGTGATTTGATTTCATTTGCGATTTTTTTAACTAAAGATTGTATCTTACATAGATCTATTTCAGTTTTGAAGCATTGAGTGCTATATTGTTATCAAATAATTGTTAGATTTACCTTATATATATATATATATATATATATATATATATATATATATATCCTGAAGTAATGGTACGACTAATATATATATATATATATATATATATATATATATATATATATATATATATATATATTAATCGTACTATTACATTCACTTTCGTACTAACACCTTTGAGGAAGATTTGAACCCCTTTACTCCTCCTAGCTATCGTTTAAATAGTATCACTAATGTTCTTCTACATGGATGCCATTGGCATTAAGTAACAATGGAAGTGAGAAGAATGAAGAAGAATAAACCAAAAAATCCATTTATTCTGAATATTTTTGTTCATGTTATCGTCAATGTATAAAACAAAAATAAGTTTACTTCCCTAAGTATATTTACTATAATACCAATAAAAATACTCAGGATAAATAAAAGTTTTTTCCTTCCTTCTTACTTTAGCTTCTGAACCATTCAATTATTCCTTGTATTATGCCGTAAATGGTTACAACGTTTAAATTATTTTCTCTTCCATTTCGTTCTTTTATCTGATAAAATGAAACGCAGTTTCTTCCAGGCAGCGGTCACATCGATACTGCTATATGGCTGCACTACATGGACGCTAACAAAACGGCTGGAGAAGAAGCTAGACGGCAATTACACAAGAATGCTACGTGCAATCTTAAACAAAGCCTGGCGGCAACACCCCACAATACACCAACTCTACGGCCACCTGCCTCCTATCACGAAAACTATTCAAGTTAGACGAACCAGACATGCAGGACACTGCTGGAGAAGCAGGGACGAACTCATAAGAGATGTACTCTTATGGACCCCCACACATGGCCGTGCAAAAGCAGGACAACCAGCACGAACATACATTCAGCAGCTATGTGAGGATACGGGATGTTGTCCCGAAGACCTACCTAGGGCGATGAACGATAGGGAGGAGTGGCGAGAGAGGGTCAGGGATATCCGTGCTACCAGCGCGATATGATGATGATGATATCCTCTAATAGTTGATACATAAAACTTTTATTAATGAGACTAAAATAAAAAGGTGAGATTTTGATTTCTTTTACTTCATATATATATATATATATATATATAAGAATTGGAAAATTAGGTTGAAATGTTTCGCTTGTGGTCATGCGTCATCAGAGTAACTGAATATTTTATTGCTTTTTAAAAGGCCGTCTTCAATTCACTACAATTCACCCACTTTCTAAATTTCTTTAGCCTTTCTCCAAACCTTAAGCTTTGATTTATGGCCGATTGCCAATGTAAAATTTTCAAAATTACCTGGCATTAGCTGGGTCGTCTGGCATTCGTGCCAGACGGGTATCGAATATTAATGGCAGACTCGAGGTCGAAAAGTTCTCCGGCTTCGGCTGGGCCACCTTCGGGTAGGCGAGCTGTATCACCCATGTATAGCACTGGACCAGTTCAACCTATAATCAGGCATACGTGCCTGGGGCCAGATTTGGGTCCATGTCCAGCTAGGCTAATCAGGCCCACATTGCACTAAGTGGATCGATGACCAGCATAGTCGAGCAGTGCTCGAGCGTTCTCTCCCCTAAATCCCACAATAATCGGCGTTCGGATCATTGACCTTGTGTCAAGTCCTGTTTAGTGGCAGGCAGAGACAAATAACATACAATTTTCAAAATTAAATCGTGAGAGTTCAGTAGAAATAGAATAAAATAAAATAATATAATATAATATAAAATAAAATAACCTAAAACAAAAAGCTCATCATTATTCTCATCGATAACGTGAATACAAATATATACATATATATATATATATATATATATATATATATATATATATATATATATATGTGTGTGTGTGTGTGTGTGTGTGTTTATTGCATACATTTCCTTTGTAGGCTATTTTGGGCATTTACCAAAAAGACACTTTGAAAAATTAGCATTTCCTGTTTCACTATTGAATTGTCTATATAATTTGCGTATGCTAATTATTGCGGGGAATTATTGTAGGTTAATCTAGTCGTTAGTATTTAATAAGACAACGTTGCGCATAAAATGTTTTTATCTAAACCAGTGGTTCAATAAACAGGTGGTTGGCATATGGAGGATCATTGGAAAAATGCAGAAGGTGGTAACACGTGGGTTGAAGAGAGTAGTATATAAAGGAATGTTTTTGATCCGAAATCCCAAAGACAAATATCTGTCCTGAACGCTTGGCAAAGAATAGAGTCAACACGAAAGATTGTTTTTATTTGATTCTGAGGTCTGCGACTAGAGTTTCAAATTTAAACGTCTACACACTAAGCACTATAACATTTTATTATAGCAGATACAACAACTAGAAAGTTCTAATTCACGTAAACTTTGAGCTCTTATAATAATCTATTGGTGTTGAAAGGGTTCTCTGTATTTAAAGAACCCTTTAACGAGGTAGGAGGTTGAAAGTAGGAGGTTGTTCTGTTAACAATTCTATCTATCTATCTATCTATCTATCTCTTACCAAATTTCCAAGTATATATACATTGCAATCTTTTCCTGCAAGTTCATTTACGTTGTTGCTAGCAATCTGAGAATATTTACTTTGAGAATATGAACATATTCAGATTTTGGATTTCCAAATCCCTTTTAAATATACACATCTTTGTTTACAAAGTGTCATCGGTTAAGAAACGGAGTTTGCAAGCTTTTCTGTCGTTTCAATAAACCCACATTTTCAAAACTGACCACTGGACATCATAATATTGTATGGCTTGAATATCGTGTATTTCCTTTGTTAAGAAACTTATTCTGTATTGTCCCATATGTTCAATTTTACACGTTGAAAAATGACTTATGAACTAATTTAGCTGACTATCTCTGTATGCTGAGGTGGATACTACTTGAGAAATATAAGCTTATTGAATATCAATTTAGGCACTTACTTCATATTGATGGGTTGCACTGTACTACCTAAAGATAATGAAATTAGTATCAACCCACCTTGACGCTTGTCAAGTTTAGTGTTACGCTTGCTTATACAAAGCTAAGTAAATATCCAGTTGGTTGACGTAAATTTTATCAATGCAGTATTTTGTACAATAGGAGGGAAATGGTAGAAACTCCCTTAACGTTTACTCAGATTATTATTATTCAGGAAGTTTGACATTTATTTAAGAAATTATGCAATATACCCTGGTCACGGCACCAAAACATAATATATTCTGTTTACGGTACCAAAAGTAAAAATATTCGTGTCACGGCACCAAATCTAATATATTCGGGTCACCTGTTTATAGATGAAGTTATGAGGTTAAATCTAATATAAGCAGTTTTTCTGTAGAATCTTTTCAACATCATTGGAATTAAAATAATTATATCAAATAGAGATTTTCACTGCTGATCAGTAGATAAACCAGCAAGCTTCTCTATTTGAATACTGTAATTTATTTACTTTTCCTTTTTCCTCTTTCGCTTCGTATGTAAGAGGTTAGTGTTCTATTCTAAGTGACACATGTGATTTGTGTACTAAATTTTTGGCTCGCAAGAGTTGTTCACTTGGAAAATTCTCATTACGAATGTTTTTACATCATATTTCCTCTTATTTGCTTTTATTAAAGTTTAGTCACTATCGGGAATAAGTGTGGTATTGTGAATTGTTTTAAGTTAAAAAATAGTTATGTATGCTTAAGAAGCCAGATGACACAATTCGTGGCCACGTAAAAATAAAGAGTCAATATTGGAAATGTTGATTTTCTGCGCAGAAAGCCCCTCCACACACGCACATTTAGAGGACGAACATAGCATACGCTACCCTATTGAGGATCTGGCCATGTCAAACTAAAGTCAGTAGAAATAAACAAAGAAGCTTAGAAAGAAACAAAAGAGTGATGAATAAAAGAAAAAGAACAAACGAAAAAGACATAAATGAAACATAAAGGAAGAAAGGGAAAAAAACATAAAAAAATAGGAAGAAAGAAAGGAGAAAATGGAGAAGCTAGAAAACCAAGAAGAGGTATAAAGTGTAACAAAAAAAAAAGAAAAGTAAAAGAAAAAAGAGAACAAAAAATGGAGAAACAAAGAAAGAAAAAAGAACAGAAAAAAGAAAAAAATGCAGAGAAAGTAAGACAAAAAATAAAAACGGAAAGAAAAAAGAGAAAGAAAGAAATATATAAAAAAAGAAATAATTGATAAAGAAACACGTAGAAAGAAAGAAAGAAAGAAGGAAAATGACAGTAACGAAGCTTAGAGGAAAAAAACGAACAAAAGATAAAGGAAAACAGAAAGAATAAAAGAATATTAAAAAAAAAAAGGGATAGAGTAAAGAAAGAAAAGCAAAAGAAAGACAAAAAATAAAGAATCAAATAAAGAAAAGGAAAAAATGATAGTGCTTTATTTAGAAAGAAAGAAAGAAAGAAAGAAAGAAAGAAAGAAAGAAAGAAACTTAACGAAATAACGAATATGGTTTTTATAGATGAAGAACAAAAAATAAATAATGAATGCCAAAAAATTAAGGACAGAAAAAGAATGAAATAAATAGAAAGAAAGAAAGAAAGAAAGAAGACAAAAAAGAAGCAGAAATAAAAAAAACTAAAAAAAATTGCTGTTTTTATTAATAAAGAAAGGACAACAAATAATTAAAGCATTAAGGAGAGAAAAAGAAAGAAAGAAAAATAAAAGACCTGCATTTTTATTAATGTCCAATAATTCAAGACATTTCCCTTCCACTGGTCACGTGATCAAAGTGACATTAAATTACGTGATCTTCAAATTTTCACTCAGTGTCATTTCTTCTTATTTCACTCTTCGCAAAGGTGAATCGTACGCCTTTGTCGGTTTTTTTCTTTCTTTCTTTTTTTTACCCATTTGTTGTCGTGTAACGTGAGCAAAATCGATCGACATTGGAAAACAAGAATCGATTACTAAGGAATCGGTAATTAAAGTGGTGCCTAATTATCAAGGAAATCAATGGTCACGAAATAGAATCATTTATCGTGAAATCTCGCGTGAGAAAACGTGAATACACGCACGAAGGTCCATAGGCTCCAAGATTATGGAAGAACTTCTACGAGACGGTATGCAAGAAGAAGAAGAAGAAGAAGAAGAAGAAGAAGAAGACCAACAGCATTTAACAATTTCAATCAGTATTGACCTGCAACATCTTAATTCTAGTTGCTTTTTATCTCAAATTTATCCGATCGTTATTTCTCGGACAGCGTGAAAGATCGCATATCAGAAACATTATAAAAGAATTAGCTGTCAGTAAAAATTGAACTCGTGTCCATATTTGTCTGGGATATCTATGCACGATTTATTGCGCGAATGACAGATTGATTTTAACAGCATATCAACCAGTCTATGGTTATTTTCTGTTTAGAGATCACAGAATTATACTCATTCTGGAGAAGTAAGGACAAACTCATAAGCAATGTTCTCTAATAGTTTCTCACTCATGGAAACATCCATCAGCTTTGCTCGAACACTGGATGCTGCCGAGAGGACTTGTCAACAGTGATATCCAATCAGGACGGATCGCGAGACAGTCAATAGAATCTGTGCTATCTGCTCTACTTCCTGCTTTTGATAATGATGTTTTACTTTCATATTTATAAAGTTGTTTCGGTTGGTTGGTTGGTTGGTTGGTTGGTTGATTTTAGTTTGGTTTTGTTTGATTTACCGCATATCAACCTTTTGGGGGCTATTTAACACCGAATTAAGTCATTTTGATAAAAGTTTAAAGCAATACAGTTTAGTATAAGAATAGCTTTTTTAACACACAGTTAAAATGTCACAAACAGTTCTATTTCCATCAATTCAGTTTAGCATAAGAACAGTTATTTGCTTATACACAGTTAAATGTCAAAAACAGTTTAATTTCAAACAATTTAATTTAGTATAAGTACGCAGTTTAAATATAAAAACTGTCAATTTCAAACAATTCAGTTTAGCGTAATTACATATTTTAGTTCAGTTTAACCAATAGATAGGCCCTTATGTTTAGCGTCATATCAGGATACTCTCTGAGAGAGTCTTAATCTTCTGCAGAGATGCAGTCATTATATTTTGCAACCCCAGCTTAGTAGGTCATGTTTCTTTTGAGTTTTTTTTCTTATAATGCATTTATTATGCACACATCAAATATACTTTTGTAACTTTACACAGCACACATAAAAGTTAGCAACACTACAGTGCTCAAATAGAAGTTCGTGCTGATGCGGTCTCAATAGACGTTTGTACAACAATTACTAAAAAAAAAACATTGCGCCACCATGTGCCGAAACGGGTTTATGCGTGCAGTGCTATATCTCAACTGTCAGTTGGACCTCCTGATAACCTAATCGTGAGAAAAAGTGACGAACACACAAAAAACCCGTCTTGGTTCATTAATACCAAGGTTTATTCGCTACTACACATTTTAAGTAGTCGTTAGGGAGAGAAAAACAGAGTATGAAAACTTAGTCGACCGTGTTAGCTGGACAAAGAGAAATAACAATTCATGAGGAGAGAGAGAGAGAGGGCAGACACAGACCTTGAATTATCTTTCTGGCTTTCTCTTGGAGTTCTAAACTGCTTGTTCACCAGTTTCGTCTTCACAGGTTCGCGTCTGGTGTGAGACCCCTTTTCAGAGCTCTCGTCAAAATGGGGCTCTTACATTTCGTCAGTCTTTACACCGTCTCTTCACGGCTTCACCTCGTCACGTCTGACAGACAAATATTTCCTTATCTCCTATTTCACGTCCACTGCACTAACGGGTTTTCCTTTGAGTTCTTTTCAGCCAATCAGAGTTCGTAGTCGATTTACTACTGATAGATTTACACATTTAACCTGGGCGTCCCTGATTTTTTTATAGTACTAAAGTAATTTTCATCGAACAAAAATAATTTTTAAACTGATCTATTCGACTGGTAAACCTATAGATGAGACTCAAACAGGTACTACGATTCTACAGATCAAATAGAACAGTTTGACACTTAAAATGAATACAAACAAAAGACTCATAATAAACTGAATTGCTTGAAATAAAACTGTTTAAATATTTAACTGTGAGTAAACAAATGACTAATGTTTAATTGAATTGTTAGTAATACGAAGCAATACTTGAAACAACTTTGTTGTCTAATGATAAACTGAAATATTTGAAATAAAACTGTTTAACCTTTTAAATGAGTGTAAAGAAATGACTGATGTTTAATTGAATTGTTACAGTTAAATAGCAATACTTGATAACATTAAACTGAATGTGTTATATAATGGCCGATGGATTTAGTTTTATGCCTTTGGGTTTAGTTAGGCTGAGAACCTTTCGGCTCAGTGCATGGGTTACTTAGGTGCAACATTAACGCAGGTGTTCACGCGCGTGCGCAGGTGGAGCGGACGTGTCACTCAGAGATGTTACAATAGCAAGAGATGGGAAACGGGGCTAGCAAGTGCGAATGACGTCACGCACCGGAAGCGCACGGAGGATTTGGGGAGATTTTTTAAAAGTCAGTTAATACTATTTACCAACCCCTCCGCTCGGGCAGGATATGACACAAGGTCAATTTTTAAACGGAGTTTAACAGGTTTGAATTCAGAGTTTTCCATCACCAAGACTAGTTGCCTAACCATGGCTGAAGAACCTAGTCTGTCCTACTATTTACCCATAGCTGGAGGGAGAATTATTGGATTCATACCTTCCCCAAGGGTATTAGTGCTATGTGAAATGCAATCAGTCTCGTCCAGGATTTGAACTCGTATCGCCGTGTTCATTTCCTACGGCGATAACGACAACACCACGTTAAGTCAGTTAATAGAATTGAGTTCTGCCTCAGAAGAAGACGGTTGGCTTTCGCTTGCTCGCGGAGGCCTTGGGCAGGTGTCGCACGAGATGGGGGTGGGGGGGTAGATGAAAAAGCCAGAATAGAAAGATTGTGCCTCTCTCTCTCTCTCTCCTTATGTCGAAGAACCTTTAAACTCAAAGGTAATAAAAAGTTTCGTACCTGAACTGAGAAGTCGTAAGTGTTTTTTGTGTTACGAGATTCCTATGTTCTATGTGATAGGTATCATATATGTTATGAACGTTTTATGCCCATTTCGCATAGTCGTATCTGGCTATGGTACATGTGTAGACTAATGATTAATAGTAAATGGAATTGTTCGTATGAGATAGAAATAAATGAAACCATTTAACTGTGTGCAAAAAATGAGCTCAGGCTCGTTTAAAAATACCATCTACAAAATATGTTTTGAAAATATATTATTAACATATAAGTATAAAAATAATTTGGTATTAAATAATCTACAATGGTTTATATGCCATAAAACCCAAATAAACTAAGTCATGTATTTTTCTGGTCATGGTAATTCAAATTTATAATATAATTTCTCTATTTCAAAAAATATACGTCTATTTGCTTGCCGATCAGGTCATGATTACGCGGATGCGTACATCCAATCTTCATGGGAAGACGTGGCTCTGGAGGTAACCTTGTCTTCAGTAAGAGTACGGATGTAACTACAAGACACATCAGGTTAATTGGCCACGCATTTACCATGAATAGTTAATTTGGCTGTGCTTATGTGTGATGTGGGCCAGTTATTCAGTGGTGGAGTTTTGGCAATGCATTTTGTGGTCGCTGGTTTGATCTCCAGTGGAGGAGGTCACAGTATACACTGCTGATGAGACCTAACAAGGTCGGAAAAGCTGTCCAGTGGTTCCGTATGTAACGCGCAGTGCTTGCCTGATTTTCTGGTCATGATAATTCAAATTTACAAATCATATATATTTAGTATAAATGAATAAAAAGGATTTGGCATTACAAAACCAACAATGGTTGATATGCCAAAAATCTCAACCAGACCAAATCATATATATTTAATATATATGTATAAAGAGGATTTGGCATTAAATAATCTACAATGGTTGACTGCTATAAAATCCAACCAGACCAAATAAATATCTAATATATATGTATAAAGAGGATTTGGCATTAAATAACCTACATTGGTTGATATGCCATAAAACCCTACCACACTGCACTCCCCATATCTCAAGAACTGGAACCTCACGATAAGATGCAGTATAGTGTCATGCAGGGTATACAGTTAGCGTATTCAATGTTCTAGCAAGAGGGAGGTTCTACATACGAGATCTTTGCTACTTCTCCGTCGTATTTATTTTAATGTCCTAAACGTCTTCAAATCTTGCCCTTAGGATGAATTTTTAGTTTAGGAAAGTAGAAAAATTCGCAGAATGTCAAGATTGTGTTTGACAAAAAATATAGAATAAAAAAGTATGGTGGCTGCTGATGAAAATGTATCGAGACAGTTGATCGAAAAGTATCGACTTTTCTGATTACAAAGTACCGAGAATTAGAACTAGCTGTCTAGACTTGGTCTGTCTTTTGCTCTTTCTCTTTTTTTTTTCTTTTTTTTTTTTCCCCCTCTCATTATAATTTTACTTATCTCAATCTCCTCCTTTCTGTACATCACTTTGTAAATTCTTCTCATTTTTTAACTAATTTGTTTATCTCTTTTCCAATTTTCTTTCTTTCTTCTTTTATTTATTAATCTTATTTTCTTTCGTTCTTCCTTCCTTTCATCGTTTACTTCTATCTTCTTTATTTTAGATCTTTTGATATTTCCTTTTTCTTCTTTCTTTCTTTCTTTCTTTCTTTTTTTTTTTTCTTTCTTTACTCATTTCCTTCTTTCTTTCTTTCTTTTTTTGTTTATTTATTACCTTCAATCTTTATTTCTTTCTTCATTTCTTACTTGCTTTCTTTCTTGAATTATTCCCTTTCTTTCTTTTTTTCTTTCTTTCTTTCTTTCTTTCTTTATTTATTTATTTATTTATTCATTTATTTATCTATTTATTTATTTATTTATTTATTTTTTGTATCATTCATTTATTTATCTATTCTGTTAATTCCAGCAAATTTAAAGTATTCTAGTCAATCGTTTCTAAAAAAAAAAAAAAAAGCTCTATTCATCTCTTTTTCAATTTTTTTCTTTTTTCTTTCTTCCTTACTTCCTTTTTTCCTTCCTTTTATTTTCTCGCAATTTTTAGAGATTCCAATTGACTGATTCCCTTAGTTTCAAATAAGTATTTCGAACCCATAAACACTTACCAATCCATATATATAATCATTTATCACGAGAATTATGCGCGTTATAATATATATATATATAATTTTTTCTATCACAACGGCCCTGCGAATTGGTGTAATTTAAATTTTATTCACTTTATACATCGTAATTTCATTTGTTCTATTTCATTATTCTATTTTATTTTAAATAATTACTTGATTAATTTCTTTCATTTTCATTATTCAATTGATACATTTTTTTTTTTTTTACTTTTAATCATATGGGATAGTCCAAATTAATTTAATAATCCAATTCACTTACCTCACTAGTTCTGAAACCAGTCGGCGGTGGGGATGAGACAACTCAACTAATCTGTCTTGGGTGAGAATAACCTGGTGCATCACATCTCCAAGTCTGCAACTGGTTTGAATTCAGTTTTATTTTAAGACCTGCTTTACCAAGGTTAAAAAGCCCATTTTGCCCAACTATTTACCCATATTTGTAGAGAGAATAGTTCGACTTGATTATATTATTTTACGTTTATTTTGAAGAAGAAATCTTTAGGCTAAAAGTTCGCAATCAAAAATCTTATTGAGGAATCTTCGTCTTGAAAGTTGGTTTCAAATTTAAGGAATAAATGTTGAAATAACTTTATTCAGTTGAAGTTGGTTTAACATTTTCCACTTAAAGTTTATTTAAACGCCTTGATTCTTAACTTTACCGAGTGTATTAACGCGAGGTAAAATGCAAGCAGGGTCGTTGAGACTTTAAACTCGAATAGCCGGTTGCCCAGTCGGTTGGAGGACTGCTGTAGAATACACTTACTGCATCTCTGCAGAGGGGTAAAACTCCCCCAACGAGTGTCCTCGATATAACACTAAACAATCAGATGGTGAGGAATACTGGAGCTTTGGAGAATGCAGAGTACTCTTTCATTACCATTGCTCCCAGGTCAACTCTGGCTCGGAATGGTAGCACCTGATAAGATCCTCTTTATGGGTTAAATAGAACTAAACTGTAATAAGGCTAAACTGATTTGTTTGAATTAGAACTGTTTTGCCATTTAACTATTTGAAAACAAAAAAATCTGTGGTTATGCTAAACCGAATTGTTTGAAATAGAACCGTTTTTGACATTTAAACTGAACATTTATGTTAAACTGAATTGTTTGAAACAGAACAGTTTTGACATTTAATTGTGTGTAAAAAAAAATCGGTACTTACACTAAACTGAATAGTTTGAAATTTTATCAAAATGACTTAATTCAGCCTTAAATGACCCGAAAAGGGTTAATACGTCGTAAAACAAAACAATCTATCAACCAATCAGCTAGCCGAGCCCACTTCTAATGTTGAATAATAATACAAATACAGGCGGTACGAACGAGTTCATTTCTTTCTACCTTCAGTCCTTGACAACACGAGGAGAGAGACACGAGTCATAAAAGCCTACGCTAACCAAACTATGCTAACACCCACAACACACACACACACACACACACACACACACACACACGGTGCATTTTGTGGTGTCTAAGATCTCAACGGATCTCAGCCAGTTGAGACCCAAACTAATCTGCTTTGATCAGATCCGAAAAATCCAACCGTGCGCTTGAACGGTCGAACCTCAAATATCCGTCATTTTAAAATCCTGAAATTCTCAGGACTATCTCTTCCGGGTACAACGTCAACCTCTCTCCCAATTCGCTCCAACGGCCGTCCGGTCCCATTTCCTTTCTGGGGGTTTATTATGACAGACGATGATTGTTATATCCTTTCCGCGCAGGTATAAGAGTGCACCATCTGTTTATAGCTCCTGAACTAAGAGACACCAAGTGTTTCGAAGCCTTACCAAACTAAATAATAGAATATAATAAACGAAAAATGATTAAAATAAAAAAAATCATTACCTTAATTATATAACACTTATGGAGCTAACCGTTATGCCATGAGAGATACCAGTCTAATTATATGCAACACACATATGAATACAGCCGTTAGATAACCTCAAACCGAGATTTACGATAGATTTACATTAAAGTGGGACCAACTCAACAATATATTTATTTTTCGATAGTTTTAATACTTTTCATTTATCTATTACCGGGACATTGGCTTAATGAGTAGAGTGTTCGCCAATGGTCTGGGAGACCGGGATTTAACCCCATGTCGAGTCATGTCAAAGACTAAAAAAATGGTACTTGATGCTGCCTTGCACTCACCATTATAAAGGGTAAAGCGGAGCAATATAGGGAATGAAGTAGCGCCCTTCCCGACACCTCTGTGTAGTAGCTACTAAAATGGTGCCTTCAGGTCACCCACGACTAAGATCGACAACTTTACTTACTAACTTTACTAATTTATCCATTGTACCTGACGATTGTTCACGCACAAAACTCGATAGAACTGGGATATCTACATATTTGTGTCTTTTAATATTTTTAGATTTGCTCAACATATTTTTTATTGAATGCTCACTTAGTTTTTTATAATTTGCATTTGTTATTAACTTACGGAATCCAGCCCAATCAGCCGGGGCAGGGGACTGTAGAATACACCAACTGCGTCTTTCCTGGGGGGTAAGACCCTCGTCAACGAGTGTCCTGGATGTGATATGAAACAATCCGATGATAAGTTTCCTGAAATACATGGACTTTGGGGAATGCAGAGTACACCTTCAAAGGCAGGTCCGCTCTTCCTCGGAGGTGGTAACGCTTAATTGAGTCCTGTCTATGGGTCTAATAGAACAGTTTGGCATTTAAGTAAAAGTGTAAACAAAAGACTTATGCTAAATTGAATTGTTAGAAATAGAACTCTTTGATTATTTAACTGTGAATATATATATATATATATATATATATATATATATATATATATATATATATATATATATATATTCTTCAATCCAGTAAATCTGGAGTAGGGAGCAATTCCGTCAGGACAAATAGATTATTCAAATTTTGATTATTTAAATGTTCCTGGTATTGAGCTCAATGTAACTAAATTCACAGAGCAAATAATATTATTTCAAGAAAAAAAAACACAACAATATTATGTCACATTGGATAATAAATTTATTTCTATCCTGCTAAGAGCATTGATATGTAATTTTTAACATAGTTTTTAACAGGACTTCATCAGATCCAATTGGAAAATAAAATACTGTTATTAGATTATTACTGTTAAAAATTATTTTAGGGTCTTTTATATGTACCGATGCTTTTAACAAGATGGAAATAAATTTATTATCCTAATGTGACCGAATAGTGTTTTTTTCTTGAAAACACACACACACACACACACACACACACACATATATATATATATATATATATATATATATATATATGACTTAACAATCACTTAACATCTCGAACTGGACCTACACCTCCGAATGCGTTCTATTATCATATCATCATCATCATCATGTCGTGCTGCCAGCACGGATATCCCTGACCCTCTGTCGCCACTTTTCCCTATCGTTCATCGCCTCAGGCAGGTCTTCTGGACAACATCCTGTATCCACATAGTTGCTGAATGTATGTTCGTGCTGGTCGTCCTGCTTTTGCATGGCCATGTGTGGGGGTCCATAAGAGTACATCACTTATGATTTCTTCCCTGCTTCTCCAGCCGTGTCCTGCATGTCTGGTTCGTCTAAATTGAATAGTTTTCGTGATAGGAGGCAGGTGGCCGTACAGTTGGTGTCTTGTGGGGTGTTGCCGCCAGGACTTGTTCAAGATTGCTCGCAGCATTCTTGTGTAATTGCCGTCTAGCTTCTTCTCCAGCCGTTTTGTTAGAGTCCATGTAGTGCATCCATATAGCAGTATCGATGTGACCGCTGCTTGGAAGAAACTGCGTTTCATTTTATCGTTAGGTCTGATTTCCATAAAATCGATAGCCTATTGATGGCTGTCCATGCTTTCGTTAACCTCGTGTCGATGTCCATTTCGGTTGATGCGACGCTGCTTCCTCGGTAAGTGAATTTGTCTACTAGTTTAAGAGGGGTTCCATCTAGAGTGGAGATGTCCCCCGTTAGTTTCTTTCAAGGCATATCAACCCTCGTGGGTTATTTAATGCAAAAGCCATCTCTTTAAAAGAACGCCAGTGATAGTATATAGCCTATAGATGAGTAAATCAGGAGGTTTGTCGAGGGTATTAGTCAGAAAACGACTGGATTTTGAACCTGCTTACTTCGAGGCCGCATTGCACCACTTTGTCATTTTGACGCAAGGACTCCCCACGAGTATAGATTTGTTTCATGCCTAATATTGTAGCTTTAAAGTAACGTTCTCGTAAATTCCATCCTTAGGGGTACAGCCTTTATTAAGAACGTTTTTATGTATTTTTTTCGCTTTCTCCAACTATATATTGTTAACTTACCATCTTTCTTACTACATCTCTCAAGATGTATAGATCTTAAGATCTACCTATCTCCCGACAAATGTATGATGGCGTTGTGGCAAATGTTCTGGATTGCGACATCGTAATAACGGAGTTCAAATTCTGTTCTGGCTAATGCATTCCTTTTCGGATTAATTTCTTTGGGAAAGATATTATCAAACACCCCACCCTCTAAACTGTTTGTTAAATAATAACACCGCTGTTCTAAAAAGAGGGTTTTGGCATTAAATAATCCACGAAAGTTGATATACAAAGAAAACAAACCATCCAGACAAATCTATCTCTCTATCTATCTATCTCAGTGTATTCGTATCTATCTATTCCAATATATCTTTCTCGGTCTATTCATATATCTCTGTTTTTCTCTCTCCCTCACTGTCTCTCTCTCTCTCTCTCTATATATATATATATATATATGTATGCATGTATGTATATGTGTGTTCACTTGTTTATAAGTCTATTCCTAAGTCTATTCCTATCTCTCTCTATATATATATCTATCATTCTCTCTCTCTTTCTTTCTTCCTCCCTCTCCGTATATATATGTATATATATATATATATGTAAACCAGTCAATTCCTATGAATATATCTTAGTCTATTTTATCTATCTATCTATCTATCTATGTATCTCAGACTATTCGTATCTATCTAGGTGTATTACGAGATATCCTGCTCAGTCAATTCATATCTGTCTTTCACAATCCATGTCTGTATATATATATATGTGTGTGTGCGTGTGTATGCGTATGCGTGTGGGAGTATGTGTATGAGTCTATTCCTAAGTCTATTCCTATCTATCTATCTCCATTCATATATATATATATATATATATATATGTATATATACATATATTCCCATCTATCTATCTATCTATCTCCATTCATATATATATATATATATATATAATAATATATATATATATGTATATATATATATATATATATATATACATATATTCCTATCTGTCTATCTATCACTGTCTATTTCTTTAAATATATCTATCTAAATCTATTTCTATCAATATATGTCAGTGTTCTCATAATAACTTTAATGAACAAAGGCCGATGAGTAATGAAATAATGTAAATACTGATTGGTGGGTAGGGAGTGTCATGTTTTCTTTCAAGAATCCTGAATGCATGTCATCGTTAAATTCAACCAATCCCAAATGCTGTCTTCACGAGCCATGACGTTTTTATCGATAGATGACAATATGTGCGTCTCTTTCTTTGAATACTAACATCATCAATTAGAAATGGCGATTATTTGAAAACACTGACGGGATGGCAGGTTTTCAGTCTTTATTTTCCTCGAATTGATTTAATCCCCACCCTGGTACCAGGACTGCGTAAGCTGATGACTACTAAGAGTAACTACGCACCCGTCGTCACTGGGCAACAAAAACATTTGACTGGGTAATAACTTGTGTCTTAATCTGAATGATTCCGATTCTATGGTCAGAATTGTTCTAGCACGTAAGAATGTAGAGTGACACGTATGTGCATGATTAGAGGAAGGTCTTTTTACACATTAACTATTATATTGAGCCAATTTTAATCATTTGAAAATGAATTACAATTTGCTAGGCTACATCTACAAGGCCAAAAAAAATTAGAGAGAGAGAGAGAGAGAGAGAGAAGAAGAAGAAAAAACAGTGTAACCATTCCTTCTAAATTTACAAAAGAATTGACAAAGTTGCTAAATTCAAAGAGACAGAAGAATGCCAAAGAGTGAGAGAAAAGAAAGGTCTTGATAGGAGAAAGTTAATAGATAGATAGATAGATAGATAGATTTTTTATAGCTAAACCCCACTCCACAAAAAAGAGCTCAACGACCATACCTCAATTTCGGATATACATCATAATGATCTGTTTTTGTTTGTATTTTACCGAAACAACAAAAATAGCACACCGTAGCTACATGTTTGCAGTAGAGCAATATCATTAAAATATTCCAACTCAGAGAAGAAAACAATTTGTTATCCAATTTAACTGGAGCAATGTTAAATGTGTGTTCACGTAATACGTCACCCAATAAGCCCCGAGCCGGGCATATAGATAGCGCCACTAATAAAAAAAATCCATTTGATTTTTATGAATTACTAACCTTCAAATTGCATCTGTCAAAATGTGAGTCTAATCGGATAATTAGTTCACAAATTACAGTTATGTACAATGCTCTACTACACAACTGCTTAGAACCTAAAATTGAGAAAATACTTAGGAAGAACCAAAATGGCTTTCGGAGAAATCGATCTACGACATCACAAATTATTACTATCCGTCGAATTCTAGAAGTTGTTCGTGAAAAAAAAACAACATCAAAGCAACACTATTATTCGTCGACTTCTCCAAGGCAGTTGACTCCATACACTGAGGGAAGATGGAGCAAATACTTCTCTCCTACAGCCTCCCTAAAGAAACCGTCGCATGGAAATACACTAGCCCCATACCTATCTATTATCTTTCTAAAAAACGTGCTTAGAATGTCTATAGATTTAAAACGATTTTAAACTGACAAAGGAAAGAACCAGAAGATAATCCGCACAAACAATTACGGACGCGGACTATGCCGATCACATAGCGTTTCTGGCAAATTTACCCTCTCAAGCTGAATCCCTGCTGCATAGCCTGAAATGAGCGTTAGGAAGCATAGGCCTCCATGTTAACGCAGACAAGACAGAAAACTTGTGTTTTAATCAAAGAAGTGACATCTCCACAGTAAAAGGGTAGTTCCCTGAAACTAGTGGACAAGTTCACCCACCTTAGAAGCAGCGTCTCATCAACCGAGAATGACATCAACACGTGACTAGCAAAGGTATGGACAGCTATCGATTGGCTATCAACTATGTTGGAAGTGTTTACGCATGGTTAATATGTACATATATGGTATATATTTCCGTGTGTCTAGATAGATTGATAGATAGATAGACACACGCACAAAAACATAAACATATACACAAATATTCATTTCATGTATATATATATATATATATATACAAATATACACTTTATGTATATATATATATACACACACACACATATATAAATATACACACAAGTATACACTATATATATATGGTGTATATCTAAGTGCACTTATATATTTGTATAATGTGTGTGTGTGTGTGTGTGTGTGTGTGTGTGCGTGTCCGTAGTGTAATGATTATATTTTGTAGCAAATTGACACGGTAACCCGAGTTCAAATCCTAGGCAAAGCTGATTGCATTTCACATCGTGCTAATACCTTTGGGAAATATATGAATCAAATTATTCTTCTTCCAGCCATAAGTAAATAGTAGGGCAGACTAGGCACTTTAACCTTGTAAGGGCTATCTCTGGAGAACTCTCAATTGAAACCTGTTAAAATACGCTTGATATATCCTACTCGAACCGACGGGGTGGATACACACACACACACACACGTAAATATATATATATATATATATAATGATGAATATATCTTAGTTTTTATAAATATTTATTCATTATTATATAATATAATACCTCTATCACAGATATTGAGCACTCTTCAAGTTATACTAACAATACCACATTTGGTCTGCCACAAGCGTACCAAGTAAGATACTGACAACCATAGATTTCTGTAATATATATATATATATATATATATATATATATATATATAAGGTACATTGCTCTGTATATATATATATATGTGTGTGTGTGTGTGTGTGTGTGTGTGTGTGTGTGTGTGTGTGTATTGTCATCCACAGACAGAGTGTTTCGTTGTATCACAACTCTTCAGTGTGGCTAGACACGCAGGACGCTTCAAGCTGGATCGAAACTCACCCAACTTTACGTTAGACTTAGTGTCTTACTGCTCATCCTGCAGGCGACATACGTCAGCTTGTAAATTATAAGACATTTTTAGTAGTTTTTGTTTGTTTACATTTTACCTTACCGGATACCAGAGTGCTCAATTCCTTAGAAGAGATTTGCATTACGCAGGTGGCAGCCGTTAATTCCTTCGCGAGAATGCTCAACACCCAGGAGGGGAGCGTATATATTGTCATCCGCACACAGACTATTTCGCTGTATCACAACTCTTGGGTTGTTGGATTTTATGGCAAATAAACGAAAGCTAATACATAATGAGCAGTAAGATACTAATTCTAATGTAAAGTTGCATTGCACCACTTTGTCATTTTGACGCAAGGACTCCCCACGAGTATAGATTTGTTTCATGCCTAATATTGTAGCTTTAAAGTAACGTTCTCGTAAATTCCATCCTTAGGGGTACAACTAATCAAACTCTACAATTTTAAAACTATATGACTTAAAATAAAATAGCTTCATCTTTGTAACGAAAAATAATAATGTATAGGTTTGTGCTTATATATGGATTCACACACACACACACACACACACACACATACATATATATATAAACCAGATTAGCATTAGATACTTTACAAGGGTTAATATGCCATAAAATCCAATCAACTAACCAATCAATTTCTACAGCATTTAAACTCTATTGCAAACAAATAAAATAGTCCCACCTTTGAAACCAAAAAATAAAATTGTATTGGTTTGTACTTATATTTGGATTCTTATACGAAGATATTTTTGGTTACAGAATAAAAATGGCGCAGAGTTTGGTAAGATGTTATTACCTAATAACGTAATTATTAATCTACTATACGCACTATTTTCCCCAGATTTTCTACCCTAAAATTTAGTTAAAACATCAATGATGACAAATTATGAAATTTTTTAATCCTGCCACGTCCGTCGCCATATTCAGAATGCAATTATCCAAACTAATTTATATCTATAGTCTAAACGAGCAAATGTGTACCGAAAAGTTGAAATCACAAACCAAAAACTGAATTCGATTGTTCGTTTTTTTTTTTTTTTTGTCTTTTTTCAATCCAGTAATATCCTTTTGGATTGTAAAATGTTTTACTAGAAATTTTATAAAATCTCGGTATCTTTGGTTTAGAAGAAAATTCACTTTTTATTCAAAGATCTTCTAGGGGTGTACTTATTTATGACATGTACTACATCTAATAATATACATTTTAACTGGACTTGAGATAATAAAATCTTGGTACAGTTATCTGGTTTAGAAGAAAATTCACTTTTTTTATAAACTAAGTGTTGGGGTGCACGTATTTATCGTCGATACTATATCTAATAATAACTATTTTTGTTGCTTAATATTTCACTAGAAATAATAAAATCCCCGTATCACGGGTTTAGAAGAAATGGAGCATTTTATTTTTTCAATAGTTATTTGTGTATTTATTTATGTGCGATACTGTATATATAAACGCAACATTACGAAAAGGTAAAGAAAGATCTGGGAAACACTCAATAAATCTCTATGGTCAGATTGCAGGCAGTGATTTTTCTAGCGTTGTGATATCGATAGCTATCATGAAAAGAGGGGCAGCTGGCTATCAAAATATAAGTTGTTATTTCGCTGTTAGCTTATTTCCTATCTTAACTGTTGCCTAAAGAATAATAAAAAAACAATCTTGTGATAGTCTGTCTATCCGTCTACCCATACAGCTGAGTCACCACTATTTTTTATCCGTTTCCAACTAATCTTTCAGAAACTTTTTGAATCATCCCCGAGAAAATGTTGAACTCAATTTGAAGGTATTATTCAGACCGGGTTGTAGGTATGAACTGTTACTCGTCCTTTTTGTCTTATTGTTCAAGTTACTGTCAGAGGATATTTATGTTACACCGCTGATCCACTCTCATAGTACTCCTTACGTAAGGAAGAGGACTCTTTCCTTACCTATAATGCATTTAGACCTTCAACCTTCCTCTAAAAGAGATTCTTGTTCACGGTCAAGTGTCGAGCTGCCAAGAGGGAGTTTATCTAATCTCAACGGCCAACTTTAGGCTAAAAAAAAACACTCTTCAAAATTTAGGTTAATGCAACCTCTCCAAGTCAGAAAGAAACTGAATATCTATTCGAAATATTGATTAATTTCTAGGGGTTTTCAAGGACAGTCGAGATTTGCAAACGAAACAGAAGCTGTTTTCTGTACGCCTCGCTAGGCGTAAACAAACGATAGAAACAAATAAAATATCCTTTAAAGATGCATATTTATCCTAAACTTAAATAAATGCAACTCTAAATCCTTTGTTGTTTTAAACGCAGAAACAAGTCAATTCAGAAAAAGACCCCAACTTGAGCGCTTATTTTGGCTTAAAACTAACCAGAAAGTTTTAATTTATCAAGAAACTGAATAAAATTGGTATCCGCAGGCGCAGAAGTTTAAATCAACCCATGAAACAAATTGAAAATGTTTAATTCACCTAGCAAACACATTATAAAAAGCTTACGACTGGCTTTCCTACGCCCGAGGGCACACATCAAATTTTTAGTGGCCCTTTATGTACTGATGGAATCGAAGGCCTTGGTAAAGTCGACAAATAGTAATGTCGCCTGAAGGTTTTTTGCCCGAACGCCTTCAAGGATTCTACGGATGGTCAATATTTGTGAGGTTGTGGATCTATTTCTCCGGAAGCCATTATGGTTCTTCCTAAGGATGTTGTCTATTTTGGGTTCTATGCGGTTTCGTAGTAGGGCATTGTAGATTTTGGCTGCTATGGATGTAAGTGTTATCCCTCGGTAGTTCTTGGCTAATCCGAGGTCGACTTTTTTAGGGAAAGGAAGGATGCATCCCTTCATCCATCTTTCTATCCTATTTTGACTATAGACAGCGTTGCATTGCCGGAGCAGTATATCGTCGAATTGTCTAGTCTTCCACACTTCCGGGGGGATCTCGTTCAGCCTTGCAGCTTTCCTATTTTTAATTTTTTTTAATAACCGAGTCGAGTTCTTCTTTGGTGAAAGGCCCTAGTTTAATGTCTAATTACTTACTGATAATTCTGGTGATCGGTTCATCCGTTATTTTTGGCGGGCTTCCTAATAGATTTTTGAAATGCTGTTCCCACAGTTTTACTCTTTCTTGGCTTACAGCTTTCAATTTTGCTTTGGCTGTGCTCTTCCTTCTACTTACTTCGTTTATTGTTTGCCAGGCTATCCTGGATTGTCTATCTTCCACCGAGTCTCTAATCTTATCTATCTGATTTTGTATGTATTCTGCCTGTTCTTTTATATATATTCCTGCTAATTGATATTGTGCCTTTTCTAGTTTTCTGGCATTTGTATTTGTTGGGTTCTTCCGATAGCTTTTGGAGGCAGTTTTCACGAGTGCACGTTTTTCTCTAACCTCTGACGTTTCCCAAGGGACTCTATATTTAGTTCTAGGTTTTGTTGGGATACACTTTGATGCCGCCTCTAGGTGTGCTTCAACAAAATTTTCATATTCGTCATTTGGGGTAACTTTTTCTGTCTTCTCTTGTAGTGTTTCGAATCTGTTTCTTAATTCTAATGCATATTTGTCTCAAATGTCTCTGTTGTTAAGTAGGGCCCAGTCATAGTGCTTAGTTGTCGCTGTTCGTGTGGCGTTTTTTCGTAGGCTTAGACGTATTTTGGCCGTGACTATTCGATGATCGGAGAACACACCCTCGAAAGTGGAGTATGCCTCGCAATTCATCGCACTATTTTTCCATTTTCTGTTTATAAAGAGGTAGTCTATCTGTGCTTTACTCTTGTTCGCGTATGTGTGGGTCCATAGTTTTCCCTCCCTTTTTTGAAAGTTTGTATTGAGGCATGTTAATCTATTTTCTATCATGAAATCAATTAGATGTTGTCCATTCCTGTTTGACGTGTTGTGTAGGCTGTATTTGTTGTTTCTGTTTTTCCCGATTTGTGCATTCATATCTCCGCCAATGACTAGCAGGTTGTGTTTCGGAATGCTACGCACTAGGAAGGATAGCTCCTCGTAGAAGGTGACTAGTTCGGTTTCTTCGCTAACATTGGTAGGGCTGTAGCAGGAGATGATCGTTGCTTTGGGGTTGCCATTAAACGTTGCGGCCATCATCCTAGGTTGTATTCTCTCAATGCTATTAATTGTTTTTAGCGCTCTTGGTCCTATAAGCATTCCCACCCCTCCTACCGATGCATTGACAGAGTTTTTCCATGCCGATACAGTCACCAGCATCCATCCATTGCCAGTTTCGTGATATTTGATATCTTCGGTGTGAGTGTATCGATGTTCTTGTATACAGATTATGTCTATCTTATGTTCTACGGCTGATGCAGTTAGCTCTGGTAGTTAGGGTTCTAACGTTAAATGTCGCTATCTGTATTGTTTGTTTGCATTTTAGTAGTTTTTGTTTGAGCTCTGTAGCTGATTTTTCGAACACTGAGGCCAGGGCTCCAACCTCAGCAGGACGCGCCCTTTTTTTACCCGCGCGAAGAGCGATGCGGTTTGTGTATGTGGTTTGAGTATGAGTCATGGTTATCTTTCGATGGCTGTTTTTATTCTCATCTATAGAAGCCACTCTTATAGATGAGCAGCAGTAGTTCCCCGATCGAACTGACAATCCTGAGCGTTAAGCCGCAAGACTCACATGTTCAGGAAATGTTAGGCATTGCGAATTCGAACACCTTCACGTACACGATGCTGCTTCCCATGTGTACGTGAATAAATAAATAAATAATTAAATAAAATAAAATAAATAAAATAAAAAATAGAAAATAAAAAAATAGAAAATAAAAAAATAGAAAATAAAATAGAAAATAAAATGAAATAAAAATTTATCCTTTTACCTTAAGTTTTAACTTAGTTAAAGTCCAGGACTGACGTATATTCAAAGAAATTTTGGGGTATATTTTATCTTGTCATCCGATACAGGCCCTACCAGGTTTTTATTTTATTTTATTTTTTATTTTTTTAAATTTTTAGTGGAGGTGGAATGCTAAATTTCTAAGTTTGGCGCGGTGAATTCAAACAATTGTTAAGTTGACTCGTGATAGTTGCACCTGGTACAACAATTTAGTCGATTAGAAATAAATCAAGATTCTTTGATTAAAATATAACAAAAATTCACAAGCAGATTTTACAAGTCATAGAAAATCCAGTGTTATTTTTAAAAAAGAAAATTGTACTAACCTCTACCCATCGAGTCTTACGGCCTACCAAAAGAAACCGTAGCAGCAATAATGATCCTCTACAGAAACACAAAAGTGAAAGTACGTTCACCAGATGGAGACACGGAATACGTCGACATTGTTGCAGGAGTACTACAAGGAGACACACTAGCTCCATACCTCTTTATCATCTGTCTAGACAACGTGCTTAGAACTTCGATCGACAAAATCAGAGAAAATGGCTTCGAGCTCACTAAGAAAAGAAGCAAAAGATACCCCGCAAAAACAATCACAGACGCCGACAACGCTGATGACTTAGCGTTACTGGCGAATACGCCTAATCAAGCAGAGACACTACTGCATAGTTTGGAACGAGCTGCAACAGGCATTGGCCTCCATGTCAATGCGCACAAAACTGAATATGTGTTACAACCAAACGGGCAACATTGCCACACTAGAAGGAGCCTCTCTGAGGCTAGTGGACAAATTCACCTACCAAGGAAGTAGCGTATTATCAACAGAAAACGACATCGACACACGACTGACGAAAGCATGGACAGCTATATAAAGGCTCTCAATCATATGGAAATCAAACCTGACCGATGAAATGAAGCGCAGTTTCTTCCAGGCAGCGGTTGTATCGATACTGCTATATGGATGCACTACATGGACGCTAACTAAACAGCTGGAGAAGAAACTTGACGGCAACTACACAAGAATGTTGAGAGCAATATTGAACAAGTCCTGGCGACAACACTCCACGAGACGCCAACTGTACGGCCACTTGCCTCCCATCACGAAAACTATACAGGTTAGACGAGCCAGACACGCCGGACACTGCTGGAGAAGCAAGGACGAGCTCGTAAACGACGTACTCCTATAGACCCCCACATATGGCCAAGCAAAAGCAGGACGACCAGCCCGAACTTACATACAGCAGCTATGTGAGGACATAGGATGTAACCCAGAAGACCTGCCGGAGGCGATGAATGATAGGGAGAAGTGGCGAGAGATGGTCAAGGATATCCGTGCTGGCGGCACGACATGATGATGATGATGATGTACTGATAGATGAAATGTCTCAATTGTATATTGCTACCTAAAAGAACTTTCTCATTATATTTGATAAACGATATAACCATTAGATAGATAGATAGATAGATAGATAGATAGATATCATTACCTGATAAAATATAGACAACATACTTGATAAAAGAAAATACAATATTTCTAATTTGTCGACCGTATTTACTCGAACTTTTACTAATGAAAGACATTTGCCTAAACGCATAATACTTGATGGGATAGACAGTTTTAATTCATGTTTGAGTTTTATTTGTAATGGCTTAAATTAAATTTCTTTTTAAAGAGCTATTTTTAAAATCTTAGTTCAGTATGCCTCTACTGAAAACGTAAATGCATGGGAATAAAATCTTCCAAACATCTTGAAAAGTACATTTTTGTTTATGTGCTTTACAATATGATTTTTATCCCGGAAAATGCTGGGCAATCCTGTTACTAATTAATATAAATGCATCTTTCGTTTATATGTGTTTTCGATATGCTGTATATATACATATATATATATATTATCATTATGTCGCGCCGCCAGCACGGATATCCCTGACCCTCTCTCGCCACTTCTCCCTATCATTCATCGCCTCCGGCAGGTCTTCAGATTTACATCCCATGTCCTCACATAGTTGCTGTATGTAAGTTCGTGCTGGTCGTCCTGCTTTTGCACATCCATATGTGGGGGTCCACAGGAGTACATCGCTTATGAGCTCGTCCTTGCTTCTCCAGCAGTGTCCCGCGTGTCTGGTTCGTCGAACTTGTATAGTTTTCGTGATGGGGAGTAAGTGTCCTTATAGTTGGTGTCTCGTGGGGTGTTGTCGCCAGAACTTGTTCAATACTGCTCTTAACGAGACGACAAACTGGAGTATTTTGTTTTTTTGATTTTTCTCAACGAGTTTCAGCCAGAAAAGTTTTGTCAAAAAGAAAGTTTCTTTTTGTTTTCTTTTCAAAGATTTCTTGAAAATATCTTTTAAGAGTTGATATGCGGTAAGAGAAGCGACGAAAAACGAATCTAGTGACATAGCATCAATTCGTTGAACGAAAATTATTTTCTAATATCCAAGTGTCTTTACCTGCACTCCATTTGGAAGGTATATGTTAATGTTATGTTTTGACATTTTGACCCCGCCAAAAATGCCATTCAAAGTGATGCACCGGAAGCAAGTGACACATTCTAATGGCAGTTATGAGAGGAAATCGCGTGGGCGAAAAAACGCTGATGAAATGGGACGAGGTAAAAAAATCCCATTATACTCTCATAGACTGACGCATCGGAAGAGAGTGACCTCTGAACTGCATGGCAGTTATTTCCGCTTGATGACGATTAAACATTCGATTTCAAAGATCGCGTGGGCGATCGAGTGGGCGTTGAACTATCATATAGCTCATTCAAGACAGAAGTCAAGCAGTAGAGTTGGAGACGGAGTAGACGAGATGTGGTAGGGAAAGCCACACCCGGCCGAGAGGGCCCTTGGGAACCCTGATGGAGTTTGGGGACCAGAGAAGTTGCTGATAAGATGTAGTAAGGAAAGCCAGCACCCAGCAGAGTGGACTCCAGGGCTCCGGTTGAGCAGCCCTGGAGAACGAGAAAGACACAACGCTGACGGCCATAACTTTGGGGTCAAAATATTTCAGTTATTTTCGGTCTCCAGCTCCCTCTCACAGTAAAACCCCACACAACCTTTTCGAACCCTTGCAATAAAGTGAGAGGTAAATGTTTTTATAAAGAAGTCTTCCTGCGTCTTTATCATGCGTCTGTCTTTATTATTGTGTCGTTATGATGCTGTAGATAAGCATACAACATTAAGCATGTTTATCATACCATATACGGATATGTGAAACGGACATAGACTGTTCATTACATATATACATAGAACATAGGAATCTCGAAACACGAAAAACACTTACGACTTCTTAGTTCAGGTACGAAACTTTTTATTACCTTTGAGTTTAAAGGTGCTTCGACATAAGGAGAGAGATACACATTCTTTCTATTCTGGCTTTTTCATCTGCCCCCGCATCTCGTGCGGCACCTGCCCAAGGCCTCCGCGAGCAAGCGAAAGTCAACCGTCTTCTTCCGAGGCATGACTCAACTCAACAAACTGACTTTTTCAAAATCCCCCAAATCCTCCGCGCGCGCGCTTCCGGTCCATGATGTCATTCACATCCACCGGTCAACCTTTCTATCGGATTTTTATTTTGACAACTATGAAGGACACATCCTCCCCGCGCGCATGGTAACACCTGCACTCAAGTTTGCACCTAACTAACCCATCTGCTGAGCCGAAAGGTTCTCAGCCCGACTAAACCCAAAGACATAAAACGAAATCCCTCGGCCATTATATTAATGGACGGTGTGTAATTAGCCATAATTTGTTAATTTAGGTGCTCATGCGTCAAACCAAATGTATCAATTCTATTTCAACGCAGTGCTTTGAGGACCATTCAGCTTGATGTTAAAACCATTTAAGGTCAGTGTGTGAAACAATACCCAAATGGCGGGTTTTGTTGGCCAGGACGTTCGTCTAGTCGTGTGAACAGAGGGTGGAGGGAAGAAACAAACAAACACTTTATTCGCGTCGCCTTCATCAATTTTATTATTATCTTTATCATGGTCATCTTTTTCACAGTTTAAAATCAACCCGTTCCTCCTCCCTTTCCTCAATCAGCACAAAGGAAATGTTTTCGAAGCTAAAGAGACTGTGAGAAAAATCAAAAAGAAAGGTGCTGCAGGAAAGAATTTTGATTTTGGTCCTTTCAACGATTTTTTTTATCGGTGATTCATCACTTCTCTAGCATAAAAAAGTATCATAAAACTTCTCGGAAAAAAATATAGTTCTCAGAAGAGACAATGAGGAAAATTTTCTTTAAAAATCTTTTGAATAATAAAGGCAAAATATAGGTGGTAAAAAGAAAGAAAAGTAAATTTGTTCCTTCCCTCCTCACAAAACCAAACCAACAACCATGGAGTGGGGTCCACTTGACAGTTTGACGACACGCATATACAGACAAAAATGAAATTGATTACTTATTTAGTCAACTAAGTGTTTTTTTTTTTTACATTTTACAATTATTTACGAATTAATTCACTATTTTAAATTAGGCTGGGAGATAAAGAGTAGACTCTTTACTTTTGTTGGTTTCTCTTTTTTCTTTAGTTTGTGTGTGTGTGTGTGTGTGTGTGTGTGTGTGTGTGTGTGTGTGTGTGTGTGTGTGTGTGTGTGTTTTAACAAAAAATGTCTCTTCGTACGTGAGGAATTTCTTTTTGTTTGTTTGACATGTGTCTCCACACATATTCATTTTCATCGTTTTTTTTTCTTCTTCTTCCTCAGTTCACCCATCTGAAGGACTCTTGGAAATTTTTTCTTTCAGTCCATTCTTTGTTCCTTTTTTCTCCATTCATACCTGCTCCTTCCAGTCATTTCTTGCTTCTTTTTTCACACACACACATGTTGATATAAACATTTTCCTTTCTTTGTCCACGTGGTACGTCCTTCCTTCTTCTCGTCCGCAGAACGAAAATCTTAGGATGCAGCGATTTCTCTCTCTGTTTTCATTCGACTGGCTTCTTTTAGGGTGGATCACTGGTCACAGGCATCAGTGAGAAACAATACCCAAACGGCAGGTTTTGTTGGCCTGGCCGTTCGTCTAATGGAGTGGACCCCGTTGTTTCTTCTCACACCCGACCAGGAGGGCAATTTCAAAGGTTGTATTAAAAAAAAAAAAAAAAACAGACAGAGGAAGGAAGAAACAGACAAACACGGTTTTAGAACTTCAAACACAGGAAGTGAAGTTGGCACTCTTAAGCATTCCTATGTATTTATGTGTGGCAACCGAAACTGCTGAATCATCCGGAAAATCACCTTCACTGCTCCGTGTCTTCGTCCTCGACTGCCCGGCCCCACGTCCTGAATGTCTGACCCTCCACTTCAGAGTCTCACTCCCAACTGACTACTTCGATGTCTCCCTACAAACTGACTACTTCGGTGCTTCACTCCTAACTGACTGACATACTTCGTCCTTCTCTTCTGGTCTCGCAGGTTTTCGCGGCCACAGCTCTTTGTGTGATCTTCGCGCCAATATAGACAAAGAAAGGTCTTCTGGACACTCCGGCGCCGCTTCAAAGACGCCGGATATAAGTTCCACTCTTTGGCCTCTCATCCACGAACACAGAGAGAGACCCGTACACATTCATCAATATATACATATATACACTTTAATGCTCATTATCGTGTGGGGTTTAAAGTTTTGAAGGGCAAGGCTTGTGTTGCCGTAAGATATCTGACTCCATATTTTGGTTATATTATTTTATCCCACGTTGACTGGCCGGCGCAATGATTTGCCCAAAGAAAATCCCAAAAGAATTATACAAAAGAAAAGACAGAAACAGATAAGAGACGAAAACATTTCTTCTATACTTTCCTTTATTTACTGGGTTCAACACCCATTCCGTGGATGGGGGATTTTTTCCTGAATACATTGAAATGGTTGAATCCCCCAGTTAAGGAGTCAAAAACTAGGTTAATTCATTTCCTGTGTGTAGGTGTCCGCATTTGGTATTTCGGGCTTCCATAAGGGTTAGTTTTCTTTTTGGAAGTTTTGTCAAAGTCCGGTAAGTGTTAGTTTATAGTCCAGTTGTGGGTCTTGTATATTTCAGCATAGTGCTGACCGATAGAGAGAGGGGCTGCTACTGTGTGAAGGGACTAACCGACGCTACGACCAAAGACTCATGCGTGGTGCCCAAAACACCAGACAGCAAAATGGTGTTGTTGGTTCGACGGACACTGCCTGAAAGAGAAAGATAATATCGTCCCCTTTGTCAAGAGGAATGCCTTTTTCTTTTACGCATGCGTCATCTCCTTTTCCACTTAGAGCCCTCTGGGAGTTTTTGAAAACTTAATAGTTTTCTTTTTATTCATTTTTTTTTTTAAATTTTTAATTTATTTATTTATTTATTCGTTCCCTACAATCGTGCTACACGTGTTTAAAGACATTTTATTCATTTATCTTCATGGCTTTCTAATATCACCATTGTTCAATTTTATTTCGATTCTTTCAATAACAGTGAACTTTGCATTTCTGTTTAAATTGTGACTGAGCGGAAATGTTATTCTACATGAATTAGTTTGTTGTGACCCATAGATTTCTGTGTTGTCGACTGGGACTGTAGAATAGGCTGACTGCAACTTTCCCAAAACGAGTGTCCTGTCATGACACTAAACTGCATCAGATGATGAGACTCCTCTCTTGCAGCTTTGGAGAATGTGGAGTACTTCTTCATTGTCATTACTCCCTGCTTTACTCTGACTGAATTGGTGCCCAGTCGGCTGGGGTTGTAGAATACTCTGAGTACACCTCTTCAGAAGGGTAAGACCCCCGCCAATGAGTGTCCTGAATATGAGACTAAATAATCTGATGGTGAGATTCCAGTTATGCAGAAGCTTTGGGGAATGCAGAACACCCCTTCATTGCCATTGCTCCACGGTCCACTCTGACCCGGAGTGGCAGCACCTGATAGGGCCCTATCTATGGGTTAAATAGAACTAAACTGCATACTTATGCTAAACTGAATTAATTGAATTAGCACTGTTTGACTCAATGGAATAGCTTGAAAAAGAAATGGTTTTGACGATTAAACTATACTTACATTAAAGCTACGTGCTTGTGCTGAACTGAATTGTTTTAAATAGAACTGTTTTTTACAGTGAAACTATACTTACACAAAACTGAATTGTTTGATATATAACTATTTTGACATTTAACTGTGTGTAAAAAGATCTAGACTTATACTAAACTAAATTAACTGATTTAGAACTGTTTGAATAAACTGAATAGCTTGAAATAGAAATGTTTTTGACAATTAAAAGGTGTACTCATGCTAAACTGAATTGTTTAAAATAGGACTGACTATTTTTATAAAGATGAATTTGGCTTTAAATAACCTACAAAGGTTGATATGTCATAAAACCCAAACAACCAACCAACCAACCGGATTGATAACACCTGTTGGGGTCCCATCTATAAGTCAAATAGAACAGCTCAATCATTTACTCCGGATTATCCTTTTTGATTATTTGAAACAATACATCTGTAAGCAAATTATTTACATTAGATAGGGATATTTGATAAATAGAATTACAAATGTTAAATAGTAGTACTTGAAATGATTTGCTTTGGTTTGGGTTTTTTGTTTAATAGCATATAAACCTTAATGGGTTATTTAATGCCAAAGCTACCCTGCTAGAACAGTAGTGATGCTATTTTTAGGATAAGGGGGTTCATCCCTTTCCCTAGAGTATTTGTTCAGAAGTGAACGTAATAGCACAACTGAAATTCAAACTCACTTACTACGATTCCGCAGTCCAGTGCTTTAACCATTACACCACGAGGACCCCCCACCATTGAAGCGATTTAACCACGTGCAAAGAAATTATGAATATTACATAGAATTTTTAGTATTGGACAGGAATCCATGAAACCATCTGTTTCCAAAGAAACAAGCGCTAAAAACTCATTACCTACAAACTATTTGCTTAACATATCGTATATATATACATATATAAACAGGATTTGCTGTTGAATAACCCACGGGAGTTGACATGATATAAAACAAAACAAAACCAAACTAAACCAAACCAGTAATTTACAAAAAAAAAATGATTATAAATATCTTTTACAAGAATCGATCAGAGTAAATTTGTAGACCGCACCTTAATTTCATTATTTCAAATAATGACACAAGGAATGTAAAATATTCGATTCATCTTGTTCTGCCCGTATGAGCTTGACATTCTTTCCCTTATGATAATTTAGTTGAGCGTCGTCTTGTTTGTTTTGGTTTTATGGCATATCAACCTTTGTAGGTTATTTAATGTCAAATCCCTTTTTTACAATTAAACAGTTCTATTTCAAACAATTCTGTTTAGCATGAGTAAACGGTTTGTCAAAAGCATTTCTATTTCAACCTATTCAGTTTAGTCAAACAGTTCAAATTATATCAATTCATGTTAGTATAAGTATAGTTTTAGTTTATACACCGTTAAATGTCAAAACAGTCCTATTTCAAGCAATTCAGTTTAGTGTACAAAAACAGTTCCATTCCAAACGATTCAGTTTAGCATAAGTACGCAGTTTAGATGTCAAAGCAGTTCAGTTTCAGATAATTCAGTTTAGCATAAGTACACAGTTTAGTTTGATCCATAGATAGGACCCTATCAGGTGCTACCACTCCGGGCCAGAGTGGATCTGGGAGCGATGGCAATGAAGGAGTACTCCGCATCCCCCAAAGTTACAGCATTACTGAAACCTCACCATCAGATTAAGTGTCATATGCAGGACACTCATTGATTAGGGACTCTTACCATTCTGCAGAGATACAGTCGATGTATTCTCCACACTTCCCATCTGACTGAGCTTCATAGTCTCGTATATTACTATGACAGTCTTTTTTTCACTACTTTCTTCTTGTTCAATCTCTCTGTCGAGTTTTTAACCTTGTCAAGAAACCCCCTATTCTACTTCTTACCGTTTGCTCATAGGTTTGATCTCGGTAACGTCGCCTTTGCCTCCCGTCGCCAATTCTTCGATTTGGCAGTGGCATTCAGTTTCGGACGAGAACATATGGAAATGCTCCAAGAACAGTTTTGTCTTGAACAGCAGGGTCCCTTAGGCTGGTAAAGAAACTGAGTTAGACGAAAAGGCAACACTGAACTAAGCCGAAGGCGATTTGGCATGGAATTTTGCTTTTCTTTAAAATGTTAACTACATTTATTCGAATAAAAGAATATATATATATATATATATATGTGTGTGTGTGTGTGAGAGAGAGAGAGAGAGAGAGAGAGAGAGAGAGAGAGAGCAATGAATCATTTATTTGCCGCCTTTTTGACGGGGTTTAGAATCCACCGACCGGATCTCCAGCAGAAGGCTATGATTCCCCTAGAAAGAGTTTACTTACTCTATCTCTAGAAGCTGCACTCCTGGTGAGGCTCAAGTTTAAGCAATCTACAGAGTGCAGAGCTACCCACTTTATTGCCATTAAACTAAGGTCCACTCTGACTCGGAATGATATTTACTGTTAGGGTCCCATCTATGGGTCAAAGACATCTGTTTGAAAACTATTAGTATCAGGTAGGAATACTTAAAATCATGTAAATATATATATATATTTTTATTAAGAATAGTTACTTGATGCTACAATTGATTATTATCATTATTATTTTTACTCCTTTGGGAGTTCTTCACACCAGCTAACGCTGATGGCTTTCCACTGGAGTCTGAGTGAGAGCTAGTCTCCTCAAGTCTCCAGGACTCTTCTCAGTATTCTGGCCGATCTCAACAATGCTGTAATTTGGATGGTCTTCATTTTTCCTCTTATTTCCAAATCATCCAGTCCTTGTATCAGTCTTGTGGTGACCGTACCAAGTGCACCAATTAAAAATGGTATCACCGTCACCTCCAAGTTCCATAGTTTTTCACTTCTCTTGCAAGATTTTGGTAATTATCTTTCATTTCACTTTATCATTATTATCATTAATTTTTTGAAATCATTTATTTGTTAGCCCGGTCGGCTGGGGCTCTAGAATACACCGACAGCTTCTTTGCAGGGGTGTAAATCCTGAATATCTGGGGAAGGCGAAGTACCCTTTTATCGCCATTGTTCCCAGGTCCACTCTGACCCAGAGTTATAATATCAGATAAGGTTCTCTCTATGGGTAAAATAGAACTGTTTGATCATTTAACAGTGTCTAAGTAAATTACTGATGTTTAATTGAATTGTAAGCGATACATAATAATTCTTGAATTGTAAGCGATGCAGAACAATTCTTGGAACCATTTGAATGTGTACAAACGAATGAGTAACGTTGAATAGAATTAATAATGTTAAATAGCAATACTTGACAGCTCTTTAACTGTGTACCTAAATTGAATGATTGTTATCATATAGCAATATTTGGAACAATTTTACTTGTGCAAATCAATGAATAGTGTTTAATAGAATAATTAGTGTTAAATAGCAATACTTGTAACAACTTCATTGTCTGCAAACAAATGATTATTATTGAATAGAATTATTAGTATAAGATAGCAATAATTGAAACCATTTAAGTGTATCGGAATAATAATGATACTTGTATGCAAACAAATGAACTCTAACTCATTTAAAAACGAAATTACCTACTAATTATTCACTTAATAATCAAGGGAATATCCACTTGCATGTGTTCAAATAAATGACTTGTTAAATTGTTACTGTTACATAGCAAAACTTGAAACCATTTAACTTTGAGTAAACAAATTATACATAGTAAACAGAATTATTCGTATTAGATAAAAATACTTGAAATCATTTAACTGTGTGCCAAAAAAATGAGCCTAAGCTAATTTAAAAACGTTATCAACAAAATGTATTTACAAATCATATATATTTAGTATATATGTATAAACAGGTTTTAGCATTAAATTACCTACAATGGTTGATATTCCATAAAGCCCAAACAGACCAAACTATACATTTGCGTATAGATTATTAGCATAATATAGGATTACTTGAGACCTTATCAATGTATAGAAAAAACAACTGATTATCTCTATTTTACTCCTTTGAGTATTTTTCATACCAGCGTTGGCTGATGGATCTTCAGCAGAGTTTAAGTGACAGCAATTCTTCTCAAGTCGTCAGGACTCTTCTCGGTATTCTGGCCGATCTTTATATTATTATATTGTAGTCTGGATGGTCTTTATTTATTCTCGTTTTGGCTTGTCTTCCAGTCCTTTTACTAATCCTTTGGGTATTGTTCCAAGCATACCAATTACAATTGGTATTACCGTCACCTTCATGTTCCATAGTTTTTTTTAGTTCTCTTGCAAGATATAGATATTCATCTCTCTTTTCGTTTTCTTTTACTTTTACTGTGATCTGTCGGGTTTGCAAAGTCCACAATTTAGCTGGTTCTCTTTTTTTTCAGTTAGGTTATATGTTATACGTCAAAAGACGAACTTTGTGCGTCTCATTCTCCAGGACAGATCCTGGATTGTGCCTATACCACTTGTTCGAATGGACAAATTTCAATTTCTTACATATAACCCTGTGGGTCACCTTTCTCTCTCAGTTGTTTCTTGTCTGATACTCTTTTTGTGCTAATTTACTGGGTTCACTTATTATGTCTCTCTCACTAGATAATCTTCATCTATTATTTGGTCCTTATGGCGTTATTTTGTGTTGGTATAAGAAGAAATTTAATTTCTCTCTTCTGGCTTCCTTTTTTTAACCATGTCCAAGTCTTCTCGTATGAGGTTTCGCTTGTTTGTTGTTTGAAATACACATACAATTACTTTTCTTAACATTTTTGTTTTTATGTTATTGTTGTTCTGTTGATCCTTGGGGGGTCTGGTCGCTGTAATTAGTTTTTTTTTCTTCTTTTTTATGTAATCATCGTATCGAAGTATCGAAGTTATTTTCAAAGCTGGTGAGTCCTCTTTCTTCTTCTATTCTCGTTAAATATTGTCTGTCTATGTCATCTCGATTTGTAGATATTCTCCCTGCATCCACTTAAAGAATGATCCCGAGTATCTTACAAGAGGGAGAGCGTTGCCGTTTTTCCCTTTGATGATATTTTTGCTATATAGCTTGGTTTAGGCTAGTTTTTTCATTTATCTGAGATTTTCTTTTTAATTTTTTCTTTCATCTTTGCTTGTATTGTGTCCGCATCTAACATTCCCTTGTAAGTTTCATTTTCTCCAAACATTCTGATTTTTCTTTATTTGGTATTTTTTTATTTGGTATTTCTTCTGTCATTTGTCGTTTTCCACTTCTCATTATTAGCATGGCACATTTTTCAATGTCAAATTCCATCCCTACATCTTGACTGTATATTCTCACTGCTAGTATTAGGGTTTTCAATTCTTTTTCATTTTTGGCAAACAGTTTGATGTCGTCCATGTACATTAGGTGGTTAATCTTTAGTTGCAATTTACAAAGTTTTTAGCCAACTGTATATTTTTTAGGTATGCAATTGATTAGCATCGTTGCTGTTACTAATAGTAATGGTGATAGCGCATCTCCTTAGTATGTACCTATTTAAATTTTCACCACAGCTAAACTTTTTCCACCCGCTATCAATTCCACTCCACAGTTTTTCATGTTTTTCCAGATAAATTTTAGGACATCGGCCATCTTGTACATTTTGAGACAGTTTATTATCCAACTTTGCGGGACCGTTTTGTTTGCCTTTTTGTTTTCAATCCACTCCACAGCTAAATTTTTCGTCTCGTTTTACTCTCGTTGAGGATGTGCTGATCAATGTATAATAGATCTCTAGGTCGTCTTTTTCTTTTGTGACATTCTTTCTATTTATCGGGTAAAAATCCGAGGCTTATAATCGAATAGTAAATCTCCTTCCTGTGTGTTGTTACTATTTCTGCATCATCGGTAGGCACGTTATGAGTCTATAGTTGTTGGAAGCGATTTATTTTGGGGTCTTTTTGGATCAGAATAGTCTTTTCTTTTGGACATCCATTCAGGTATATCTGTTTCTTCGAAGCATCAACTCATTTCGATAGCCAGTCTATCGTAGATAGAAGTGATTTTTAAAACCAGAATTTATGTATGCCATCGTGACCTGGAGTTTTCCAGTGTTGTTTTAAGTAAATCGGGGTGTATTTTCACCTTAGGGCTTTCTTCGAGTCCTTGCAAAGCTTTTTCCCTTCTTGTTTATCCATTTGGCTTTTCAATTATTTTCTCTCCGTTCCCATATTTTGTTCCAAAATTGCTTGGGTTCTTTTTTTTTTTTATCTGATTGTTGTTTTGTCTTTGTGCATTCCTCCCTTATATGCTGGTAGATATTTTTTCGTTGTAAACAAACAACTGATTATTATTATTATTATTACTATTATTATTGTTAATATTATATTCCATTAAAAGTTGTTTTTACTCCAGTATTAACTGATGGTTTCTCATTGGTATTTGAGTGACAGTAAATCTCCTCAAGTCTCCAACTTTTCTCAGTATACTGGATGATCTTGATAATGCTGTAGTTGGATGGTCTCTACTTAATTCCAGTCTCTTTACCAATCCTTTGAAGATTGTTCCTAGCACACCAGCTACAATTGGTATCACCGTCACCAACATGTTCCATTGTTTTTTAGTTCTCTAGCAAGGTCCAGACATTCATCAATCTTTTCGGTTTCTTTTATTTTCCCACTTTGGTCTGCAAAGTCCATTGTTCAGCACGTTATCTTTTTTGTTGACTATCACTATGTGTGGTCGTCTGGTCGAGGTAAGGGGATCCGTTTGTATTATCATTATTATTATTAAAAGCAATTACCAATGCCGACTACGCCGATGACATAGCGATTCTGGTAAATACACCCAACTAAGGCGAAACACTACAGCATAATTTGGAAAAAGCCGCCGCAGGCATTGGCCTCCATGTCAATGCACACAAAACTGAATACATGTGCTTTAATCAAACAGGCAAAATTTCAACTTTATTTATATGGATGCACTACTTGGACGCTAACAAAACGGCTGGAGAAAAAGCTAGACCGCAATTACACAAGAATGCTGCGAGCAATATTGAACAAGTCCTGGCAGCAGCACCCTACAAAGCACGAACTATACGGCCACCTACTTCCCATCACGAAAACTATCCAAGTTAGACGAACCAAACATGCAGGACACTGCTGGAGAAGCAGGGACGAGCTCATAAGTGATGTACTCCTATGGACCCTCACATATGGCCGAGCAAAAGCAGGACGGCCAGATCGAACATACATACAGCAATTTTCTGTGAGGATACGGGATGTAGCCTTGAAGACCTACCAGAGGCGATGAACGATAGGGAGAAGTGGCGAGAGAGGGTCAGGGATATCCGTGCTGGCGGCATAATATTATTATTAATAATAATAATAATAAATAGGAATAGTTACTTAAAATCATATAGACGTATAGCAATTATTTGTATTAATAACACTGGTTTACAAAAATATATTTTAGGTCTGAGGCAAGAATGGGGATAGTTGTTTTTTGTTAATTTGGGTGTGCTGAATTCAAATTTATAAATTGTTTTGCTCTATCATCTCTAGTTTTGTGGCTTTTAAATAGTCTCATTTTAGTATAAACAGAGAATATATGTGCATATTTCAAGAGTTGCAGCAGCTTATAACAGATAAAACAGGATAGATAAAGAACACTGATTGAATCAATATACTTGGATGGCACAATTACACAATTCATAGTACTACAGACAGTCAAAAGTATGTTTTTTTAAAGGATCTGGTGTATTTTGCCTCCGGGATGTCACTCAACAGCATCCAGCAGAAGTCTCCCATCATGCCGGGGTTCCATTTGCCTTGATAGTTGCTCTCCATCTTCGTAATGTCTTAGTGGAATCTTTCTCCATGCTCATCACTCACTGCTCCAAGGTTTGGAGGGAAGAAGTTGAGGTGGGAATGGAGAAAATGAATCTTGAGTGACATTCGGCACCCCATATCCTCGTAAGACTTTTTAGCAACTTCTCAATAAAGGCTTGGTAATCTGGTACGCGTGTGTTACCAAGGAAGCCACTACAGACTGACTTGAATGCTTCCCATGCTCTCGGTTCCTTTATGTTAAGAAGCTCCTCAAAATCAGCATCCTTCAGCACTTCTTGGATGTGAGATCCGACAAAGATGCCCTCTTTGAGCTTAACAGCACGAAGACCTGGGAACACAGTAGACAAGTGTTAGAAGGCAGCACCATTTTTGTGCAACGCCTTCACGAAATTCTTCATCAAACCAAGCTTGATGTGAAGAGGAGGAAGAAGCACCTTATTCATGTCCACCAGAGGATTCTCCTTGAGACTGTGTTCGCCTGGAACAAAAGTGCTTCTCGACCCCCAGTCTTTCAGCTCGACTATCCCAGAGACAGAGAAAACAACAGTACTTTGTGAAGCCCGCTTGCGTACCCATTAGAAGACCAATGACCTTATTTGTTACGATTCCTGAAACTGGTGATCCTTACATCTTCCTGGACTAGGTTCCACTGTTTAAGCCGAGAAGCCAAGAGCTCTGACTGCTGTTTTGACAGATACAAATCACGAGCAAGATCATTCAGGTCTTCTTGCATGATCCAGTGTGGCTCATTGCCACTTGTTCCTGAATATGTAGACTCAATATCTTCCAAAGATATTGACTCAGCAGAATCCTCCCTTGAAGGCATTTCTTCATCTGATGAGGAAAGAAGATCCTTATTTACTAGAGGTGTGGGTACAGGAAGATCATCTGAATGGGGAACGGGTCTCATAGCAGATCGAAGGATGGGATATTTGATCTTTTTCCTAGAAGATGCATTGAAACCAGTTATATTAGTTAAACAAAAATAACAATCATCTGCGTGGTTTCGCGACTCTCTCCAAACCATCGGGACTGCAAAGTTGAAAGCAAAGTTGAAAACTAAATGTGCATTTGAAAATGTAATACTAATATTTAGTAACCCAAAAGATGTGTAACACGATAGTTGAGGGACACCAACCTCCTGCGCCGCCTGCGAGACAACCTCTTCTAATGACTGCCAGAGTGTGGATTGAGACCTGCTGCCTTAACTGTCAAAACCCGTCTTGATATATATATATATATATATATATATATATATATATATATATATAATGCTATCACTTACATTTAGTGCATAATAACTAAAAAATAAGCCATAAGTCTCACAATATTAGAATTAACCCTTAATTCATATATGCCTTTATGTACCGTATATGCACAAAATGCACACTATGCATATCTAAAAAACTAGAGGTGATGAGTAAAAACGGATTTCAAATTTGAATTCAGCACCCTCAAATTAGGTAAAAATGGGTATTTTGTGCTTGCCTCAGTTTCTTTGTAAACCAGTGTAATAGTTATTTTAAGCTATAAGCTTACAGATTGATTATCATCATTAGTTACTGGGTGCCGATTAGTGCATACAGAAAAAAGAAGTCTGACTTCACGATTTAATAAGCTAACAAGGTCTGACATGACATAAAACCAACCAACACAATTTCTGGTTTTTCCGTATTTGTGGATACAAACAAAATATATATTTTTTAAATTTAAAAGAAAATATTTTATAGTGAGCCAACCACTGCATGTTAACACATTGCAGTTACAGAATCAGCATTTTAAAAACATACACACGATGTTTACCATTACGAGCATTGATGCCAACAGCTTCAGTCTCGATACTTTTGGAACACTCCTTATATTTTGTTTCACTCGATGTTCATTTTTGTCTTGGTTAACTCAGCTTCAGTTTTGATACTTTTGGAATACACCTCGTACTTATATATGGACAGCACTCAACCTTGTGGCAACAGCTATCACTTCATATCATTTGGATGTGTAAATTATTTACTTTTCTATAAAGTAAAATTCCCCGTGACATTTTTTAAAATCTTCATGTTCAGTACTGCAGCACACACTGTGACAACAACCACATTTAAGCCACTGTTCATATTATATACTTGTTGGGGATTGGAAGTAACACTGCCAAAAGAGGATTTGCCAAAGTTTCCAATATGCTGGGTCTGATATAATGGGGAGGACGGTTTAGCATTTTGGCAAAGTGGATTTTTATGGAATTAAATCCAAACCATTTCGTCCCCAACGACCTTTTAAAATCCACGACACAAAATTGGCTACTTTCGATATTTTAGTTTGGTTGGTTTTGCGATTATGTCAACCTTTTTTGAGTTACCTTATGTAAGCTTAACATTTATGGTCCCCAATTTTATACACAGTAAGTAGAAATATACAAAAATATATATCATGTATATTATATGCTTTATATATTTATATATATGTATGCGTGTGGAGAAAAACTGATAAACAAAGTGATCCAAAGTGAAGAATTTGATATGTAAGAAAGTCGACGTTATAACGTTTCGGTTTTAATAAACCATCATCAGGACTTAGAAAAGATATTATCGACTGTCGTTAGATCACCAATGAATATTTAATGAAATAAAAACAAAGCAGGAGATTGAATATACTAAGAAAGGATGCACTAACCGTTTAATCACTAAATCGGCCTTCATATTTCATATTTGAAATATGAACGCTGATTTATTGATTAAGCGATTAGCGCCCCTCCTTTCTCTGTATATATAATCTCCTCTTCTTTTTGTTTTCTTTTACGTTATTTACTTTACTCTCTCCCCACCTCTCTCTAAATATATATATATATATAAGTTGGTCGACCGTCGTCAAGGGCAACTCGATGGCTCCCTTTTCGAGGTTTAGGAGAGGGCACTACCCACTTACCTGGATTGCTCCACCTACTCTTGATCTGTACCATTTAATACCGAATGCTTAGCCAGGAGGCATCAAATACCGTTTTTTGAGTCTTTGGTATGACTTGATGGAGCCCTGGCCTCAGTGTTCGAAAAATCAGCTACAGAGCTCAAATAATCAAAACTACTAAAATGCAAGCAAACAATACAAATAGCCACATTTAACGTAAGAAGCTTAAATAGAATAGGACAACTCCCAGAGCTAATCGCATCGGCCGAAGAACATAAGATAGACATAATATGCATACAAGAACACAGATACACACACACCGAAGATATCAAATATCACGAAACTGGCAATGGCTGGTCGCTCGCCACTGTATCCGCATGGAAAAACTCTGTCAACGCCGCAGTAGGAGGGGTGGGATTACTTATAGGACCTAGACCATTAAAAACGCTTAATAGCGTTGAGAAAATACAACCTCGAATGATGGCAGCTACTTTTAACGGTAACCCCAGAGCAACAATCATCTCATGCTACAGCCCCACCAATGTTAGTGAAGAAACTGAACTAGTCACCTTCTACGATGAGTTATCCTCATTAGTGCGTAGCATCCCGAAACACAACATGTTAGTCATTGGCGGATACATGAATGCCCAAATCGGGAAAAACGGAAACAACAAATACAGCCTCCACAACACGTCAAATAGGAATGGGAAACATCTAACAGATTTCATGATAGAAAATAGATTAGCATGCCTCAATACAAACTACCAAAAAAAGAGAGGGCAAACTATGGACATACACGTACGCAAACAATACTAAAGCTCAGATAGACTACGTCCTTATAAACAAGAAATGGAAAAATAGTGCACTGAATTGCGAGGCATACTCCTCTTTTCAGTGTGTGTCCACCGATCACCGAATAGTCACGGCGAAAATACGGTTAAGCCTACGAAAAAACGCCAAACGAACAGCGACCACCAAACACTATGACTGGGCCCTATTAAACAACAAAGATATAAGCGATAAATACGTATTAGAATTAAGAAACAGATTCGAAACACTACAAGAAAAGACGGAAAAAAGTACACCAAACTACGAATACGAAAATTTCGTCAATGCACACCTAGAGGCAGCAGCAAAATACATTCCAACAAAAATTAAAACTAAATAAAGAGTCCCATGGGAAACTTTAGCGGTGAGAGAAAAACGTGCACTAGTGAAAACAGCCTCCAAAAACTATCGAAAAAACCCAACAAACACAAATGCCTTAAAACTAAAAACGGCACAATATCAATTAGCAGGCATATATATAAAGGAACAGACAGAATACATTCAAAATCAGATAGATAAGATTAGAGACTCGGTGGAAGATAGACAATCTAGAATAGCCTGGCAAACAATAAACGAAGTGAGCAGAAGAAAGAACACAGCCAAAGCAAAACTTAAAGCAGCAAACCAACAAGAAAGAATAAAACTGTGGAAACAGCACTTCGAAAACTTACTTGGAAACCCACCAAAAATAACGCATGAACCAATCACCAGAATAATTAGCAAACAATTAGACATTAAACTAGGACCGTTCACACAAGAAGAACTCGACTCGGTTCTCAGAAAAATTTAAAATAGGACAGCTGTAGGGCTGGACGAAATTCCCCCGGAAGTATGGAAGACCAGACAATTCGACGACATACTGCTCCGACACTGCAACGCAGTATACAATCAAAATCCGATAGATAGATTGATGAAGGGATGCATACTCCCCTTCCCTAAAAAGGGGGACCTCGGATTAGCCAAAAACTACCGAGGCATAACACTTACATCCATTGCTGCCAAAATCTTCAATGCCCTACTACGAAACCGAATAGAACCCAAAATCGACAACATACTTAGAAAAAACCAAAATGGCTTCCGAAGAAATAGATCCACGACCTCACAAATATTAACCATCCGCAGAACCCTTGAAGGTGTACGGGCAAAGAACCTACAAGCGACATTAATATTTGTCGACTTTACCAAGGCTTTCGACTCCATTCACAGAGGAAAGATGGAACAAATCCTACTAGCGTACGGCATACCTAAAGAAACCGTAGCGGCAATAACGATTCTCTATAGAAACACTAAAGTAAAAGTACGATCACTGGATGGAGACACAGAATACTTTGACATTGTAGCAGGAGTACTACAAGGGGACACGCTGGCCCCGTACCTCTTTATCATTTGTCTAGACTACGTACTTAGAACATCGATTGATAAAATCAAAGAGAATGGCTTCGAACTGACGGAGAAAAGAAGCAGAAGATACCCCGCAACAACAATTACCGATGCCGACTACGCCGATGACATAGCGATACTGGCAAATACACCTGACCAAGCCGAAACACTTCTGCATAGTTTGGAACGAGCAGCAGCAAGCATAGGCCTCTATGTTAATGCACACAAAACGGAATATATGTGCTATAACCAAACGGGGGACATCTCCACTCTAGAAGGAACCCCACTTAAACTAGTAGACAAATTCACGTACCTAGGAAGCAGCGTCGAATCAACCGAAAAGGACATCGAAACGAGGTTAACGAAAGCATGGACAGCTATCAATAGGCTATCGACTATATGGAAATCAGACCTAACCGATAAAATGAAATGCAGTTTCTTCCAGGCAGCGGTCACATCGATACTGCTATATGGATGCACTACATGGACGCTAACAAAACGACTGGAGAAGAAGCTAGATGGCAATTACACAAGAATGCTGCGTGCAATCCAGAACAAGTCCTGGCAGCAACACCCCACAAGACACCAACTGTACGGCCACCTGCCCCCAATCACGAAAACTATTCAAGTTAGACGAACCAGACATGCAGGACACTGCTGGAGAAGCAGAGATGAACTCATGAGAGATGTACTCTTATGGATCCCCACACATGGCCGCGCAAAAGCAGGACGACCAGCTCAAACGTACATTCAGCAGCTATGTGAGGATACAGGATGTTGTCCTGAAGACCTACCTAGGGCGATGAACGATAGGGAGGAGTGGCGAGAGAGGGTCAGGGATATCCGTGATACCAGCGCGATATGATGATGATGATGATATATATATATGATGTCATCCACAGACCAACTGTTTCGTTGTATCACAACTCTTCAGTGTGGCTAGACATGTAGGATGCTTGAAGCTGGGATCGAAACCCGCCCAACTTTACGTTAGACTTAGTATCATACCGCTTAGCCAACAAGCGAAACATGTCATATGTATATAAATAAATTTTATAATACATATAGAATAAATCATGCACATATATATATATATATATATATATATATATATATCGCATTAACTGTCGTTATCATCAGCATCAAAGCGTACCGACTGCACATATTCCCTTGGCTCTATTTAGCTATCCCTCCCTATCGGACATCATTCTTGGTAAGTCCTCTAAAGATCATCCTGTGCTTGCACAGAACTGGGAATGGCAAGTTTTTGCTGGTCTATGTCAAAGTCTCCATCAGAAAACGTCCTTTATGAGTTTTCCTGTACTTCTCCAACTGTGTTCGTCAGGTCTTGCTCGTCTTTCTCGGATGGTTTATAAGATGGAAGCGAAGTAGCCGTACAGCTGCTGTTTTGTAAACTGCTGTTCCCCATGTTTGTTCAGTACAGCATGCAGCATGCTTATGTAATTCATGACAAGCTTTTTTTTTCACCAGGCATTTTCCTAAAGTCCAAATGCTGCTTCAATAAAATAGTACTGGTACCGCAACAACTTGGAAGAATTCATATTTTATTTTTTCAGAGATCAGATTTTCTTGTGTTCACTAACCTGTCAACAGCGGAACATGTCTTATCTATCCGTACATTGATATCGCTTTCAGTAGATGAGATCTTGCTACCGAGTTATATGAAATGGTCTACGAATTTCAGAGTATTGTCTTTTAATGGAACCATCTTGATTAAAACTCACAAACTTTATTTTACCAGAGCTCACAAAGAAACAGATACCTCTTTCCGCCTGCTTCAAGTTATGCAGCAGATTAAACATGAATAGGTGTTTTCAAGAAGCTCCGGATAATCTACGCAGTCTGCCTCGGGAATAGTGTGGGATAGCAATTGCTTCTTGGGTTTTTTCTTTACCCCGCTCTATCTTAGGAGAAAATGAATAGAAATGGTGCCAATATATTTACTTCCAGCGAAAAATCTACGAAATCAATGTTAAGCAATTGGTTAGCGAACAATAGGCTTAGTTTTTTTATAAAGCATCATTATTTAGTAAGGCCATATCTTATAAGTTCTTCGTGATTCTGAGGTCGCATTTCTTTTGGAAGCAGAGACTGCAGCTTTTCGTCAATTTTTCTGTTGCTTTTTGGTTACACACGGTGTTGTATAATCGAATAAGTATATCATCAAATTTCCTTGATCACAATACTTCTGGACGTATTTCATCAAGTCCTGCTGTTTTGTGTTTTTTATAGTAAATTGTTTTCAAAAATGTCAAGTTCATACTCCATTGATCAATATTTAATCATGAAAGATTTCTTTTGTTGGTTAATCTGACATATCGTGATACTTTCATAGCAGATTTGTTCAAATGTTCTTTCCACTTTTAAGGACTTTCTTTCTGTCTGGTGGCTTTTACTTTTGATCTCGTGGTGTTTTTCCTTCCATTAATTTAATTTACTATCTGCCGTGCCAACTGAGACAGTTCGTCTTCAGCAGAATTTCTGATTTTATTAATTTTACCTTGAATCTTCTTAAGTTTCAGGACATTGGTGTTTGTTGGGACATTTTTTATTAAGTAAAGATGCTTATTTCGTTTTTCCCGAACTTAATTTTACTCTTAGAGATCTGAAAGTTTGGGAATTGTCATTGTGGCGGAATTATTTCAATGACAACAGTAATTAAGAAAAAAAATGTTGATACTTCAAGATTATTGATATGAGTTCAAAGCAATTTTGTTTGCAAAATTTAGTAGTGGAATACGGTATGGATGATAGGTTGTTGGCTGTTTGGGTTTTATGGCATATCAACGTTCGTTGGTTATTTAATGCCCGATCCATTTTTATACAAAAAATCAGTTTTATTTTTAACAATTCAGTTTAGCATAAGTACACAGTTTATTTGTCAAAAACATTTCTATTTCAAGCTATTCTGTTTAGTCAGTAAAAATTCAACCGATTTAGTTTAATATAAGTATAAATTTTGTTTACACTCAGTAAGTATCAAAACATTTCCATTTAAAAAAATTTAATTTAGCGTAAGTACAGTTTCAATGTCAAAAAGTGTTCTATTTCAAACAATTTAGTTTAGTATAAGTATGCAATTTAGTTCTATTTGACCCATAGATAGGACCCTATCAGGTGCTACTACTCCGGGGCAGAGTGGACCTGAGAGCGATGGCAATGAAGGGGTACTCCGCATTCCCCAAAGTTCAAGCATAACTGGAATCTCACTATCAGATTATTTTGTGTCATATCCAGGACATCCTTACTCTTCTGCTGAGAAGAGTTGATATATTCTACAGCCTCAGTCGACTGGGTATGAAATTTAACTGAACCACAGTGGTTCTTTGAAGTAACCCAAGCCCGGTTGCGTGTATACATAAATTCACGGGTTTTGTTCCATTGTAGTATTTGTAGTGATTGCAGTTAACAGAAAAGGCAGGCAGAAGCAGCTCCCTAGCTCTGATGTTGGGTTTTGACCTTTTCACAAGGCCCAAAATGCCATTCAAGGTGATGCACCGGAAGGAAGTGACACATTCCAGTGGCAGTTATGTGAGGAAATCGCGTGGGCGGAAATTGGCTGATGAAATGGGACGAGCAAAAAAATTCCCATGGTACACTCATAGACTGATGCACCGGAAGAGAGTGACCTCTGAACTGCGTGACAGTTATTTCCGCTTGATGACGATTAAACATTCGATTTCAAAGATCGAGCGGGCGTCGAACGATTATATAATTGAGTTGAGTTCGACAAGCCAGTTGAATTGAGTTCTGGTTCCAGTTGGGTTCGACGCCCAGGGGGCCAGTGGAGTTGCCAGTAGAGTTCCAGAGAGTTGGAGACGAGATGTGGTAGGGAAAGCCACACCCGACCGAGGGGGACATCGGGAACCCCGATGGAGTTTGGGGTCCAGAGAAGATGCTGATAAGATGCAGTAAAGAAAGCCAGCATCTAGCAGAGTGGGCCCTAGGCCTCCGGTTGAGCAGCCCTAGAGAACAAGAAAGACACAACCTGACGGTCATAACAGTGGGGTCAAGATATTACAGTTTATGTTCGGTCTCCAGCTCCCTCTCACACGCAAACCTTGAACAACCCTTTCGAAACCTTGCTATAAAGTGAGAGGAAATATTTTGTTAAAGAAGTCTTCCTGCGTCTTTATCATTATCCTTGCGTCTGATTAATTCATTACGTCGTTATGTATCCAGCATATATATGTATATGTGTATATAAGCATATTTATTATGTGAGTATATAGCACTGAGCTTTATTGATCTTATACCAGATTGCCTGAGTAGAGAAAGTGAGGAAGCCGTCTAAATACGACGCTGTGAAGAAAAACAAACATATCATTCGTAAAGAATACCTTGTACCAAACTGTCTAAGTAGAAAAGATAATATAAGATTTAGTCAAAATAACTGACGGTCTCTGACAGAATTTTGCCACCTATGTAAGACTGTAAATGTAAAAAATGATACAACTTTGAACGATATTTTTAATACATACTAAATATTGTTATAGTGGAAAAGCTGTGTTGTTCTTTGTTTCTGGGTACATACTTTTTTCTTACTTAATTCTCCGGTGGCATTCGTCTGCTTGCTAAACAATGATTCTGATTATCGTGACCCGTTGCCCGTCTCATTTGAAAACCAATCAACGTGGGCGCCAAAAGATATTTCCTGACGCTGTGACGAAGATAAGACTTCAGGAACACCTCCCGTGTTTGATATACCCCAGTGCGACATCATGTTATGTCTATATTCTTTTCAGCTGCAGGCGGAGTTAGCACGGCTACTTGGTTTATTGTATCTAATGTTCGAATATTACATATATATATATATATATATATGAATTAAAACAAGGTTATTGATATGATTTCAACAGAAAACTAAAACGACAGAAAATTCAGTAAAAAAATGTTTCCTTGGTATAATACTAAATTGCATTTGATGGTGAGCCAAAAGTTCTGAATATATAGTTAACGTGATTACCATTATTCCCAAATCCACTCGAACCAGGAGTGCCAGTAGCTGTTATGTCCTATTTATGAATAAAACAACTACATAAAAAATTTAAATATGAACATACAATGAACGCCTCTTGGCGTAAAATAACCCAAGGCAAGGTAACATGCCGTTAAAATCGATAAATCAATTAGAAATCACTGTGCTCAAGGCAGAAAAATCGTTCGATGAATCTCAACTTAGTTTGGTTTTATAGCATATCGACCACTGCTGGTTACTTAAAGCCAAATACGCTTTACTCATATACATTAGATATATATGATTTGGTTTGGTTGGGTTTTATGGCATATCAACCATTGAAGGTTATTTAACGTTAAATCCATATTTATTCATATAAACAGTTCTATTTCAAACAATTCAGTTTAGCATAAGTACAGTTTTTTTTTGTTTACACACAGCTAAATGTCAAAACAGTTCTATTTCAAACAATTCAGTTGAGCATAAGTACAGTTTTTTTGTTTACACACAGCTAAATGTCAAAACAGTTCTATTTCAAACAATTCAGTTTAGCGTAAGTACAGTTTTTTTGTTTACACACAGCTAAATGTCAAAACAGTTCTATTTCCAACAATTCAGTTTAGCATAAGTACAGTTTTTTTTTGTTTACACACAGCTAAATGTCAAAACAGTTCTATTTCAAACAATTCAGTTCAGCATGAGTATAATTTTTTGTTTATACACAGTTAAACGTAAAAACAGTTTTATTTCAAACAATCCTGTTGTATATAGTTAAAATGTCAATAGAGTTCTATTTCAAACAATTTAGTTTAGCATTAGTACACTGTTATTAACCGGCCCATTGGCTAATCGGTTGAGTGTTCACCAATGAACCAGGAGACTTGGGTTCAATCCCATGTCGGGTCATACCAAAGAATTTAAAAATGGTACTTGATATCTCCTTGCTTAACACTCAGCAATATCAGGTACGATCAAGTGTAAAGTGGAGCAATCCTGGGAAAGGAGTAGCGCCCTTCCCTACTCCTCGGTGTTGTAGCTATTGAAAAGGGAGTCTTCTGGTCGCCCTCGACTACGGTCACCATGTTTACTTTTAGTACGCTGTTGAAATATCAAAAACAGTTCTATTTCAAACAATTCAGTTTAGCATAAGTACACGGTTAAGTTCTATTTGCCCCATATGTAAAATATTGACCTTTGACCGAGCTGTCAATCAAGAGATGCACCTGTGTAAATAAGCGGAGGAACAGTGGAAGCAGGTGGACGTTAAACAATAATAGAACCAGGGCAGAGACGGCTTGGGGCAGTTGGAGTCAGTTGGAGACAAGATGCCGAATTGAGAGCCAGCGGCAGACACAGGGCTTTGGGCCCTCAGTGACCCACGGTTGAGCAACCCAGCCAAGATGAGAAAGAAGTACTGCTGGATCAATATAGCAGTCTGTCCCCGGCTCATCACTCACACACAACCAACATCAACCCTTTCGAGAATAAAGTGTGAGAGATATATTTTTATAAAGAAGTGTGTTCGTTCGTTCATTGAAGTTCGTAAATTATGTTTGATTATGTTTCTGCTTATATTTGTATATGTATATGTATGCGGCTATACAACACATAGAGAAGACAGTATCGAGTGCTCCGGGACAGAATTGACCAGGGAGCGATGGCAATAAATGAGTACTCCGCATTCCCCAAAGCTCCTGCATTACTGGAGCTTCACGCTCAGATTGTTTATTGTCATATCCAGGAAACTCGTTGGAGGAGTCTTACCCCTCTGCAGAGATGCAGTCAGTGTATTCTGCAGCCACCCGACTTGGCCAGAATCTCAACTTGCAAACAGTATTATAAAAGTTGTGAGTTTTGTATATATATATATATATATATATGTATGGATCGGTCGTGGTTTGAACTTGTCCGGTCGATCTTAATATTAACATTTCTACAGAAGCTCCTTGATGATATTAGTATTTAAAAGTCTACACCGTTTTACTATCACAATGAGCACATTTTAGTATTTTCTTCCGGTGGTCTCTACAACAACAGTTCTTATTTTCTAATAAAGATACTCCCATAGAAATGTAAACAGGTTTTAATAACCTCTGGGTGATAGCAAGAATTTGTTGATAGGACTGGTGAACATGTGGAGCCTGCTTGATTTTATATCGTAAAGGTACTCTTATGAGTGTGTCAATATTGTGCGTGTGGATATATATATATATATATATATAAGAGAAAGAGAGAGACAGACAGAGAGAGAGTGAGTGAGAGAGAGATGTGTGTGCGCAAAAATAAATGAATCAAAACTTTTACGTGCTTAGGAAAAATACTCTTTATTGGATACAAGAACCCTTCTCGTTCATTTGTTCTTCTCCATATTTTATTAGCACGCAAAAGGAAGTCGCAGAAGGTCACAAATACGTATTAAGTGACCTCTGGTGGCATTTCAGGTCACATTTTCAATCAATATCAAATCACGTTTTTAACTGACACGCTGTTCTGTGTCGAGGCCGAGTTAACAAAATGAATATAGTATTGAAAGCGAGGCTCACTACTGGTTCGAGTGGGCACAGATCAACAATGACCAGAGATTTGTTAAACTTGTCATTATATATGTGAGAATCCCGCGAAACGTTTGGCGTGGCCATTTGATTACTTTAGGAAAAGTGCTTGTTTCTCACGTAATCTTCTTAGGAGGTGAAATCGATTTTAAAAGGGTCAAAATTGTATTCGAAAAGTGATTTAAAAAAAAGCTAGTTCGATTACTTACACCATTCATTTCCTATTTGTCCAATTTTCTAACGCCTTGCCTGGAAGTAGGGTGATACCTTCCAAAATCTTAGTGATATCTATCTATCTTCTGGAGCCTCGAATCCGATATTCAAAAAAATATTAGTTAATAAAATCAAAGAAAATGGTTTCACACTAAAATAGACAAAAACTTGGCGATATCCTGCAGAAACTATTACTGATGAATACCAGGCAGATGATATAGCGCTTTTACTACAAAACACCAGCTCAAGTTTAATCTCTGCTGCCTATCATAAACAGGAAACTCGTTGGGGGTGTCTTACCCCTATGCAGAGATGAAATAGGTATATTCTGCAGCCCCAGCTGGGCAACCTCGCTCTGGAAGATAATCTGCTTTGGATAAAAAATTTTTTAAAGGGACTATGAAATTGTTTAAATTTTATGGCACATCAACCGTTTTAGGCTATCAAATACGAAATCTTATTTGCATATATATGTCCACACACACACATATATATATATATATATATATATATATATATATATATATATATATTACAACAGTATATGGTTGTCACTATATAACTTAGTGGGTTTTTGGCAGACCAAATGCTGACCATATTGTATATTACAATATAGCATGTCTCTTAGCACTACGATATACCCACATCACCTATTATTCTTTTGTTTTATATCCAGCATCCATTTTCGTCTATTATACTTGCAAATCAAATAAAAAATTCATTTCCTTCGTTATGCAATGATGATAATTTTTCCCTTTGTTAAAATCATCACTACACACAATTTTTTGATTCTACTAAACCTCCGTCTATCTCGCGACTTCCACTACACATCGCTACACTTATAGTTTGGAGACAACCTAAAATCTGCCGCGAGCCACATATATCATCATACACACACACATAATAACAATAACATATATGACTACACACTATAATACACAAATATAATCTACAAAATACACACACACACACACACACACATAAAGAGTTATACACAATCCTAATGTAAACACTCTTTTGACCGTATTTTTCGATTTTTTCAATTTCTCACATATCTTTCTCCGCCAGATGATCGTCGTAATAAGACGGCATGAAACAAGCGGTCGCAGTTAAGCATCCCTGCAATTAGATATAAATAAAAATTAATGTATATTTATTTATCATTATATATATATATATATAATTTGTAAATGAATAGTTTTGAGCTAACATTATTTTTAAACGAGCCAGAATTTCTTAGTTTGTACTCAGTTAAATTGTTTCAAGTATAGAAAAGGATTAAATATTTCTATTTCACTCACGGATTCGACCGAAACAGATACGACCACTCCAGATCACAGTAAACTTATCATTGAAGGGTTTACACAGTATTTTCCAAAGTTTCAAGACTCGTGCTTCACTATCAAATGCGGTTTAGTATTATAACCAGGATACTAGTTTCATTTTATCCATAAATGAGGCCTTACCAGATACTACCACTTCAGGTTAAAGAGGATCTGGAAGTAATGGCAACGAATCTACATTCCCCTAAATTTCAGGACTGGAGACTCGGCATCAGATGGCTTAGTATCATATCTTGAACATTCATTGGTTAGAGGGTCTTGCTCCTCTGCAGAGAGGCAGTCGGCGTATTCTCCAGCCCTAGCCACTTGAGTGAGTGGGGAATTGGATTTACGTCATAGCCCAAGAGATTTAGCAGAAATAAAACTTAATGTGTCATGTTCAACTGTGCTCAAACATCTTAAGCGAATTGGAGAAATGTGTAAAGAGGGAAATTCGGTTTCTCTTAAGCTTTCACTTGAGGATCGAACGCAACGTTCCATCGTCTTCAACAGTCTTTTAACTAGGAATACCAATCATTTATTTTAGCATCACATTATTACAAGTGATGAATAATGGGTGCTACATATCAACTGAAAATGAAAAAAGACAGCGGTTATGATAAAAGTAGAGGTCAGTACTAACACCAAAATAAGGGTTTCTTTTCTTTGTGTCTAGTGGAATATGAAAGATGTCGTCCGTTACGTGGCACGGAAACATGGAACAAACATCACAGTAGACGTTTACTAAATCAGGTAAACGAAGCATTTAGTCAAAAGTGTCCTGCTTTTAGTAAATAGAAAAGATTATTTTCTCAAGCACGACAATGCAAGGGCACATTCTGCAAAACAAACCCAAGAAAAAGATGAGACCATTAAGATGGATGTTTCTTCCATATGCCCCATACTTACCAGGTTTTGCACGAACAGATTTTCATGTTTTGATCTCTACTTTATTTCATAAACAAAGAAGTTAAAAACAATCTTTCAGACAGTTTTTTTTTTTTTGATAAAAAAACCTTCTGATTTCTTTAAATGTAATTTCAAAAGTTTTCCTTCCTGATAGGGTGGCATTATTTGAAAATTAAGGAAGATACATTATTGATGATATGTAAATAATGTTGACTCACATTTCATGGTAATTACTTTACTTGGACTTCTTTCAATATTAAATAAATGTGGTCCAGTTAAGGCATAGATTATTTTGTATTTCTAGTGAATTGATCGCTAATATTCATGCAATCAAATTTTGGTTTCGTTTATTTAACGGCATATTGCATTTGTAATCCTAATCAAATTATAATTATTTCACTTTTTATGTTTGCCCAGTCGGCTGGGACTACAGAATACACCGACTGCTTCTCTGCCTAGGGGTAAGACCCCAAACGAGTGTCCTGATATGACACTAAACAATCTGATGGTGAGGTTCCAGTGATGCTGGGTTTGGGGGAATGCAGAGTACCCCATCATTGCCATCGCTCCCAGGTCAATTTAAACTGCGTGCTTATGCTAAATTGGATTATTTGAAATAGAACTGTTTTTTGGCATTGAAACTATATTTACACTAAACTGAATTGTTTAACATTGAACTGTTTTGACATTTAACTGTTGTGACGAGTAATTATGACACCCTAATACATTTGCCAGTTTATGGGAGATGGCAGCTGTGACTCTCTGGCTGTCAGCGGACGATAGTAGTAAGCAAGAATTACAGAGTAGTGGCCATGGGAGGGGCCGTCTCTCCTTCACCCCTCCCTATCATTACAAGGTGTATGGGCATGGGATGACCTCACTCTCAATTAGCCATGTGTGCGTCAACGGAGAAGCAAAGCAGTTGTCTTTTATTCGTTGAAAAAACCAAGAACATAATTTGAGATATGAAAAAAAAAAAATTCCGAAATAATACCGCGCAGAGAACCCAGAGAGAAAAGAAAAAGCTTATCCTTTGAATGAACCAGCATCCGAGGTATGGTAAGCCTCGTTAAACGAATACCCAAGGAAAAAAGTTGCCAAGAGAAAAGGAACAATAATTAATCCTGGTTTTATCTGAAATAAGACGCGTATCCTTCTACCAACGTGTTATGGAAACCCAATGACGAAAGAAAAAAGAGAAGAGAATAAACTCCACAAAACTCCAAGTAAGTGAACATACAATTTAAGTATATTCAACTTTATCCTGTTGCATTCATACTGAAACGATAAACTTGAGATTTGGAGCACGAGCTCTGCCATTAAATCCCATAGTCTGAAGGAAAGCGGACCGTGTCTACCGCCATTAATAGATAATTTATGGTGGACTCGTCCGGAGATAAATACATTTAATGAGGGACCTCGTCAGGGAAAGGAATATTTTAAAGGAGACTCTTCCGAGATAGAGAAAGACACTCTCGCTCCTGACTTTTATCTGGATTATTTTTTGTCTTTGTTTCTTTCTTTTATTCAATAAAAAATATTGTTATTAATCTTGTTAACTCAAACATGGCAGTTCAGAGTCCTCTTTTATTGTGAAGAATTGTGCTTGTCGAAGACCTTGTATTTGACGTGGAAAGCTCGCCAGTTAGCTGTGTTGACTTTTATTAATTCACCTATAACTCGCCTAGTAGCTTTAAAATGTGGTTCAGCTAGGGATTTGGTGATATCTGTGACATTAAATACCGTTCGGCAAATCACAGCCAGCGTCTGTGCCCTGTGTTAACAGGGGGACTTGGCGGGAACGAACAGCACCCTGCAAGCTCACTGGGCACAAGGCGGCGTAGCAGTGTGTATGAACAAAATCTGTACTTATTCTAAACTGAATTAGCTGAAGTCGAACTGCTAACTAAACTGAATTGGTTGAAATAGAATTTTTTTTTCACAATTAAACTGTACTTACATTTAAACTGCGTGCTTATGTTAAACTGAAATGTTTGATATAAAACAGATTATTTACATAAAAATGGCTTTAGCATTAAATAACCTACAAAGGTTGATATGCCGTAAAACCCAACCAACCACAACGACTTTTTATGTACTTTTCACCCCAGCATCAGCTTGTGTACTTTCACTAAATTTGTATGGTTGGTTGGGTGACTGTTTGGGTTTCATGGTATATCAACCTTTGTAGGTTATTTATATATTTACCAACCCCTCCCCTCGGGTAGGATATGACACAAGGTCAATTTTTAAGCGGAGTTTAAAAGGTTTGAATTCACAGTTTTCCTTCTCTTAGACTAGTTGCCTTACCAAGGCTAAAGAACCAGTCTACCTTACTATTTACCCATAGCTGGAAGGAGAATAATTGGATTCATACCTTTCCCAAGGGTATTAGTGCTATGTGAAATGCAATCAGTCTCGTCCAGGATTTGAACTCGTGTCGCCGTGTCCACTTCCTGCTAAACCAAATCCATTTTTATACGTTGGAGGGGGGTCTTACTCCTCTGCAGAGAAGCTGTGAGTGTATTTTACAGCCAAAGCTAACTGGGCCATCTCTCTATAGAGTCTGAGTGACTGTAAGTCTCCTCTGATCTCCCTTGAATCATCTAAATATTCTAGTTGATCTTAACAATGGTGTGGTCTGTATTGTATTGATCGTCAATTTCTCATTTCTTTTTTCTAAACCTTTGAGAACTGTTCCTTTTGCAACAGCTAGTGTTTGTATCACCGTCACCTTCTTGTTCCACAGCTCTCTGGTAATGTACAAATATTTGTCAGTCTTTTCACTCAGTGGTCCACCGGAGGAGCAAATTCCCCCTAATGATTAGTTCTTATCTCCTTGTTAATCAACACTATGCCTGACCTTTTGTGATACGTTTGTATCTCGAAGTCACAGAGAATATTATCAGTTTCATTTTCTTAGACAGATTCTGATTTGTGCATATACCAATAGATTGTACAATCAAATTCTTGCACAATTCTCAGTAGATCATCGTTTCAACACAGTCATGTATTCCTTTTGCGCCAGTTAGCAGCATTTGCTTAATATCTGATTAACTTTCACATCTCTTTATCAGCTTAACTTACTCTTGCAATTAAGTTGTGAGAGAGTGTCAGGGAGATCCGTGCTGACAGCGCAACATGATGATGATAATGATATATATACGAGGATCATTAAATAAGTTTCATGACTTTTTTCGTATCGGCACTTTTATTGACAGTACACACGTGAAACTCTAATCCCCTTCGAAGTAATCTCCCCCGACTGCAATGCACTTGCTGAACCGTTACAACAACTTCTAGGAAGGCCCGATGGAAGTCCTCTTGTTTGAGCGTGTCAATGACCTTCGTCACAGCCTCTTTCATCTCCTCAATTGTCTCATAACGACAACCTCTGAGCTTAGGGAATAACCAAAAGTCACAGGGAGCAAGGTCTGGACTATAGAGAGGGTGACAAACTATGTTGATGCCCATCTTGTTCAAATAGTCTGTGACAAGGATGGAGTTGTAGACTGGTGTATATTGTCCTGGTGGAAAAGCCACTGACCCGATTTGAAGAGTGCTGGCCTCTTCCGACGGAATCTCTTCCTGAACTCCCTTAAAAACTCAACATAGTAACCCTAACCCTAACCTTTTGGCCAATCAACTCTGGTGTATTGACTTCCTTACTCCTCCCACACCTCTCATCATCCCTCACATACTCCCTGCCTTTCTTGAATCTCTTATGCCACTCAAAAACTGATGATCGATTCATGCAAGATGGTCGAAAAGCAGTCTTAAGCATTCTATACGTTTCTGTGGCATTTTTTCCAAGTTTAAAACACAATTTTATTGCATATCGTTCTTCTAACCCTGTCCTCACGTCCAGATTGCATGATTTTTTAAATTCACCACCTGTGACAATCAGGCTTTTGTAGGATGTATTCCAACTGCTGCTGTAGCAGTTCATTTGAACCTGAAATCATAAAAATTGGTCAGTCATCTGACAAAAAAGTCTGGAAACCTATTGAATGCACCAAGTATATTATTTCTTTACCTCTTCAATGATTCTGATGGTGTGGAGAAAACTTAGATGATACAATTTGTAAATATAAATATATGGCTCAAACTGATGGCACTTTAGGTATTATATATATATATATATATATATATAACTTAATTTGATATTAGATCAAAAGGGTTGATACACCGTAAAACACCAAAAAACCATATCATCATCATCATCATCATGTTGTGCTGGTAGCATGGATATCCCTGAAACTTTCTCGCCACTCCTCCCTATCGTTCATCGCCCTAGGTAGGTCTTCAGGACAACATCCTGTATCCTCACATAGCTGCTGAATGTATGTTCGTGCTGGTCGTCCTGCTTTTGCGCGGCCATGTGTGGGGGTCCATAAGAGTACATCTCTTATGAATTCATCCCTGCTTCTCCAGCAGTGTCCTGCATGTCTGGTTCGTCTAACTTGAATAGTTTTCGTGATAGGGGGCAGGTGGCCGTACAGTTGGTGTCTTGTGGGGTGTTGCCGCCAGGACTTGTTCAATATTGCACGCAGCATTCTTGTGTAATTGCCGTCTAGCTTCTTCTCCAGCCGTTTTGTTAGCGTCCATGTAGTGCAGCCATATAGCAGTATCGATGTGACCGCTGCCTGGAAGAAACTGCGTTAATACTGATTTCAGCGTTGAATAACACATTAATATTTGACATGCCGTGAAACTAACCAACCTGTCATGAAACCTGTTTTAAAGAACTGTCTACCTTATTGATTAAGCAACTCCTATATCGTCGTGTGATAATCGAATAATTTTATTTTTAAAACTATTCACCGAACCTTCGGACTAGAGCCATTGAATTTGAAAGTTCAGTAATATAGATAAAGGAGTTCTCTGTCAAATTTTGCTGAAAAGAGTTTTAAAGTTGACTGTGGCCTTTCAAACTTGGAATACTCCATAAGAAATTGGCTTCTTAGAAGTATGTATCTTATTTTTAACTGCCCTCATACAGCGCTTTATTTTCTTTTTCTTCTTTTAATAAAGCAGTTTTAAAGAAAAAAATAGTTTCTTGCCGGGTTTGAGTTTTGAGGTCTTTTTCCTTTTGGTATTTTTTTGGATTACAAGCAAAATAATAATTCAAAATCCCCCCTAAAAAACATTAAAATTACTTGAACGAAAGAAATGTGCTCATAGATTCATATTTTTTTCATCCTACAACGTGTGAAAGCACGTGCGATACCCTGTCCTCATCAGCCACCAACCAGGGATAACACAGTTTCTGTTGCTCAAGGCGGTTCATAGATAACTTAAAGTGTGAAAAGACAATACTAACCTTGAAAAATTATGGGATAACCTAATATTGGAGAAAAGATTAGAGAATTCATTAACAAGAAATTAGAATTAATACGTAGTTTTCTTTACAATATTTTACAACTTTAATTGATTCAGGGGCAACTGGTAGTGTAATGGTTAGCAAGATAGACTAACTAAACCTTCTTGAGTGAGTTTGATTCTCATTGCGTGCCCCATTGATACGACTTTGTGTCACGTCTGATCAAACCACTTAGTAAATTACTACTTTAGTTCTTTCAGGCATGGATTTTACTAATTTAAAGAATTTTTTTAAATCAAAGAATATTGCTTTCAATTAAATCGATTTAGATTAGATACTTCTTGCCAGAGTTAATAGAATGGCAGAAGTTTATGAATAGCTACACCACCAGGAAAAAGAAACTTTTCAAATATGTGCATGTACACATGTGCAGGAAACTGTAAACCCTGATCTTCAACATTGGAAAAAGTACACAATAGTAGGGATCTCGAAAATCTTGTATTTGATCACAGATTATCAAAGAAGTTGGCAAACACACGGTTATAAATTGGTTCTCACTTTTACTGATGTTTTGATAAATTAAGCTGGCCATCTCACTAGGTTTCCACACCGTCTTTCAAAATGAATACAACATTCTTGGCATCATCTAAAGTTTCTGGTGAATCCCCGTAAAGAAGCTCCTAAAATGCTTGCAAAACTGTAAACAGAAGACAATATGGAGCTCAAAGAAGCTTTGATTCAAGATTATAGACTGCGTAAACACTGTGATGGCTGTAGAATTTGATCTTGCGGTGTCACCGGTTCATGAGATCGTTACATGCGAACTGTATCCAAAAAGTGTTTGCGACCAATTTAGAAGTAAGACTATTCTGAATTCAAAACAGCTTAAACAGGTAAAGAGTCACGTCTATCGTGAAGCCATGAAAACAAAACTGATTTCACAAGAAAAACAGATTGAGATAGATAGATAGATAGATATGAACAGGCTTAAACAGAAAGATACATAGGAACAGCCTGGGATATGAACAAACTGAGATAGATAGATAGATAGATAGATAGATAGATAGATAGATAGATATGAACAGAGACTGATATGACACAATAAGGATTTCAACTAAAATTCATTAACAAGAATTTTTTTTTCTAAATCAGAAAAATAAATTTGTTAAAATGAAAGCACACTAAAACCCAAGTTTCTGTTAAGATTATTCTTCTTGTTTTACACACTCAAACAATAGCGACTTGATTTAGTGACTTGATTAATTTTTCAAAGCTGTCAAAAATTGCAGGTTCAGGCAAATTGCATCGCATTACTTCTCCAAATAGGACATAAGTCGGCAGAACCGAATGATCAAATGCTAGAACTAATCAAAAAGGGTTCAAAGGAGGCTTTGTACCTCTTTCTCCAAAATCCATGTAATAGGAAAATGCACTGTCTAATCAAAAAGAGGTCGAGAGTTCTTTTGGGTTGGTTTTATTTGGGTGGGGTCCTCCCTCAACTTCTGTGAATAATAGCTAAGTCCCGTTTGTCTAGCCTGTGAAAATGCGATTCTAATTAATACGTAATTGGCTGACCAATCAGATGTGTTCAGGTCTACAATTTTCCTTCTCAAAAATATTGGCTCCGAGACTATTTTAATCAGAGAGACAGACCCTGGGAGGAGCTGATCTGCACCCAGGAGAAGACAAATTGAAAGAAGAAAATTCCGATGAAATAGGAAGCGAAGTTCCAGACCTCCAAAAAGCATCACCTTTTCTACGGAAAAACTATAGGCTAATTAGCTTAAAACCAAAGCGCCTCCCCCGACCAAATTTCTCTCTTCCAGCTTGTGTGCAGAACTTTTCTCTTTCAACTGTATATCGTTGCATAATCATATTGCAATAAAAATATTATTGGTAATCATTAACGAAGAGATATCTCGATCTTGGATTTACCAACGAACTCAGCAACACATTCCTGAGAAGCTCCAATGAAGTTACGTTTTTCCCTGAGTTGCAGGTCTTTAAAAACACAGCGTAGGCGAAGAAAGTATTGTCAAAGCAACCAGCTAGAAAACTTATACAATAATCCTAGTGATATAACGACATAGATATGAACATATATATATATATATATATATATATATATATATATATATATATATATATATATATATATATATAAAGAGATAGATATGAACAGACCGAGAGAGATAGTAAGATAGATACATAGGAAGGAACAGATTTAGATAGATAGATATGAACAGAGATAGATAGATAGGAACAGATTTATATATACACACACACATATATATATATATATATATAGGTTTGGTTTCTTTGTTGAATGACACATCAACCTTCCTGGGAATTTTATGCTAAAGCCCTCCATGAAGAATAACAATGCTTCTATTTAACCCATAGCTCGAGTGAGACAAGGAGATTCGTACCATTCCTAAGAGTATTAGTTCGAAAGTGAACGTAACAATGTGACTGGAGTTTGAACTCGCTTACTTCGAAGCCGTAGTGCAACACGTTAACCACTACACCATAGGACTCCAGATTGAAAGATTGATAGATATTGTCTGTTTTTCCACCGCCTCACCGAGTATTATTATTATCATTATTATTATTATTATTATTATTATTATTATTTGTTATTAAACGATGAAAGAGAATTCTTTGAAATGTCTAAGTGTTTACTCAATGTCTGTGTACTTTAATTCTTCTATCTGTGTATATCGCTTCTCTAAGCCTCTCAGTCCTTATACAATAGAAACGATATTCTTTTAGTATATCCTTTTGCGATAAGAGAAATCCATATTTTTCCTGTCCTTCTATGTGCTCGAAAATCAAAATGGCTGGCTTCCTTCAAGAAGCCATGAGATGAATGATCAACATTCCTTTTTCGATTTTTGCGATGATTTTTTCGTAAGTTTTTTTTTTCTTTTTCTTTTGTTGACGATATTTACCTGGTCAGGAAAAAAGAATCTATAATTTTGCATCTTCTTTTTACTTGGTTTGATTGTTCGTTCAGGAGACCTTGAGTTACTGTTCGATTTTATCTTCTAACGTCTAATCTAATGAACAGCAAGCAAGGACGACAAATCATACTGTAATGGTTAACAAGTTTGTTGTCGGGTCAATTATTGAGTACTGACTTCAATCCTCACTGGATACCTTAAAGATATGAAGAGTATATGATTAATATTAACAAACATATATATATATATATATATATATATACCAAAATATTACTTTTTCTCCTTATATATATATATATATATATATATTTGGAGAAAAAGTAATATTTTGGTAAATCTGACAAGATGATAAAAATAAGTGAAAAAGTAGATAAAACAACACTAACAACGTATTCAGCAATGATATTTCGTTCTTTATTGAATAAAGAACTTCTTCAGACTGAAAATGGATTTTTCCAAAGTTCAGCAATGGAGGAAATAGATAAAATCAAGAAAAGAATATAAAAGTGAGGGTCAAAAGAAACTAGACAGAAAAGGAAAGAAAGAGAGAGAAATAGATAAAGGTAAGAATGATGAAGGTAGGGGTTTTTGGTTTTGATTGGGACCCAGTGGGCAGAGGGCCCAGGCTTGCTCACCGTCAAGCGTATCAAGTTTCATCAAAGATTTGACCTATGAGGAGGGGGTTCTGAGAAGGTGAAATCGAAGGGAAGTAAAAGGGAGAGATAGAGATAATGTTGGAGTGATGGAGACCGACGTTTCAGGCATATCACGTTTCATCAAAGACTTTGACTATATTGGAATATTCAAATGAGAAAAGGAAAAAGATTGTCTAAAAGTATTGTGGGAAATCGTACTCCCATAGCCTAGTGGCGGGAGTGTTGCTAAAAGCTCGGGAGACCGGGGTTCAATCTCAGGTCGAGTCATAGCAAAGACACAAAAAATGGTACTTTATACATCGTTGCTTAGCGCTAAGCATTATAAAGTACGTATCAAGGGTAAAGAAGAGCAATCCAGGGTAAGTAGTAGCGCCTTACCCTACCCCTTAGGATAGTAGCTATTTAAGGGGAGCCTTCAGGTCATCCTCGACAACAGTCACCAACCGCAACTTACTTATGATGTGAGGGTTAGTAAGGCAGAATAGCAACCAATTGTTTTTGTTTGATTTTCACTGTGTGCCCCATACTTAGAGCCTTGTGCCAAACTTTGCTAATCTTAGTGAATGATAGATCTCATCTCAATACGTCAATTACTCTGGTCAGTGTTAGTATCAATTTTAATTGAGCTTAGCTAATCATTATTGATGAGTTTGATTCTCACTGAGTGCCTATCACTTCTGGCCTTGTGATAGAATAAGTTAAACTTAATAAATGACAACTGTCAATTCACTTCTCAAATTACTATAGACTGTTTGTATCAACTTAAGATAGGTTTGGTTTGGTTTCTTTGTTTAATGGCATATCAACATTTGTAGGTTGTTTAATGCCAAAGCCATTCTCATAGAAGAACAGTAGTGGTACTATTTAACTCATAGCTGGGAGGATAAGGAGGTTCGTACCTTTCCCAAGGGTATTTGCCCGAAAGTGAACGAAATAGAGCGACTGGAGTATGAACTCGCTTACTACGATCTCGCTTTAACCATTACACTACGAGTCTACCCCCGTAAGATAGGATAGTAGACCACTTTTAATGAATTCAGATATCAATGGGTGCCCTATTCCTCTGACTTTGAGGCAAAATAAGCTAAGCCTAGAAACGCGTTAAAATCAACCTCTGAGGAAACTTAGTCTGTAAAACAATTTTGATTCTTTTCTATTAAATCTTTTGACCATCTTTACTACATCAAAAGGAAATTTTCTAAATCGTTAAGAGAGGTATTTTTAAACGAGGTATTTTCTTACTATCTAAGTAAGGTAAAAAGTTGGGGACCGTAGTCGAGAACGACCTGAAGGATCCTTTTTATTAGCTACAATACCAAGGTGTTGGGGAAGGCCCTACATCTTTAACAGTATCTTATAATGCTGAGTGTTAAGCAAGAGGGTATCTATTACAACTTTTTGAGTTTTTAGTATATCTCAAACTCCGATGTGCCGGGCCATTGGTCAACACTACCGTGGCCTCTGCGATATATATTACCAAGGCCTGTCATATGACTAAAGTTGACTTGCTGACGTCACACTAGTAGAGTTCTGTTTTATTTATTACACGGCGTCTTTCAGCGTTGACTCAGTTTCAGAACGAAATATGCCTTCTCCTTGTGTAGTACCAAAGTGTAAAGGGAATTATAAAAAATGGTCCAAAAGTTCATTGTTTTTCGTTTCCAAAAATAAACATTTATTTGATAAATGGAAACAGGCCATTAAAAGGCAGAATTTTACCATTTAGCTAAGTGAGTAGTTAAAATTTTAATCACCATTTATTTCAACAAGCGCTAAAATCAAAATTTGTTAAAAATTAGTTTGGCCGTAGCACAAGAAAGACAGCATTTTTAAAATTTAAACAGAAGCCAAAAAAACTTGTAAAACATTATATTTTCAAAAATTATTTGAAATAATATTTTTATTTATATTCTATTTAAGAAAATAGCGTTTTCTTTTCGATTAAATATTTTTGAAAATTCTTAGAAAACGATCGTAAAAACTTTTCTATACTTGAAACTTTATGAATAATTCTTAAACATGAAAAGATATTCCTGAATTAAGTTTTTTTTTTCATTCTTGAATGACCAAAAACTACAAAATTTTTTTTTAGCCTATTCTCAAATAATTTGTTCTATTTTTAATGATTATTTTATTTGAAAACTCTGTAAAATTATTTGTACGAAAAGTCAAGTTATTATTGCCGAAAATTTAAATTTGAAAATGATGACTTAAACTCTGTTTAAACCTATTATTTCTGAATAAGTTTTGAATTTATTTGAAACATAAAGGCCGAAATCACACCGCCACACTAGAATTTTAAAACATAATTTTAAAAATATTTAATTTTTAGAAAATATTTAGCACAAAATGAACACGCTAACACCCTCAAAAAATATTTTCCAAACATTTTTTCCTTTTTTGATAATTTGAAAGTTTATCGTCGATATTAATTTGTAGAAAAAAATTGGAAATGAAAAAATAGATTTTTAACTTACGAATGATTTTTTTTTATGGTTGGTTTAGGGTTTTTAATCCTTAAAAAATTAATTAGTAAGTAAACATCTAACCAAAAAGAGTTTTGCAAAAAAAAATGATTTTTTATAAACAGTTTAACATCATAAATGAAATAGAAACGTTCATTTTTACATTTTTTTACATTTCTTACTATTAAAATATTTTTAAATGCAATTGAATTACCAAATATCCGTGAATTTTTTAAGCGTATCTTTTTTGAAAGGTAAAAATATCTTTTTATTTCATCCAGGAGGATTAACAATGGATTCAAAATATTTCAAAATATTTTAAAATTCGAACTCCGTTGTTTTTTTTTTTGGCAGAATTTCCCTAAAGACATTGTTTTTCTAATGAATGAAGATGTATTTGAACTTAAATAAAAATAGGGAAATTCACTTTCAGTGGATAGCCGGACTTTGGAATAGTAATACGAACATTCGAATTCCAGTCTTTCCGTTTACGTTCACATTTGGATGATATCCTTGGGAAAGGTATAAATTATTATTCCCCTCAGTTATGGATTATATAATGCTTTTACTGCTGATCTTATTCAGAAACTGTGTATTGACAAAAACGTTTTATTGTTTTCGGCATTAAATGACTTAAAAAGGATGATATGCAGTAAAAAAAAAAAAAAAAAAAAAAACTAAACGAAAAATTAATTTATGAGTTTTTGATAGGCATATTTCTTTATTCCACTAAATTAACCCCGATGACTATTTTTTTTACTATCCTCAGCGATTCATTCATTCATTTAACAATTAATAAGATGTAAACTATGTTGTGATTTCTTTTGAAATTATTTTTCAGGTATGTGAATTTCATTTTCGACCTGAAGACATAGATAGAGAATCGTCAGCATTTGATAAAAAACGGGTAAAACTATTACAGTTAAACTTGAAAGACCATATCTTTATAATGGTGCTACAACTAAGATTTTTCCAAACTGTCCCTCCTATTTATCTTCATCGATCTACTTTAGAAAGTCACCAAACTCAAATAAAATTCAAAGGGAAAATTTTGATCTGAAAAGAGCTTTAGATCAAAGTATTGCAGATGACCTAGCATACAAAAAACAATAAAAATGTTCCATAACATTAATGATATGGAAAATTTAAAATTAAAATTAAAATTTTATTGACAGAAATTATTGGACCATTATTAGGAAACAGGATAAACTTATTATTTGCCATATCATCCAATCTCCTTATCCTAAAATGACCCTGTCTATTGTAATTGATTCTGATTTTGCAGCACATGTGTTCTGTAATGATGTGGAAATTCACAGAATTGGGAAGTATAAGATTCCTGTGTAACTGATATGAATAGTTTTGAAATTTTGATCTCAAACTTTCAAAAAATGGACATAGAAGAACAACAATGCAAACTGCAAAATGATATTTCAATATTAAAATTGATCATGTCATTTCTGTTATTACTGCAAGAGGAGTCAAATAAATATTACAGTGCAATTAAATTTATATGTGAACAAATAAATCTAATAACACTAAATAATTTCAATTTTTCAACAGAAATGATGATATTTTCTTCATTATTATATAACTGTTCTCCTACTGGATATAGACTGTTAAGAGATTCAAAAAATGTCAATTTACCAAGCTATTCAACCATTAGAAAACTTACCCTTTCAACCTCTATAAATCCTGTTGTTGAGCAACATAAAAACAATTTTCTCATGTATATAAAAAATAAGTTCAAGTTACTTGTGCAGAAAGATATCACAGTATCTTTACTTATTGATGAGATTTATCAAAAACCTTATTTTGATCATAAAGGTGGCAATGTTGTTGGCATCGCCAATAACACCAATGAGGTGGCAACAAGTGCATTTGCTTTCATGCTTAGTAGTATGTTATCGAATTATAAGGATGTTATACATATAATGCCGACTAAATGTCTTAGAGCAGAAAATTTATTCAGCATAATTAAATGTTTTATGATTGGATTGGAAAAATAAGCTTTAAAGTATTGTGTGTAATAATGGATAACAATGCAATCAATAAAAAAATTATGTCTTTATTTTGTACCTCAGCAAAACTTTCAATTGTATATCCAACATCCAGTTCTGAAGTCTAGACCTCTTTTTTTCATATTTGACTCAGTCCATATTTTAAAATGTATCAGAAACAACTGGCTTGGTCAAAAAGATGCAAGTAAATGCATGATATTTCCAATGTTTTGTTTCAATGGAAATCATGAATTAGATAATGTCCAAAGTGCTCCATTTTGTACCTTACAGAAACTTCATGCCCTGGAATTGCAATCACTTCTAAAACATTGTTACAAAATGACTGCCAAAGCCCTTTCTCCTAGTAATCTTGAAAGGCAAAATGTTAATTTAGTGTTACAAATATTTAATGAGTATACTATTCAGAGATTGCTAACTTTAGGAAAAGAAAAATGTTTGCCCAATTTTGCTGAAGTTGCGGAATTTATAAAACATATTTTTTATTTGGTGGAACATAATGAATGTGAAAACACCAGTTAAAGGTTGGAATCTTCAAAATAAATATTGCAATCCATTAAAATTAAATGAAGACAATTATGCATTTCTAAAAATATTTTGTGACTGGTTGGAATCTTGGGATAGCATTCCTGGAAAAAGTGGTAAATTAACAAAGGAAACTTTTACTAACAAAGGAAACTTTTACCACTTACACCATTTTAGAACTTACACAATATGGTACAGAATTGAAAATGGTGTATATGTTACCTGGAAAATTTCAAACTGATCATCTGGAGGCAAGATTTGGCCAGTATCGACAACTTAGTGGTGATCAATATAATATCTCTATATGCCAAGTATTTGATTGTGAAAAAAAAAAAACTAAGAATGTTGTCTGTTTTAAAACTTAGCCTGCTTCTTAATAATCAAAGTATTATTTTGATGAATTTACAAGAAGTGAATTGGAATGAAATGACAGAGATACAATATTCAGATGTTTATAGATTTAACATAGATGTAACTGATAATGATGTTCATCAGTGCAAAGAAGTCCTGCCTATGATAATATATTCAGCGGGTTATTGCTGTTATGCCGTTAAAAAAAAATGAAATGTTATAGTTGCAAAAGTTTAGTATCCACATTTACCAACCCCTCCGCTTGGGCAGGATATGACACAAGGTCAATTTTTAAGTGGAGTTTAAAAGGTTTGAACTCAGAGTTTTCCTTCCCCTAGACAAGTTGCCTTACCAAGGCTGCCCTACTATTTACCCATAGCTGGACGGAGAATAATTGGATTTCATACCTTTCCCAAGGGTATCATTACTATGTGAAATGCAATCAGTCTCGTCTAGGATTTGAACTCGTGTCGCCGTGTCCCTTTCCTACAACGATTACCATTACACCACGGGCACCTCCACTAAGTTTAGTATCATGAAGAGATGATATGTTACCTGATATAAACAGTTATTTTCAAGGAATCAGTAGAGGTTCTCTGTTATATCCCAATGATGTAACAACAAATTTTGTGCTATACAATTATATTGTTATTAATAAACTTGTAAAGAATCCTTCTTTTCTTCATTCAATGAATCAAAGAAAATTGTCTATGAACATAACATTGGATGTTTTGGCTAATGATGAACTTCTCTTTCATGTTGACTCATGTGGTGAAGGTCACAGCATTGAAAAAATAGAAAAAAATGATTGTCTGGAGCTCTTCTAATGCATTATTAAATAATTTTCGTAGCAAGGAAAATGATAATATTACTTGTAAGAAATTAAGTAAAAAAAAAGAAAACTTCAAAAATTCAACTAAATTTTAAGACATAAAAAGACTTTTATAAGTTTGATTTTTAAAAACAGTAACTTGAACTTATCTAGTTTGAATTAATTTCATTGAATTTGATTTGTTGCATTTTTTAATATTTTAGATTAATAATTTTTGCTTATTTATTGTTGCTTCTTGTTTGTTCCTGAATTCTAATGATATCATTGTTGGTTGCTTGATTGCTGTATTTGAGTGATTCTGATTTTAAAATTCTTGCAACTAAAACAAAAGTGATTGTGATTTTTCATAATTAAATTAAAAATATGAAAATTTAAGCAGTGTTTGTTAGATTATTTTTTTAAATTTCGACGAATAAACGAAAAATTTTGTCTTTAAAACCGTTTTTCTTAATTTTAATTAAGATGAATAAAAACCAGTATAAATCAAAACATGTCTCTTTCTTTTCTTTCTTGTTACATTTTAAAAGGTTTTAAAATCTTTATTAAAAAAACGACTTTGTGATTATAAATCAACGTTGTCATGAAGCGAGAGATTCATGAATCCACTAACGTGACGTCACATTTCATTGAACAGGCTCGGGTAATAGCGACGGCCACGACACTATCCACTGAGCCGTTTCTCCTAATAGTTATAAATAAAATAAATTAACAAACAAAGTCTCACTGAGATGATATTTAGGGTAATAAATAATTATCAGACATATTGTGGCAAGACTTGAACGTAGAGAATTTAACTTGCCAAACTTCAAAAGAAAAAAACAGATGAATAAAAATAAATAATTATGTACAATATATTCCATTTTTTCCAATAAGTATGCAGATAGAATTTTCTTTTTTCGAAAAAGACAAAGAATTCATAAAAATTTGGAAATGTTTAATTCTGTCGAATGCTTCTGCTTTAACAAATGGACTGAAAAGACGGTGATTGAGAACCAATTTTACATTGCCATTAGGATAATTCTTTAAAATATCAAATGTAATTCCTATTCCCATGGACAATATATAACCGATTTCATATACTCTTATCGAAAAGGAAACAAATTTTCTCCTAACAAATGAATCTTTCTGTTAATATCTATCTATCTATCTATCTGCCTACCTAAAGAAACCGTAGCAGCTATAACGATTCTCTATAGAAACACCAAAGTGAAAGTACGTTCACCGGATGGAGACACAGAATACTTCGACATTGTAGTACTACAAAGAGACACACTAGCCCCATACCTCTTTTTCATCTGTCTAGATTACGTGGTTAGAACACCGATTGATAAAATCAGAGAAAACGGCTACGGGCTGACAAAGAAAAGAAGCAGAAGGCACCCCGCAAAAACAATTACCGACGCCGACTACGCCGATGACATAGCGATATTGGCAAATACACCCAACCAAGCCGAAACACTACTGCATAGTTTGGAACGAGCTGCCGCAGGCATTGGCCTCCATGTCAAAGCACACAAAATGGAATATATGTGCTATAATCAAACAGGTGACATCACAACACTAGACGGAACCGCTCTGAAACTAGTAGACAAATTCACCTACCTAGGAAGCAGCGTCTCATCAACCGAAAAGGACATCGACACGCGGCTAACGAAGGCATGGACAGCTATCGATAGGCTATCGATCATATGGAAATCAGACCTGGCCGATAAAATGAAACGCAGTTTCTTCCAGGCAGCGATCGGATCGATACTGCTATATGGATGCACTACTTGGACGCTAACTAAACGGCTGGAGAAGAAGCTAGACAGCAATTTACACAAGAATGCTGCGAGCAATATTGAACAAGTACTGGAGGCAACACCCCACATGGCACGAACTATAAGGCCACCTACTTCCCATCACGAAAACTATCCGTGTTAGACGAACCAGACATGCAGGACACTGCTGGAGAAGCAGGGACGAGCTCATAAGGGATGTACTCCTATAGACCCCCACATATGGCCGGGCAAAAGCAGGACGACCAGCTTGAACATACATTCAGCAGCTATGCGAGGATACGGGATGTAGCCCTGAAGACCTACCAGAGGCGATGAACGATAGGGAGAAGTGGCGAGGGAGGGTCTGGGATATCCGTGCCTGCGTCACGACATGATGATGATGATGATGATGATCTATCTATCTATCTATCTATGACTCTGCATGTGAGTATGTATGTGTGTGTCATGAATGTATGGAAAAATGCTTTTTTCATATCAGTAAATTGGTTGTATACACTCAAATATCAAGTACTAACACCTAAATTATATTTACATATATCCATAAGACACACGCACACATTCATTCACCCACACATTCACTCACACACACACACACACATACACGTACATATATATATATATATATATATATATATATATATGTGTGTGTGTATAAAGTTTTTAATATCTATTTTGTCTGAAGTTGCCAGTAAACACAGTTGAGACGGCATTTCATCGAAAATCAAACTATGACGAATGCCTATGAAGTTTTATTCATGCATTTTGTGCAAATTATACATATTAGGAATAGTTACTTAAAGCTATAATATTTGTTATGAGTATTATTAATTATGATTATTATTATTAGTCGTAGTTACTTCATGCTATTCATGAATTTTGTGCAAATTCATTTTGTGCATTTTTAATTTTGAGAAGTTTGTGCAAATTTATTCATGAATTTTGTGCAAATTATATATATTAAGAATAGTTACTTAATGCTACAATTGTTTACTAAGGATTATTATTATTATTATTGTTATTATTATTATTGTTTACTCATAGGAGTTTTTCACATCAGAATTAGCTGATGGTTTTTCACTGGAGTTTATTTGACAGCAAGTCTCCTCAAATTTCCAGTATTCTGGCCGTTCTCAATTATGTAGTAGTTTGGATGGTCTCCACTCGTCCGCCAACTTCCAAATCCTCCAGTCTCTTTAGTAATCCTTTAGTTACTGTTCCAAAGCACTAATTACAATTGGTATAATTGTCACCTGCATGTTCCATAGTTTTTCAATTCTCTAGCAAGGTCGAGGTACTTATCCTTCTTTTCACATTCTTTCAGTTTTACTCTGTGATCAGCCGGGACAGCAGGTCTGGTCTTCTGGCCGAGATTAAGTGATGCGTGTGTATCTCAAAGTCCCATAAGAGTTTACGTGTGTTATTTTCAAGGACAAATACTGGGTTGTGCATATACCATTTGTTGGTATGGTCAAATTTCAATTTCTTGCACATCTGTCAGTTGATCACCTTGCCGACCAATCGTGTCTAGTCTTATATTCCTTCTGTGCTAATTTGCTGCATTCACTTATTATGTGATTGATGGTTTCATCTCTGTCACAGCATAGTCTACTTTTGCTATTTTGTTACGTCTTATCTGTTCTCGCTTTGATAGGATTGGTTGTTATGGCGTTGTTTTGTGCTGCTATTAGGAGAGATTCTGTTTCTCTCTTAAAGTTTCAAATCATGAATTCTGGACAAATTTGTGTTGTGCATTTTCAATTTTGTGAATTTCGTGCAAATTCATTCATGGATTTTGTGCAAACTATATATGTTAGGCTATAATTGTTTTTGAAGGATTATAACTATTATCATCATCAGTTACTTGAAACATACGAGGACATACGATAAGTTTCCAGACTTTTTTTGTATGGGCACTTTTATTGATAGTACACAAATGAAACTCTATCCCCCTTCGAAGTAATCTCCCCCGGCTGCAATGCACTTGTTGTACCGTTTAAACAACTTCTGGAATGCCCGATGGAAGTCCTCTTGTGTGAGCGTGTCAATGATCTTCGTCACAGCCTCTTTCATCTCCTCAATTGTCTCATAACGACAGCCTCTGAGCTTAGGGAATAATCACAGGTCACAGAGAGCAAGGTCTGGACTATAGGGAGGGTGTCGAGCTGTCTTGATGCCCATCTTGCTCAAATAGTCTGTGACAAGGATGGAGTTGTGGACTGGTGTATTGTCCTGGTGGGAATGCCACTGAGCCGATTTGAAGAGTGCTGGCCTCTTCCGACGGAATCTCTTCCTGAACTCCCTTAAAACCTCAATATAGTAACCCTAACCCTAACCCTTTGGCCAATCAACTCTGGTGTATTGACTTCTTTACTCCTCCCACACCTCTCATCATCCCCCACAGACTCCCTGGCTTCCTTGAATCTCTTATGCCACTCAAAAACTGATGCTCGATTCATGCTCCAAAAGCAGTCTTAAGCATTCCATGCGTTTCTGTGGCTTTTTATCCAAATTTAAAACAGAATTTTATTGCATATCGTTCTTCTAAAGTGTCAGATTTCATTTTTGAAATTCACCAGCTGTGACAATCAGGCTTTAGTAGGGTGTATTCCAATTGCTGCTGTAGCTGTGCATTTGAATCTGAAATCATAAAATTTGGTCAGTCATCTCATAAGATGTATAACAATAACATAGTGAATTTTCAAGTGTCTACGACAACTTTAACTGCCCATACGAAAAAAGTCTGGAAACTTATCGTATGCACCTCGTAACTATGCGCGGACAAAATGTGTATTATCAGATAGAAATGATCACTTGAAACCATATAATTATTAGAATTAGATATGAATACTTGAAACTAGACAAGTGCGCACAATCAAATGATTATTATTTAATAGAAATGGTATTAGATGGGAGTACCTGAAACCTTGCAGCTGAGCAAGTTATTGGTTTTAGAAAAGAATATTTAATATCATATAAATTTCGGTTTTGGTTTCATTGTTTAATGGCATATCAACCTTTTTGGGTAATCGAAAACCAAAGCTAGAACTACTGTAGAGCTTTTCACCCTATATCTGGGAGTAGAAGGGAGTTAATACCTTACAGATATTTATTAATTGAACGTAATAGCACGACAGCAGTTTGAACTCGCTAACTTAGATGTCAAAGTCAAGCACGTTAGACACTGTGTCACGATAATCCCACTTCCCTATAATATAATTGTGCGTAAACAAACAACTATAGACAAATACAAAATCAGCCCAGTCGGCTGGGGCTTAAGAAAACACCGACGTCACCTCTGTAGAGGGGTAAGCCCCCCCCCCACAACAAGTGTCCTGGATATGACATCAGGCAATCTGATTTGGTGAACGTGGTGTACTCTTTCATTGCCATTATTCCCTGGACCACTCTGGCTCTGAGTCATAGCACCTGATAGGGTCCTATCTATGGGCAAAATAGAAACATTTGACATTTAAACTGAGTATAAACAAATGACGTATGCTAAACTGAATTGCTTGAAATAGAACTATTTGTTCATTTAACTGTGTCTAAACAAATAACTGATTTTTAATTGAATTGTTTGTGATACGTAGCAATATTTGGAGCTATATAACTTTGTTGACTATGGCAAAATTGAATTGTTTGAAATAGATCTGGTTGATCACTTAACTGTGTGTATCTACAAAACGTGTTTACAAATCATATATTATATATATATGTAAAAAACAGGATTTGACATTTAATAACCAACAATGTTTGACATGCCATGAAACCAAACTAAACCAAACCAGACCAAACAAATAAATAAGCGCATTTTTAAATACCATGAAAAATTGAAAATATAGTTATAATTGGGCATTACGTAATTCATAAGTGATTGGTTGATTGGTTGGTTGGTTGGTTAAATGGCATATCAACACTTCAGGGTTATTTTTAATTATTGTTTGTATACGGATAGTTAGGGTTCATAAAAATAAGACGTTAGATAAATAAACCAAGAAACTTATCATATTATGATTTGGTATTAAGGGAGATAACTGTTGAATTATTTGATTTTTTTTAATGGAACTTTTTGGATTAAGCCATGTCAGATATTCTTAATTTTTGGTAAGTATTTCTTTCATCCTTCGGTTAATTTTGATTTTTTTCTAAATTAAGGATTCCTTGTTATTATGTTCTTTAAAAATACTTTCAGATTTCTTTTTTCTTTTCTTCACTTCCCTACCCCCACACTTTTATCTAAGATTGAAAAAAATATTTCTTTAAAGTATATGGATTTAATCTTCAATATTTTTTCACTCTTTCAGAAAACTGTAAAAAAATATCATGCTACATTATTAACCCCAGCAGCCTTTTACCTCAGCCCGAGCGACGGTGTAGCTGTTTTGACAGACAGTAAGTGGTCAAACGCTGACGCTGATATGAAATAATAGATTGTGAATTTCGGCGTTTAAAGAGTTGGTCTTTAAACATACGAAATGAGATTTGAATGCCTAATATATAGAGAATTTGAATATAAATATAGAGGAGTTGAATATATAGAGAGAGATTTGAATGCCTAATATATAGAGGATTTGAATATATATAGAGAGATTTGAATATATATATAGAGAGATTTGAATGCCTAATATATAGAGGATTTGAATATATAGAGAGAGATTTGAATATATATAGAGAGATTTGAATATATATAGAGAGATTTGAATATATATATAGAGATTTGAATATATATAGAGAGAGATTTGAATGCATAATATATAGAGGATTTGAATATATATAGAGAGAGATTTGAATGTCTAATATATAGAGGATTTGAATATATATAGAGAGATTTGAATATATATAGAGAGAGATTTGAATGTCTAATATATAGAGGATTTGAATATATAGAGAGAGATTTGAATATATATAGAGAGATTTGAATGCCTAATATATAGAGGATTTGAATATATAGAGAGAGATTTGAATATATATAGAGAGATTTGAATGCCTAATATATAGAGGATTTGAATATATAGAGAGAGGATTTGAATGCTAAATATATAGAGGATCCCTTCAAGCAGGAAGTGTGTGTAGTGGGTGACATCATCATCATGTCATGCTTCCAGCACGGATCTCCCTGACACTCTCTCCCTACCCGTCTCTATCGTCCATTGTACCCGGTTGGTCTTCAAGGCTACACCCTATATCGGCACAGAGTTGTTGTATATAGTTTCTAGCTGGGCGTCCTGCCTTTTATCGTCCATGTGAATGGGTCAACAGGAGTATGTCGCTTATGAGTTTCTCCCTACTTCTCCAGCTGTGTCCCTCATGTCTGGTTGGTCTAACTTGGATAGTCTTATTGATGGGTGGTAGCTGCTGCTTTGCAGGATGCTGCCTCCAGGACTTGTTCAATATTGCTCGCTGCATTCTTGTGTAGTTGCTGTTAAGCTTTTTCTCCATACGTTTTGTTAACGTCCATGTATTGCATCCATATAGCAGTATCAACACGACCGCTATTTGGAAAAACTGCGTTTTATTTTATCGGTCAAGTCTGACTTCCATGTGACCGAGAGCCTATCGATAGCTGTCCATGCCTTTGCCAGTCGCATGTTGATATCATTCTCGATTGATGAGACACTGCATAGTCGTTTATAAAAATGCAAAGACTTTCCCACTTTCAATGTGAGACAATGAAGGACACACAAAAGACCCACCTATTTGTCCATTTTTTTATCACCAGGATCAAGAGAATACCTCTTTGGCTTTTCGATTTTTTTGAGTTTCAGGAACCAACAATACCATAATTTTAATTTAGGGTCAATACGTTATTTCATCAACTCTCCTCATTTCTGCAATTATATCTGTTGGGTATCACCCACCCTTTTCCACACAATGAACTAGTCCATCTGCCATATATAGCAGTAGCTACTAATACCAGAGCAGTCTAGAAGGTGAAGAGCAGCTTCTAATAGGAATAGTATTAGAGCGTTGGAGATTGGAGATCGCACTAGATCACCTTACTTGCTACCGTAATCACGGAAGACAATACTATCGTTGGACTATATCTTTATTCTGTATTCACTAATCCTATGTTCTTTTCTACTAATAGTCTCTCAGTTGTATATACTTTTTCCTGAGAATATATCTCTATTTCCTCTCATATCGTGGTTTGTCCTTTATTTAATATTACAAGCGTTCTCCAACCAGAACGCAACAGTTGGCGACGAAGAATCGAACACACGCAGCAACAAAATTCGTTCGTCTTGCAACAGTTGGCGACGAAGAACCGAACATAGCTACAAAAATTCGTTCGCCCTGCAACAACATCACAGGACACAGAGATGTGATCCTATCAAGTAATACCACTCACCGGGAACCTGCGAGTTATGGCAACGAAGAGATACTCCGTACTCTCTAGAACTCCTGAACAGGAGTCTCAACATGAGACTTTTACTGAATAGCCTCCACAGTTATGCTTCTTAACTCCTCTGCACGAGATACGGTTATGCTTCTTTCTTTCAAATACACGTATCCTTACAAAGAGTTAAAGCCCCTAAGTATCATATTTACCACCACCCCCGCTCGGGCAGGATATGACCCAAGGTTAATTTTTAAGTGGAGTTTAAAACGTCTGAATTCAGAGTTTTCATTCTCCTAGACTAGTTGCCTCACCAAGGCTGAAGAAACCAGTCTGCCCTACTATTTAACCATAGCTGAAGGGAGAATAATTGGATTCATACCTTTCCCAAGGGTATTAGTGCTATGTGAAATGCAATCAGTCTCGTCCAGGATTTGAACTCGTGTCGCCGTGTCCATTTCCTACGGCGATAACCATTACACCACGGGCACCTAAGTATGACACGAGACTGGGTAAAATGTTGAGGCTTTTCTTCTGAAGAACTGGAGAGTATGGTGTACTCCTTCGCTGCCATATCTCCCAGGACCATCAATCTAATGGTGTAATGATTATCGTCACAGGATATGGACACGGCGATACGAGTTCAATTCCTGGACAAGACTGATTGCATTTCACATAGCACTAATACCCTTGGGAAAGGTATGGATCCAATTACTCTCCCTCCAGCTATAGGTAAATAGTAGGACAGACTAGGTTCTTCAGCCTTGGTGAGGCAACTAGTCTAGGAGAAGGAAAACTCTGAATTCAAACCTGCTAAACTCCGCTTTAAAAATTGACCTTGTGTCATATCCTGCCCGAGCGGAGGGGTTGGGTAAATAGGATCAATCTAATTATTATTCATGGTTGCGCCTCATTTACTGAGCAGTTTTGTGATTTTAAAATCTATGAATTAACTGTTTAATTGTTCATTTGAATAAATAGGAATTAAGATCTAAGTATGAGTAAACAAATCTATAATTACAATTGTATGTATTTAAATCTTTATAATAACATTTTCTTTAATATTCATAATTGGATATCTATATATTGATACACAAATAGAAATAGCGAAATGCAAAGGTTTGGTTTGATTTGGTTTAATGGCACATCAACCATTATAGGTTATTTACAGCCAAATCCATTTTATACTTATAAACAGTTCTATTTCAAGCAATTCAGTTTAATATAGGTACACTGTTTAGTTTTATTTGACCCATACATATGACCCTTTCAGTTGCTACAACCCTGAGCCAGAGTCCACCTGGGAGCCTCACCATCAGATTGTTTAGTGTCATATCCAGGTCACTTGTAGTGGGAGTTTTACCCCTCTCAAGAAATGCAGTTAGTGTATTCGGCAATCCCAGCCGACTGGACCAGACAGATACAAAGCGATTATGATATATACATTTAAACAGACTGGAATAGATATATACAAACTTAGATCTTGATAGATAGATAGATAGATAGATAGATAGATAGATAGATAGATATGATCAGATTATCAAAATAAGTTTATTGAGCTATATATTTTGGAATGATATAATTTACCTTTATATCCTAATTTTTCCTTGATAAAATGTTCTATGAAGTTTTAAAGCAAAAATAATAAGTTTTTTCCTTCATAGATTTTTTCTTAATATTGTTCTGATCTTTATGCTCGATTATATATATATGATTTGTTAATTGATAGTTTGTAGTAATATTTTTAAACGAACCAGAACTCATTTATTTGTGATTAATCGGCTGGGGCTATAGAATACACCAACTGCTTCTCTGCAGAGGGGTAATAGACCCTCCCCCGCGAACGAGTGTTCTAGATATGACACTAAACAATCCAGCATTGCTCGAGCTTTAGGGAACGCAGAGCACTCCTTCATTGCCATCGCTCCTAGGTTCACTTTGGCCAGGAGTGTTAGTATATGATAGGGCCCTATCTATGAGCTAAATAGAACTAATCTGCGTTCTTATGCTCAAATAAATTACTTGAAATAGAGCTGTTTTGATATGAGTGCTTATGCTAAACTGAATTGTCTGAAATAGAACTGTTCTTGACATTAAAAATGTACTACAGTAAATTGAATTATTTGAAAGAGAACTGTTTTGACATTCAACTGTGTGTGGACAAAAATATACTAATGCTAAACTGAATTGTTTGAATTACAACTTTTTGACTAAACTGGTTTGCTTAAAATAGAAATGATCTCGACAATTAAACTGTGTACTTATGCAAAACTAAATTGTTTGAACTAGAACTGATTATTTGTATAAAAATGGATTTGGCATTAAATGACCTAAAAAGGTTGATATGCCATAAAACCCAAACAACCAATTAACATCATGTATTTGTTTACATTTAAATAGTTTCAAGTATAAACCGATGTAGATAGATGGATAGATTTGTATAGGTATCTCTCTATCGTGCAACTGCTTGCATCCTGCTCTTTTTCAGACTAATAATAAATTCTAATCTTGGTGGGGGGTCCTCGTGGTGTAATGGTTAAAGCGATGGACTGCGGAATCGTAGTACGCGAGTTCGTACTCCAGTCGCGCTATTACGTTCACTTTCGGGCAAATACCCTTGGGAAAGATATGAACCCCCTTATCCTCCTAGCTATCGGTTAAATAGTACTACTACTGTTCTTCTGGGAGAATGGCTTTGGCATTAAATAATCTAAGAAGAGTTGATATGCCATTAAACAAAAAAACCGAAGCTAATCTTAGTGGGTGCTCCACAGTTGTGGTCTTGTGGCACACTCCATAAAGCTCTCGAAAAAAATGGATAAAAAAGCAGTATAGAACGATGAGAATAAATTTAGGAATCGTTTTGAATGTATTGGTGAGTGAGCAGGAGTGTCCAGAGTGACAGAAATAATAGCTTGTGAATGGAAGAGAAGAGTTTCGTGTTTGTAATGAGTGTAAATAAATGATTTCCACGACTCTGCACTCTGTTGCTAATTGTATTAATGTTGATAGACACGACGCAAGATGAGGGAAAGATTGCTTTTAATATCAAATTTATCGATTACCTAGTATTGATCAATCAATATGCTACCCTTATCATCACCATTTAGTAATGGATCCATTTTCGCCAGACTGCACAGACAAACTCCAAGTCCATACAGCAAGGAGAGTCCATTAAAAGTCTCACAGTTAAACGACAGACACCAAACGTAAAATATGTTTATACTTCTTTTCTCGTTTTCATTGATTAAATATCGAATCAACTAAAGTGAGGCTGTATTTCCTTGGAAAATGACCAGGAAACACGTATCTAATCGCGAGATCAGGAAATTACAGCATCGCCTATTGATAAGCGTGACCGACTAATCTTTTTAGATTGAAAAAAAATCTTCCAATCCAAAGACTTTATTTCATTTTTTATAGCATTATTTTAATTCTATCTCTACAATGAAAACGGACATCTTTAGGTATGATTTTTTTCTAAACTCAACCATATCATAAGGGAAAAGGATAAAAAGATGACCGCCTCGATGAAGTGTATCATAAGAAACATTCATTTCAGCGAGAGGAACATGAAATGATGATTAAAAAACTGTTTAGTTTTACGGCAAGTCAACCTTTATGGGGTTATTTTATGCTAAAGTCAGTTTTGTAATTATGATCGCCAGTAACAACTTTAGACAAATTTTATTCTTTGATAGCATGTGGTACTTCTGTGAGAATACCCACCTCTGCAGCTCGTTGCATAAGTTACTAACTCCACGTCGAGAACTTATGTGTGGTCGGATCGAGCGAGAGGCAGGTTCACAGTGAAAGCAGAGTGTCACAACTTGCCCTTCTTGCACTTTGAGTTGACCCAAGCCATATTGTTCGTTTGTTCTTTGTTCTTTCTCTCCCCCTCCCTCGGATGTATTTCTTGTGGCCATAAAGAAATGTGTGATACCCCTATCGGAACCACGAGATGATTCACTGGCTAAGACAGAATTGTTTCGAAGAAGTTGATGTAACGGGAGCCGAAGGGGTATTGTCACACTTCTTAATCGCTAATGTTGTAAAACTATAATATTTTTATGTCATTTTTTAAATTCATTTATACAATGAAAACGTATTGTATAGCCATAATCATAATGATAATGATATCAATCCAACGGTACACGTACAAATGCAGATACAGGCAAATACAAATGCAGGTGGACTCAAATACACAGACGACTCCGTTGTTCAGGTACGAACCGTTTATTTAATTACTTGACTTCGGTTCTTTGACACGAGGAGAGAGAAAATTCTTAAAAGTCTTTCGTATCATACTATGCTAACAACACCTCCAACGCTCAGCACATCTCGGGGTCGGATCTCAATTTCTCAACACCATTGTCGGAACTCAACCTTTCAACATCATGGTCGGGCCTCATCTTTAACTGTCTGCCTCAATGGCAGACAACCCAACTTTCTGGCTACATGTCCCAAAGTCAACTCCCAACTGCCCCTTTTTCAAAATCCTTAAATTCTCAGGACCATTGCTTCCTGGCATGATATCATCCACACTCCTAACCCATTTCCTATCTAGGGTTTATTATGACAATTGTGATTGTCATATTCTTTGCGCCCGAGCATAAATTGTACCCAATGCCTGTGCACCTGGACTAAGAGCCAAATAGTTCAAAGCCCAACCAAACTGAATCATGAAATATAATTAATGGAAAATGATTAAAATAAAAAAATTATTTACAATTATTTACCAAACCGGCTCATTAACCGAGTGGGTAGAGTGTTCGCCAATGGTCCAGGAGACCTGGAATCAATCCTAAGTCGTGTCATACCAAAGACGAAAGCAGAAAGCGTGTTCACAGACTCTGGCATGTAATATATATATATATATATATATATATATATATATATATATATATATATATATATATATATAGGGGGGGCATTCAATAGATTTCCGGACTTTTTTTTGTACAGGTATTTAGAATCGTCGTAGACTCTTGAAAATTCACTATGTTATTGCTATACATCGTATGAGATGACTGAATAAATTTTATGATTTCAGGTTCAAATGAACAGCTACAGCAGCAATTGGAATACACCCTACTAAAGCCTGATTGTCATAGCTGGTGAATTTCAAAAATTATGCAATCTGGACGTCAGGATACTTTAGAAGAATGATATGCAATAAAATTCTGTTTTAAACTTGGATAAAATGCTGCCACAGAAACATATGGAATGCTTCAGACTGCTTTCGGGACATCTTGCATGAATCGGGCATCAGTTTTTGAGAGCCATAAGAGATTCAAGGAACCCAGTGAGTCTGTGAGGGATGATGAGAGGTGTGGGAGGAGTAAGGAAGTCAGTACATCAGAGTTGATTGGTCAAAGGGTTAAGGTTAGGGTTACTATGTTGAGGTTTTAAGAGAGTTCAGGAAGAGATTCCGTCGGAAGAGGCCAACACTCTTCAAATCGGGTCAGTGGCATTTCCACCAGGACAATATACACCAGTCCACAACTCCATCCTTGTCACAGACTATTGGGCATCAAGACAGTTCCTTAGCCTCCCTATAGTCCAGACCTTGCTCCCTGTGACTTTTGGTTATTCCCTAAGCTCAGAGGCTGTCGTTATGAGACAATTGAGGAGATGAAAGAGGCTGTGACGAAGATCATTGACATGCTCACACAAGAGGACTTTCATAGGGCCTTCAAGAAGTTGTTGGAACGTTACAACAAGTGTATTGCAACTGGAGGAGATTACTTCGAAGGGGACTAGAGTTTCATGTGTGTACTATCAATAAAAGTGCCCAAAAGAAAAAAGTCTGGAACCTTATTGAATGATCCTCGTATATATGCTATAAGGTTTGCTAGTAGATATTACCTAATATTATTCTCTTGAAACTATGAAATCCTGGTATCTTTGGTTTAGAAGTAAATTCATTTGTTTTTTATATATTGTTGCCTATAAATAAGTAATCCCAAAACAATTTTTATGAAAAGTTATTTTTCTAAAAGCAAAGATACCAAATTTTTCATTCCAGGGAGCTAAAAATGCTTTGACTGTGATATCAATTGCATTTTATATCAATTGCAGTTGGTATCAATAGCATTTTTTATCAATAGCAGTTGATATCAATTGCAGTTGATACAAAGAAAAGAGACTTAGTGAACGTAGAGTAAGAATCGATATCATTCTAGACAACAGTACTACTAGAATTGGACTGGATACTTTGAAGAATCCTCGAAAGCAGAGAAACGTGCCGTAACTCAGACTCAAGTAAAAAAATCATAATTTAGAGATGACGTTAAACACTAATAATAATGATAATAATAAGAGTAGTTCAAAATTATGCCATAAGGACCAACCATATCAAAGCAATGATAGATAAGACACAACAAAACAGTAAATGTATGTAATGTGGTGATTGAGACGAAACGATCAATCACATAATAAGCGAGAGCAGCAAATTTGTGCAGAAAGAATATAAGACTAGACACGACTGGGTGCGTAAGGTGATCTCCTGGGAATTGTGCAAAAAATTTTAATTTGACCATACCAACGAATAGTATATGCAAAACCCAGAATCCGTCCTGAAGATTAAGACACACAAGCTCCTGGGATTTTAAGATACAAACGGATCACCTAATCTCGTCCAGACCCCCAGATCTTGTAATAATCAACAACAACAAAAAAGAACTCGCCGAATTGTGGACTTTGCTGTCCCGTCTGACCACTGAGTAAAATTAAAAGAAAACGAAACGAGAGATAAATACTTCTGTTGTATATTGACCTTCGACCCGGCCAGACATACCATTCCAAAGACGCGGAAGTGCATATTCCATTGGCGTGGGCGAGCTTGGCTGACAATATGGGACAGGGTTAGAATCCCACGGTACAGTCACAGACTGATGCACCGGAAGAGGGTAACCTGTGAACTGCATGACAGTTATTTCCGCTTGATGACGATCAAATACGCCATTCCAAAGACGGCGAAAGTGACACATTCCGATGGCCAGTTATGGGAAGATATTGAGTGGGCGATTGAACTATCATATAACTCGGTAAAGACAAGAAGTCATTCAGTTTGGAGACCAGACAAGTTGGTGATAAGATGTGGTAGAGAAAGCCAGCACCCAGCAGAAGGGGCCCTCGGGACCCCCGATTGAGTTTGGGGATCAGAAGAGATGGAGAAATGATGCTGTAGAGAAAACAGCACCCAGCAGAGAGCTGGGCTCTCGGGCCTCCGATTGAACAACCCTGGAGAATGAGAAAGACAAAACGCTGATGGCAATAAGAGTGGGGAGGTCAATATGTGGTAATTCTCTTCGGTCTCCAACTCCCTCTCACACACAACCCTTTCAAATAAAGTGAGAGGTATATTTTTCTAAAAGACTGTCTCGTCGTTATTATTGTTGTGTCGTTATGACTCTGCATGCATCGGCATATGAGTATGCAACACTTCGACCTTTCCAGGGAATTGAAAAAACTGTGGAACATGAAAGTAACGGTGATACCAATCATAATTGGTACTCTTGGTGCAGTCTCCAAAGGATTGATAAAGGGAGTGGAGGACATAGAAATAAGAGGACAAGTGGAAAACATCTAAACTACAGCATAATTAAAATCGCCCAGAATGCCGAGGAGAGTCCCGGAGACGAGGAAACTTGCTGTCACTCAAACTCTGGCGAAAAACCATCGGCTAACGCTGGTGTGAAAAACTCGAAAAAGAGTATATAATAATAATGATAATAATATTTGGTTTGGTTTTATGGCATATCAACCATTATCGGTTATTTAATGCTAAATTCTGTTTAAACATATATAATAAGTGTACATATAATTTGTACACGTATATTGTGGGTAACATTCTTAAACGAGCCTGAACATTTTTTTCACACAGTTAAATGGTCTCAAGTATTGCTCTATAACAGTCACAATTTAAGATCAATCATTTGTTTTCACTCATAGCTTGTTCCATTTGACCCATAGATAGGACTAAAGCAAGTGTTCCTACTCCGGGTCAAAGTGACCCTGAGAGCAATGGCAATGAAGGAGAATTCAACATTCCCCAAATATCCACGGCTGGAACCTCACCATCCGATAGTTTAAAATCAATAATAATATGAGGGTTCCCGTGGTGTTATGGTTATCGTTGTAGGAAATGGACACGGCGACACGAGTTCAAATCCTGGACGAGACTGATTGCATTTCACACAGCACTAATACCCCTGGGAAAGGTATGAATCCAAGTATTTTCCCTCCAGCTATGGGTAAATAGTAGGGCAGACTGATTTTCCCCCTTGGTAATGCAACTAGTCTAGGAGAAGGAAAACTCTGAATTCAAACCTTTTAAAATCCGTTTAAAAATTGACCATGTGTCATATCCTTCCCGAGCGGAGGGGTTGGTAAATATGATAATAATATGTGGGTGATGCTGATATCAGTTGCTCGAGGTGCACTTGGAAATATCTCAAAAGACTTTGAAAGACTTGGGCAATCAAAAATTAGAGGAGGAATCGAAACCATCCGAGCAAGAGCATTGTTAAGATCAGCTAGAATACTGAGAAGGGTCCTGATGACCTGAGGAAACTTGCTGTCCCTCAGATTCCAGTGAAAGTCCATCAGCTTGTACTGGTGTACGCGCAAGGAGTAGAATATCAATAATAAAGATGAAAGAAAACGAATTGCAAATCATCATGAAAAAGATGACATGAATGCTTATACTTGGTCATATTTGTTATATCTCGGTACTAAAAAAGAAAAAAAAATATTAAAAATTGTTTCCTGGAGGATCCAAACCGAAGAAAAACAAACAAATCAGCTAGAGGGAAAGAATACGACAAATATGAAATTGGACAGATGGTACTTGAAAAGAAATTCAGACTTATCTTCATTTTCATCTATTTGTTAACGTTGACAAGTGCGTCGTTAGGGCATTCTCCGACGAACTCTCTAAAGTGTTCTCTCTTTATCTCCTTTGGTTGATCCATCTTCTTTTTTAGACAGCCGCCTCGGACATATTGCAAAGAAAGCAGTAAAATTATTATCACGGGATCGTTTTTTATATTTTGCCATTATATTCATAAGAAAAAAAGAAAAAAAAGATGACGGCTCCCATGAAAGAAGTGTGTCATATGTAACATTTATTTCATATTGAGAAGCGTGTTAGTGAGGTTGATTTTACGACGTGTCAACTCTTGTTGGGATACTTTATGCCGAAGTCTGTTTTACAATTACGGTCTCTAATTACACTAATTAATTTCGGTAATCTACAAAGAAACGGTGCACAAAGTTTGGTTCGACTGATAGTCAAAATAAAATAATTCTAAGCTTTGCATAGTCTTGCATACGGGTCTCGGATTACTTTCGGTCACAGATGTTACTGAGTGGTCGCCCATTTAAATTCGTTGGTTGGTTGGTTGGTTTTTATGTCATTTCAATCTTTGTAGGTTATTTAATGCCATATCATGTTTATACATATATATTAAATATATATTGTTTAAGCACATTTTGTTGATAACATTTTTAAACAAGTCTGAGTTCTTTGTTTTTTTCGTACACAGTTAAATGGTTTCTAATATTGATATGCAATATGAATAATTCTATTTACTATTAATCATTTGTTTGCACACCGAGAAATGTCATTTCTATTTAACACAAATTATTCTATTCAACATTAATCATTCGTTTGCACACGGTTAAATTGTTCCAAGTATTTTGATGTATCACCAACAATTCAATTTAGGCACACAGTTAATTTTGGTTTGGTTTTATGGGATATCAACCATTATAGGTTATTTAATGCCAAATCCTTTTTATAAATATATATGATTTGGTTTGGTTGGGCTTATGATATATCAAGTATGCCGAATATATATTTAATATATATGCATAAACATACATATTAGATATATATGATTTGCTTAGGTTGGGTTTTGTGGCATATAAACCATTGTAGACTATTCAATGTCAATCCTTTTTATAGATATATATTAAGTATATATGATTTGGTTTGGTTAGGGTTAATGACCTATTAACTATGGTAGGCAATTTAATACCAAATCATTTTTATACATATATATTGAATATATAATTTTTAAACACATTTTGAAAATAACATTTTTAAACGAGCGTGAGCTATTTTTTCGCACATAATTAAATGTTTTCACTTATTTCTATCTGATAAGAATAATTGTTTGCTATTAAGCATTTGTTTTCACACAAATGTTTTCAAGTATTTGACACTTTCAATTCAGTTAAACATCAACCATTTGTTTAAATGATCAAACAATTCTTTTTCAAACAATTCAGTTCAGCATTAGTCGACAAAGTTAAATGGTTCCAATTATTTCCATATATCGCCAACAATTCAATTAAACATGCTTACATACAGTTAAATGATTTAACAGTTGTTTCAAGCAATATAAAGTAAAGTAAAGTTGGCGACTGTAGTCGAGGGGCGACCAGAAGACTCCCTTTTCAATAGCTACTACACCGAGGTGTAGGGGAGGGCGCTACTCCTTTCCCTGGATTGCTCCACTTTACCCTTGATACGTACCTTATATTGCTGAGTGTTAAGCATGGGGGTATCAAGTACCATTTTTTAAAGTCTTTTGGTATGACGTGACCTGCGATTGAACCCAGGTCTCCCGGACCATTGGCGAACACTCTGGGCCAGTTTAACATAAATCATAAGATATTTATTTGCAGTCAGTTTAAATTTCTATTTGACTCATTGATAGGATCCTATCTGATGCTACCACTCCAGGGACAGAGTGAACCTGCGAGCGATGGCAATGAAGAGGTACTCCCCCCGGCATCACTGGAACCTCACCATCAGAATATTTAATGTCACACTCTTACTCTTCAAGAGAAATGCAGTCGGTATATTCTACAGCCCCAGTCGATAGGCCACCCATTTTAGTATTGAAAAGATTCATTGCTTCTTAACGTCTTTGCAGTTAAAATTTTTAATTACTCTATATAACACAAATTTTGTTTAGATGAGTCTGTACCAAATTGAATTGATATTAGGAAAGCAATCTCAATTTTTTTTAGCTATGTTGATGGGTTTGTTGGTATGATTACTCTTGTAGTTTATTTAATACCACACACACACACACACATACACACATATATATATAATCTGTAAATGAATATTTTGTTAGCAACATTTTAAATGAGCCAGATCTCATTTGTTTGCACACAATAAAATGATTTAATGTATTACAATTTATTGTTTTCACACAGTTAAATAGTTTCAAGGATTGCTATCAATTAATTCAATCTAATATCAATCATGTGTTACCACACAGCTAAATGATTTCAACTATAAGAAATGATTAAACAGTTCTATTTCATCAATAGATGGGACCCTACAAGGTACTACCTCATCGGGTTAGGCTGGACCCGGGGAGTGATGGCAATGAAGGGGTAATCCAAAACTCCAGGACTCGAGTCTCACCGTCAAACTTTTTAACGAAATGTTTTTGCGAAACACAGATCTTTGTGAGTGCGACACGCATCATAGTTCCCTAAACTTTACCACGTAGGACTCTTTAGGTTTTTTCGACTGAAAATACTTCTCAATGGTAATAATTAACGATATAGAGGGCATTAAAGATTAACCGGTGCGCGCCGCTTAACACTATATCAAAAAAGTTCTTTCAAATCAATTTAAAACCTACTAGAGTAGTCTGTCTGGCATAGTGGCAAACATAGCTGACTGTGATATACAAGTAAGCGAGTCGAACTCCAATCACGCTATTAGGTTCACTTTCAGACTAATAGACAATGCAAAGGTGTAACCCCCTTATTCAAAAGCTATGGGTTTAAGAGTATCACCATTGTTCTTTTAGAAGGATCGCTTTGACATTAAATAACCCATGATACACCATCAAATTAAAAAAAAACGAATGTTCTTGCTGTTAGTTGATGCTGCCAAATTATACAGAAGAAAAAATTATTTTTAAGAGTATAAGATGTAACGATAAAATCCTTAAGTAATCGTATAATTAATTCTAATTTAAGAAGTATAAATTGTATAACAATTTTATTGAAAAGATAAATTAGGAACGAAATTTTACAGAGAGTATAAAAGTGAAGATTTTTTACCAGAAGTAGGATAAAAATGTTTTCCTGTACTTACTAAGAAAAGTTTATTGAATTGATAATGCGTTTTGTTCTTTACTTCTTCGCTATCAACGGAATCCCCAACCTTTTCGCTGGGACTGTAGAATATACCAACTGCATCTCTGCAGAGGGGTAAGACTCCCCACAATGAGTGTCCAAGATATGACACTAAAAATCTGACGGTGCTAGAGCTTTGGGCAATGTAAAGTAACCCTTCATTGACATCGCTCCCGGGTCTACTCCGGCCCGGAGTGGTAGCACTTGATAGGGTCCTATACGTGGGTCAGATAAAACTGTTTGACATTTAAACTGAGTGGAAACAAATTATTTGTGCTAAACTGGATTGTTGAAATAGACCTGTTGGTCATTTAACTGCGTGTAAACAAATAACTGATGTTTAATTGAATCGTTGGTAATACATGGCAATACTTGGAACTATTTAACTTTGTTAACTTATGCTAAATTGAATTTTTTAAAATAGAACTATGTGATCATTTAGCTGTGTGTATCTATGTAATATAATGGCCGTGGGATTTCGTTTTTTGCCTTTGGATTTAGTTAGGTTGAGAACCTTTCGGCTCAGTACACGGGTTACTTTGGTGCAACATTAACTCAGGTGTTCACGCGCGCGGGCGGAGCGGACGTGTCACTCAGAGATGTCACAATAGCCCAGATGGGAAACGGGGCAAGAGAGTGCGGGTGACGTCACGCACCGGAAGAGCGCCGAGGATTTTTGGGATTTTGAAAAAGTCAGTTTGTTGAGTTGAGAACTAGACACCGAACGAGAAGGGTCGACTTTCGGGGCTCGCACAGGCCAGACGAATTTGCGTGCTACGGGCACTGAACGAGATGACGTGGGGAGGAGGGAAATGGAAAAGCTAGAATAGAAAGAAAGTGTATCTCTCTCCTTATGTCGAAGAACCTTTAAACTCAAAGGTAATAAAAAGTTTCGTACCTGAACTGAGAAGTCGCGAGTGTTTTTCGTGTTTCGGGATTCCTATGTTCTATGTATATATGTTATGAACATTCTATGTACGTTACACATATCCGTATCATGGGTATGGTGAATCGAAAGTTGTGTTTACAAATCATATATTCAATATAATGTAAAAACAGTATTTTGCATTGAATAACCAACAATCTTTGATATGTTATAAAACCAAACCAAACACGCCTTTTCTTTCTATTTTCTTTCTATCATTCTATGAAGGAGTTTTCATGTCGTAGTATTTAATATATTGGATCACGACACCGTAATAAGCAAGTTCAAACTTGTGTCGCGCTATTAAGTCGTGCTATTACGTTCACTTTCAGACAAACACCCAACGCAAAGGTATAAACTCCTCATTCTCTCATCTATGAGTTAGATAATACCACTGCTGTTATTCTACAAGGCATCAAATAACCAACGAAAGTTGATATGCCATTAAACAAAACACTGAACTATATTGTCGCTGGCTACAAGACAGTATCCAATGTCTGCTCAAAGCTGATGAATGTAAGTTTTTGCTGGTCGGCCAACACTGGTGTGTCCATGTGTAGTAGTCTATAAGATAACGTTACTTATGAGTTCTTCCTTACTTACCACTAGTGACACAAACGTCTTGTGTGTCTTCCTTGGATGGTTTATGAGATAGGAGATAAGTGGCCGTACAGCTGCTGTTTTCTGCTTTCAGGATGTGTTCAAAACAGCACGTAGCATTCTCAAGTAGTTCCCATCTAGCTTTGCCTCCAGTAGAGAGTTCGCCAATGGCCTAAGAGACCGAGTTTCTCTCCATGGTGGAGTCATACCAAAAACTCAAAAAATAGCATTTGATGCCTCATTGCTTAACACTCAGCATTATTAGGTACGTATCAAATGTAAAGTGGAGGAATCCAGGGAAAAGAATTAGCACCTTTCCCAACACCTTGGGTTAGTAGCTAATGAAAAGGGAGCCTTCGGGTCGCCCTCAGCTACGGTCACTAACTTTATACATATATATATATATATAATGAAGCGCTGCAAAAATAGCTTAACTTTGTTGTTAATCTATCTCGCCACACCAACAAGATGAGACATAAGGTTGGTTTATCTTGGGGGTAACCCGCCAGACTCCCTCGGGGCAGGGGTAAACATTGATTTAATTGGTATTCTCCTTTAAGGGTACCCCAAGCACTGGGCAATAAACCCAACCTTTACTTCAGTTAGGTATTTCGGTAAATACTGTCTGAGGGAATAGGCCCTGGAGCACGAATTCCAGACGAGTATTGGCAATTCAACACGCCTTTAGTGGTAATTTGATTTTATATTACCTCCCCACCCCAATTACTCAAGCGTCTTCAATCACAGGACCCCATTAAATGCCAGCAAGCATTTTCCCTCATAGTTATACGTTGACACGAGCTCCCATGTTTTGTTCAACAGTAATCTCTTTCTTAGGAATCTGATAATCCTAAATTATTAAAACATTTTGTACCCTCCTTCCGTGGATCCGCTTTCCGAGAAACTATCTGTTTTATTTGTGATTCTATTTCATTTCTCTCTTTATACTCATATAACTCGACATATATACCTCTCTTTATACTCATATACCTCGACATATACTCATATACCTCTCTTTATACTCATGTACCTCGACATATACTCATATACCTCTCTTTATACTCATATACCTCAAATTATACTCATATACCTCTCTTTATACTCATATACCTCGACATATACCGCAACAACCGGGCGTTACCGGCTTATCTTATTTTTAAAGAAAGTTCAACTGTAATTATTTCTGAATAAGGTGAACTATTTTTCTGGATTTTCCGGCCCAAAAGTTAAGGAGCGTATTATACACAGGAGCTATTTAAATAACTTTTTCAAGCTCCATATTGAAATTTACTAAGCGTTTTGCTCAGATGTGGAACAGGGTCTGATTAATGAGGCACCCCATGAGACTCGAACTCACCCGTGAAGGTTTGCTAGATTGCTAACCCGAGGGTCTCTTTCCTATGTCCATATTCGAAACGAGATGACTGAAAGTAAGTTATATCTATAGTTCAAAGTAAAACAAATTTTTGTTTTTACTTAGTACAAACCGATAAAATGTTAAACAGATACTTAATTCTAGTTAAATTTGACTGCTACAAATTCTAAAAATGTTAACGCGCATTATACGTGAGATTTTTCCCATAATTTCGCTGTCTAAGGTTAGGGGTGCGTGTTGTACATGAATGCGTGTAATCAAAAATAAATGTGATATGGTTATTAAACCTTTTCTTCCGTGTTATCTTTGTAGACCCTATCAGTTCTGTTTTGGTCTTTTATTGTAGCTAATTATGCAATATCTTTTTTTATAGCATTTTTCTTTTGAAGGCAGCCATTTTTTCGACTATGGTAACCAAGATCATTTTTATTACCTCTTATATTTTTATGTACTTTGCTACGAATTGTTCACCCAGCTGTAACTACTCTTTATTGTATTTATAATGAATTGTTTGTGAAGCTTGAGATAATTTAGGTTGGTTGGTTTCTTTGTTTAATGGCATATCAACCTTTCTAGGTTATTTAATGCCAAAGCCATTCTCCTAGAAGAAGAGTAGTGGTACTATTTAACCCATAGCTGGGAGGATAAGGGTATTTGCCCGAAAGTGAACGTAATAGCGCGACTGGTATACGAACTCGCTTACTACGATTCTGCAGTCCATCGCTTTAACCATTACACCACGAGGACACCTCCCTTGGGACTATTTAGGAAATGTTCATTGATTGATTTAAAAGACTTATTTCCCGCCTTCTTTTTTACCTCTTTATTAAAGGGTGCTGTTAAACCAAATTTTTTTTTTACTTCTTTGGGATTTTACTGTCATTAAAAACAAGCGTTTGTATATACACAATCTCGTTTTGGTGCTTCGCATTGTAACCCACCCTCTCGGTTGGAAATATAGATTATACCGACTTCACCTCTGCAAGGGGTTAGTTCCTCACCTACGAGTGTCATGGATATGAAACTAAACTTCATCAGATCATGAGGTTCAAGTCCTGGAGCTTTAGGAAATTTGGAGGACACCTTCGTTGTCATTACTCCCAGTTCCACTCTGACTCGGGGTGGTAGGACCTGTTAGGATCCCATCTGTGGATCAAATAGAACTGTTTATTCATTAACTAAACTTGAAATCATTTAGCTGTGTACAAAATAGCAATACTTGATACCATTTAACTGTGTGCAAACAAATAAGCTCTGGCTCATTTGAAAATGTTACCTATAAACTATTCACTTAAACATCATGTAAAAACAGGATTCAGCATTAACTAACCCACAAGAGTTCATGTGTCTTAAAACATAACCAAATAACCGATAATAAAAAATTGGGATAATGAGTAGAGTGTTCTCCTATGGTCCGGGAGACTGGAGTTCAATCCTAGGTCGATTCATACCAAAGACTTAAAAAATGGTACTTGATGCTGCCTTGTTTAACACTCAGCATTATAAGGTAGGGATCAAGGGTAAATGGAGCAATCTAAGAAATGGAGTAGCGCCATCCCCTACACCTCGGTGTAGTAGCTACAGAAAAGGAAGCCTTCTGGTCACCCTCGACTGTGGTCACCAACTTTACTTTACTTTTTATATCCATACAATTGTGACTACCTAGCTTTGTCCCCTCCCCATGTGGGGACTTTGCCTCTTGCGGGGGAGGGTAGATGTACTGGAGAAAGATACTTTCACTAAGCTACTTGAAAACTAATCCTTCCTGCCACCAACTCACGGGTCAGCACGCCCACCGAGTTACAAGATCAATTCTAAGCATACAAGCTATTCTGAAACGTATTCGTCGCGACACCTGTTCCAGCTCAAGCTCTTTACCGCTCTAACTTTGGATCAAACAATTGCTGTGTTTTACTTTCAATCCCATAAAATGTAATTATAGCAAAAAATAAAGATGATAAAAACTCATGATATATATATATAAATAATTTTAAAGAAAAAGGAATGAAATTTCCCTATTCCGAAGCATTCACAACTCTTAGGTATTTATTTGGTAAGCCCCACGCTGTAACGTGCAAAAAAAGCTTGCCTTCATTGATTTTGTTTTGTTTGGTTTGGTTTGGTTTGGTTTCATGGCATATCAACCATTGTAGGTAATTTAATGCCAAATCCTTTTTATACATGTATAATAGATATATATGATTAGGTTTGGTTTCATGGCATATCAACCATTGTAGGTAATTTAATGCCAAATCCTTTTTATACATGTACAATAGATATATATGATTAGGTTTGGTTTCATGGCATATCAACCATTGTAGGTAATTTAAGGCCAAATCCTTTTTATACATGTATAATAGACATATATGATTGGTATTGTTTGGTTTTATGTCATAGTAGATTTTTTAATGCCAAATCCTTTTTATACATGTATAATAGATATGCATGATTTGGTATGGTTTGGTTTCATGGCATTGTAGATTTTTTAATGCCAAATCATGCTATTTTGTGGATGGTATATTATGTCGCCGAAACAGTTCAAGGCCTATGTCTGTATGGGTGATTATAACCCAGCAAAAATGCTACATCATAGCGTAATTTTTATTAGAGCATGGGACTTAAATTGCTCAAACGTAAAGAATTTATCTATTCTCAACCCAAATCGAAGTTGATTGCTTTTGTTTCTTTGTTTAATGGTATATCAACCTTCGTGGGTTATTTAATGCCAAAAGCATCCTTGTAGAAGAACACCTGTGATACTATTTAAACAATGGCTGGGTAGGTAAGAGGGTTCGTATCTTTCCCTCGGGTATTTGTCCAAAAGTGAACGTATCACCGCCAGTGGAATTCGCACTAGCTACTTTGAGGCGTTAATTCAACACTTTAGCCATTACGCTACGGTCACTTCCCCTTGCCAATTGCACGTTAATTTTTACAGTTTACAATTCACACAGAATGATATTTTTTAATCATTCGAATTGTTGATATGACGAAGATAACTATGAATTCTTCACTTCTTTTTAAACAGAAGTACCAATATCATCATGGATTGTTATTACCTTTGAAATGCTGATTATTATCCTTCATTTCCTTTAAACAGAAGAATCTATATCATCATGGATACTGTTAACTATGAAATGCTTAATACCTTCATAGATAAAAGCACCAATATTATCATGGCCAGCTATTAACGATGTAATTCTAATTAGAATCCTTCACTCCTTCCTAGATAAAAGCACCAGTATGATCATGGATAGCTATTAACTATAAAATGCTTATTAGAATCATTCACTCCTTCTTCAACAGAAGTAGCAATATCATCATGGATTGCAGCTATTAATGAAATTCTTATTCGAACATGTTATACCTTTCTAAATAGAAGCATCAATATATCCATGAATAGCTATTAACTATGAAATGCTATTTAGAATTATTCACTCCTTCCTTAACGGACAAATGTTAATTATGCAATGTTAATTAGAATCGTTCACTTTTTCCTAAATAGAAGAATCTGTATCATCAAGGACGTATGTTAACCATGCAATGCAAATTAGAATTCTTTACGCCTTCCTAAATAGAAGTGTTGATATCATCATGGATCGCTGTTACAACAGGGAACTAATCAATTTAAAAACGGTGTAATACAAATTAAACAGAGAAATTTCTTCTCTTTAGTCCGTTCAGTGTAATAGACAATATTTCATTTAATATTAAATTTATAACTATAACACTAATAATAATTATAATAATAATAATAATACTTTTCTAGTCTGTCAGGTGCCTTCTGTCAGGAAGTCTGATGTAAAACACTTGGCGTTGTGCCGTACTAAGGTAAGCTTTGTAAACATCACGAAATCTTGTACAACGGCCGTGTGTCAAGTTATTTTTTCTTCCTCGACTATCTCTCTCTCTCTCTCTCTCTCTCTCTCTCTCTCTCTCTCTCTCTCATCATAAAGACGCTTAAATCGTTGGAAACGAATAAAGACTAAATCAACAAAAGATGGAACACGCTAAAAGGAATACATGTTTGGACAACAGCGGAAGCAAATGTTAATAATGAAGTAACAAAGGTTGGGGCTGACGAACACGAGGAAGAAATTGAAATAAGAGTGAGTCAGTCTCAAACAAAAGAGGAAATTAAATACTCTGTGGAGGCGATTAGGAAGTAAATTGAAAAACAAAATCAGAGATAAACCACCCGGGAACGAAGCCCTTTAAGGTAAATTAAAAATCAAATACTATCAACTCGGTATGAAAATAATGTCCAATTTGAGAGTACCCTAAATTGCAACGTACAAGTCAACATTTAAGCTTGTAAAATCTCGTCAAAACTTGGGGTCGACTTATACGACAGGCCTAAAATCCAAACGTTTACCGCCGAATGAAACAGCACTTCTAACAATCGATGTACACGATTTACCGTAGGAGGCGTTCTTGATGTAATTAATACCGTCGTAGGAAATGGACATGGTGACATGAGTTCAAATCCTGGATGAGACTGTTTGCGTTTCACAGCGCTAATACTCTTGGCCAAGATATGAATCTAATTATTCTCCCTCCAGATATGGGTAAATGGTAAGGCTCTTCAACGTTGATTTGGCCACCAGTCTAGGAGAAGGAAAGTTCTTAATTCAAACCTGTTAAAACTCGCTTATAAATCTTCCTTGTGTCACATCCAGCTCGTTTCGGAGGGGTTGGGTAAATATATTCACCATTTACCGGAATTTTAGCTGACTGCTAAAGACATTTCCGACTTAAACTTGTATTTAATGAATATAATTCACACAGAGTAAGGAATAATAAAGTTATCACAGAAATTAATGTTGTATACCAGGAATTGAGAGACTACAATATTTTTGTGTAAAAATATAATCTGCTTGTTTTTTTATTACCCAAAATATATTGGCCCAGTCGCCTGGGGTTGCGTCTTTCCAGCGGAGTAAGAGCCCACCCTAAACGAATGTCCTAGATATGATTCTAAACAATTTGATGGTGAGGCTCCGGTAAGGATTGAGCTTTGTAGAATACGGAATACCCTTTCATTGCCATCGCTCTCAGGTCCTGTCTGGCCCGGAGTGGTAGCACCAGATAAGGGCCTATCTATGGGCTAAATAGAAATGTGTGACATTTAATCCGTGTTTTTATACTAAATACCAGCTCACTGTAAATTCGTGGGTAGAGTGTTCGCCAATGGTCCGGGATATCGGGGTTCAATTCCAGGTCAGGTTATATCAAAGACTCAAAAAATGGCACTTGATTCCTCCTTGCTTAACACTCAGCATTATAAGGTACGTATCAAGGGTAAAGTGGAACAATCCAGGGGAAGGAGTAGCACCCTTCCCCACACTTCGGTGTAGTAGCTATTGGAAATTAGCCTTCGGGTCGCCCACGACTACGTTCGCCAACTTTATTTACTTTTTTTTATTTATGCTAAACTAAATTGTTTGAAATAGTTTAAATAGGACTGTTTTTACATTTAACTGTGTGTAAACAAACGACTGACGTTTAATTGAATTGTTAGTGATACATAACAATACTTTGATCCATTTAACTTTGTTGACATGCTAAACCGAATTGTCTGAATTAGAAGTGTGGACATTTAAAATGTACTTATGCTAAATTGAATTGCTTGAAATAGCACAGTTTTTAATTTAATTGTGTGTTAACAAAATCTGTATTTAAACCAATGACTGAGTGCAAACAAAAAAAAATGCCAACTTATGCTAAACTGAATTGTCTGAAATAGAAGTGTGGACATTTAAAATGTACTTATGCTAAATTGAATTGCTTGAAATAGAACAGATTTTAATTTAATTGTGTGTTAACAAAATCTGTATTTAAACCAATGACTGAGTGCAAACAAAAAAAAATGCCAACTTATGCTAAACTGGATTGTTTGAAATAGAAGTGTGGACATTTAAAATGTACTTATGCTAAATTGAATTGCTTGAAATAGCACAGTTTTTAATTTAATTGTGTGGTAACAAAATCTGTATTTAAACCAATGACTGAGTGCGAACAAAAAAAAAATGCCAACTTATGCTAAACTGAATTGTCTGAAATAGAAGTGTGGACATTTAAAATGTACTTATGCTAAATTGAATTGCTTGAAATAGCACAGTTTTTAATTTAATTGTGTGTTAACAAAATCTGTATTTAAACCAATGACTGAGTGCAAACAAAAAACATGTCAATTTATGCTAAACTGGATTGTTTGAAATTAACTGAAACCATTTAACCGTATGAAAAAAAATGAGGTTAGCCTTGTTTAAAAATGTTATTTACAAAATGTGTCAAGAAATAATATATCTAATATATGTATAAAATGTATTTGGCATTAAATAACCTACAATGGTTGATATGCCATAAAATCAAACCAAAATGTAAGAGCGAGTCAGAGATAGCTGAAATGCTCACACAGAGGGGTAACGGTGTAGCTTTTCTGTGAAATTTTTCTGCCTTTCTGTTTCGTTATTCCCGGGTAGAAATTTTTTTCTTGATTTGTATAATTTTCAAGACATCCACTCAATCCCCATGGTCACACTTTTCGCCAACATGCTACGTGTGAACACACTTCCTGTCTAGCATGCCATCCACGCAACGCATGTAGCACTTCCTCCGAGGAACACCAATGTCCTGTTTGCCTTAGGAAGTAAGTGAACATCCTGTTATCGCACCCACGTAAACCACGTACCTTATGTGGCATGTCAAAGGAATCTTCCAGTCACTATCCAACCTAAAGTTTTATATCAACGCTATTTCAGACGCTGTTTCCAACGGCTGAAGTAGTGATTTTAAGCACTGATCGGAACGTCACAGGAGCAAACTCTATGTCTACTGGGTAGACCTATACAGTAGATATAATTCTAAACCAAAATTTTGAGTTTAAAAACTTAAGGTCGACTTATATGCCAGGTTGACTTGTGCGCCCCAATTTACGGTACATATCATAAATAAAAAAAAACTTATGCTAATAGAAATATCAAATCATTAACAGAAACTCTATTTCTTCCTAAAAGCTCATTCGATCTGTCAACATTATGTGCGGAGTACATTAGCAGGTCTTCCTTTGTTCTTATAGAAACCAGCTCTTTTCATATCTCTCTCTCATAAACTACACAAAGGCTTCTTTTTTTTTTTTTTTTTTTTTGTGGCCCTAACCACAAAAAAGAGAGAATCGAAAACCCAGGCTTCTTTTTTCGGGATTCACAGAATACCAAAACCCCATTCACGATTGCGTTGGTGGCATAGCTTGACCATCGACCGCCCCTACCACCGATTGAGTCTGGTTAATTCGTTAACCTTTGGTAAATTTCTGTTTTCTGTCCGGAATACTAGATGAAGCATATTTTACTACTGGACGAGATGTTGAACTTTGTCAACTTCTCTATTTTGCGACTTCTCGTTTTTTTGAATAAGTTTACTCTTCGTGACCTCATCGTTAACAATGTTGCAGTAACTTCTCTCCTTCCTGTGTTTCTTCTGATATCTGCCGACTCTGTATTTTTTGGTTTTTTATCGTTTCGTTGTTGTTATTTTATAATTATTTTTGTTGTTGTTGTTTTTTAGCAGAAATTTGATATTGTTTCTTTAAAGAGCAAAAATGAAAAATTAAGGACATTGTTACATCTTTAATTAATGTTTTAAATATAGCTTATGAAGTTCCCGCTCTAAAACGACCTCGCTTTCTTAACACACACACACACACACACACACATATATATATATATATATATGTATATATATGGACGATTAGGATCATGTTTGATTTTAAAATTATTTACGAATGCATGAGATATTTCAGAAATGAGTTCGTAAGACACTATTTAAAAACCAAACAGGTTTCATTTTAAAGATTCTAAAATATTAGTTAATATACATTATAAGCAAACCAGAAAAATTGTTTAATCTTGCATTGTTTCTAATAATAATACTGTGAAGCAAATGTCCGGGTTTTTTTTTAAACTTATATTCTTATTTAGTTAAATTAGTTCTAAATAGTTACAATATCCGTAGTTTAAATCATTTTTCATGAACGATAGAGAGATAGATATTGCACTTCTTGGATATACATTTTCTTGATTTGATTTTAGTTTCTACAAGGCCCATCGAGAATGGTCATGACTCTTTTCTATGTTGAATAAGTGCACTTTAATCTGACAAATTACACTGGCAGTCGGTTAAGGCACGTCCTATATCAAGGTCTTCGATCTATTCGTGAGAGAAAATCAGGTGGTCGGTGCAATACTCAATGACAGTAAATATTCACATGTACCTAGCGTGGACATTTTCAAATGAAATCAAAGTTTGGATTTTGCATCCAAAAATAGAGATAAATATAAGAAAAGGAGAATAATACTTAATTCATAGATAGTAACGGTTTCACCACGAGCGCCCCCTGGTTGTAAAGTTATGTATCAATCAAGAGACAAGGAAAACTCATATCTAGAATATGAAATTGGTGAGCCGAGATCAAATCCTACACTTAGTAGTTTGCGTTTCAATTTAAGTTATTACTCTTCCTAAAAGCATAAATCCTTCTTTTCTTCTTCCAGCCATGATAAAATAGTGTGGTAGTTTGGGCTAGTTAGCTTTAGTACAATCTGGAACAGGACTTCTCAAAAGGAACCAAATAGACTCCTGGGGAGGGAATGTTGATTTGGCTTGGTTTGGTTGGGTTGGGTTGGGTTTTATAGCATATCAACCATTGTAGGTTATTTTATGCTAAATCTCCTTTATACAAATATATCAAATATATATGATTTGGTTTGGTTGGGGTTTATGGCATATCAACCATTGTAAGTTATTCTATGCCAAATCCTCTTCCTACATGTATATTAAATATATATGATTTGGTTTGTTTGGATTTTATGGCATATCAACCATTGTAGGTTATTCAATGCCAAATCCATTTTATACATATAAACAGTTCTATTTCAAACATTTCAATTCTGTATAAGTGCACAGTTTAGCTTTATTTGACCCATAGATAGGACCCTATCAGGTGCTACCACTCCAGGTTAGAGTGAACCAGGGAGCGATGACAATAAAGAGGTACTCTGCATTCCTCAAAGCTCCAGCATTACTGGAGCTACATCATCAGATTATTTAGTGTCATATCCAGGACACTTAATCGTGTACAAAATAATGAGCTCAGACTCATTGAAAAACGTATCTACAAAACGAGTTAACGAATCTAATATACTTAATTCATATGTAAAAACAGGATTTAGCATTTAATTATTATTATTTACTCCTTTAGAGTTTTTCACATCAGTGTTAGCTGATGGTTTTTCACTGGAGTTTGAGTGACAGCAAGTCTCCTCAAGTATACAGGATTCATCTCAGGATACTGACCGTTCTTAGCAATGCTGTCGTTTGGATAGTCTCTACCCGTCTGCCAACTTCCAAGTCCTCCAGGCCTTTTAATAATCCTTTGGTTATTGTGCCTAGCGCACCAATCACAATTGGCACAATCGTTTCTTTCATGTTCCCCAGCCTTTTTAATTCTCTAGCAAGATCGAGATACTTATCCTTCTTTTCACTTTCCTTCAGATTTATTCTATGGTCCGCCGGAACAGAAAAGTCGACAATGTTGCAGATTCTCTTTTTTTGTTGTTGATTATTATGAGGTCTGGTCTTCTGGCCGGGATTAGGTGATCCGTTTGTATATTAAAGTCCCATAGGAGTTTATGCGAGTCATTTTCTACCAGCAGTACAATAAGAGGCCTTGTTTAAATAGAAGTACTTTAAATTCCTTGTTTTGCCTTAAATCCCCAGAAAATTTGCCCCCCCTCTCCAAAACGTGACGGGCCCCTGTTTTTGACGATGTTCGGTGATTTTAATCGTGTAAGAAGGTCTCACAAAACCGTAATCTGTATACACAACAGCACAAGATCATTCTTGTTCAAGCAACCCAAATCAGCATTTCCTGATGCCGTAATACTACAGTGGCCCAATTTTTACATTTGCTATTATGTCATACTTTTTCAATGGGGCATGTGTCAGGGGCACCACAAAATGTATCGTTCTGGGGGCGGAAGTGGCTGATGCACCGATCTCATTCAACTCCTTTTCGTCTAAACCAATCTCGTTCTTCTCTGAAAACCAAAGTCCCCAGGCATGGTTCTGGAAAACAATTATAAACGGCCGAAGAAACTATATCTATTTTGGCGCCAGATTTCTTCCTCCCACGAAAAAGTTAATTCTTTCATTCAATCGATTCCTGCGGGAGGTCGTCATTATCTCTGACACCGACATCTCAATCAACAGTTACAATGTCAACCAGTATTTCTTTTGCTTCACCGATTCTTAGAGTTAATACTTAAAGGAAGATGAACAAAGTCTCTGTATATATATATATATATATATAAATATATATATATATGTGTGTGTGTGTATGTGTGTGTGTGTGAGTGTGTGTGTGTGTGTGTATGTGCGCGCCTGTGTGTGTGTGTGTGTGTGTGTAAGTAGAAGTAAAGATGGCGACAGTAGTCGAGAGCAGCCCGAAAGCTTTCTTTTCATTACTTACAACACCAAAGTGTAGGGTTAGTGGGTTGCTCCACTTTACCCTTGATACGTACTTTATAATGCCTAGTTTTAAGCAAAGCGTTATTAAGTACCATTTTTTGTGTCTTTGGTATGATTCAACCTGGGATTGAACACCAGTCTCGAGGGCCATTAGCAAACACTAATATATATATATATATATATATATATACATATAATACTGCTGATTACACGGTGTTCCCAGACTCCCTCTCGCCATTTGTTTCTATTGTTAAACGCTCCTGTCAGGTCTTCTAGACAGCATTCAGCGTCCGCACATGTATGTAAGTATGTATGTAAGGCGTCCCTGAGTAAGAGACCACCAAGGAATTTTGCTGATGAATTCATCAGTACTTCTCTAGCAGCAAGTCTAGTTCGTCATCATGCATATATATATATATATATATATATATATATATATATATATATATATATATATGTGTGTGTGTGTGTGTGTGTGTGTGCGTGTGTGTGTGTGTGTGTGTGTGTCTGAGAGAGAGAGAGAGAGAGAGAGAAAGAAAGAAAGACAGAAAGAAAGAAAGAAAGAAAGAAAGAAAGAAAGAAAAAGAGATGAAAAATCTGATATAGATGAATAAAAGAAAGGGGTTGATATTGTCATTCTGACATAGATAGACAGAGACAGAGACAGAGAGAAAGAGACTGTGATATATATATATATATATATATATATATATATATATATATATATATATATATATATATATATAACCAACCTGAAATAAACAGTGAAAATGAAAGCACTCAAGCCAATAAAATATCATTAGCAAAGTAGACATTATTTGCAAGGGAAGTAACTTAGAAAGACATTTGATATTCAAGGAAAATGGATATCATTTCCCAAATCTCTAAGTGAGCAACGATTTATTTAACATATATAATTGGATAATATCACTTGTTTTATATACTGATCAAATATTTTTCCATTCTTTAAAGTTTTATATAATCTTGGGAGGTATGGATAGCCTGTATAATATTTTTTTTCTAATGTGGAAGAACTATTTCTATATAAAATGTTCACTTCAATTTTTCGTTTGTCCTTAAGTGTGTAAATTATCGTTTACTGAAACGTGCCTCAAAATTATTCAAATAAAAATAATTTATTAATGCCATAAATAAAGTGATCGCTCAAACCAAAATTTCAAAGTTACTTTGTTTAATATCATATCAAAGTTCGTGAGTTATTTAATGCCAAAGCCATCCTTGTAGAATAACAACAATGATACCTTTTTACCCAGAGCTTTCGGGTATAAGGTAGTTCATACCTTACCCCAAAGTGAATGTAATAGTATGATTGAAATTCGAACTCATTTACTCCAGTGTCGTATTCGAGCTCATTAGCCACTACCATGGAGAATCCCTCCCCAAAATTTGATAAAAATTCAAATATGAAGAGATATAATTAATTTTAATCTATTTGAAGAAATTGTTTGTTAATATATATATATATATATATCGAAGTTAGTCGAAGTTAGGCTTCCTGATGATCCGTTAAGGTGAAACCTTAGTAGAATATTTTCGACTCGCGATTTAGGTTAATTTTATATATATATATATATATATATATATATATATATATATATTTATTTATTTGTATAATTATTTATTTTATCTATTTATTATTTTTTTTATTCTATTTATTTATTTATTTATTTATTTATTCATTTTTTGGTCTCGAATATCCAGGTTGTGTAAACATTGAATAGAAAAATAAATCAAAACAAAAAACAACTTGCCTGAAGTTTATTCCAAATTTAAGATATTAGAATCAATAAAAAAAAATCATCGTGAATTGATTCACAATATTTTGTCTAAGATTTCTAAAAATGTTTTCAAAATATTAATTGTTTTCATTCAATATATAATATTCTGTGCGTCATATTTTAAAAATAAAACAGTAGAAAAGAGACTGCACTTACGGGAAGTAAATTTAAAGCGCATCGCGAGGAAGTCTCCTTAGCGTCGTGGCTAACTTGGACTACAACATCGTGATAAGCGAATTCGAACTCCAATCCCTCTATGACGTTCACTTTAGAATTATACCCTTGCGAAAGGCATGAACCCATGATTCCTACTGCAATGGGTTAAATAGTACCAGTTCTGTTCTTCTACATGATAGCTTCCTGGATGTGACTATGGTGTAATGGTTATAGTCGTTGGAATTGGACAAAGCGAAACGAGTTCAAATGCTGGACAAAGCTGTTCATATTTCAGGTGGTTCTTAAACCTTTGTGAAAGGTATGCATCCAACCATTCTCCCTCCAGCTATAGGTAAACAATAGAGTAGATTAAACTCTTTGATCTTAGTATGGCAACCAGTCTAAGAGAAGGAAAACTCTGAATTCAAACCTGTAAATTTTTCCTTAAAATCTGACCTTATGTCACATCCTGCTCGTGCGGTGGGACTGGTAAATACCTACAAGGATGACTTTGGCATTAAATAACCCATGAATTTTGACATGCCATGAGACAAAGAAGCCAAACAAAATCAAAAACGCGAAACACATAGCTACATTATATAAACTTAGTCACGATTTTGCTTAGGCTTGGTTCAGTTGCTTATGGTTTTCTACGGGATTTTTGTTTAATGGCATATCAATCTTTGTGGATTATTTAGTGCTAAAGTTTTCTAATGTCTCAAAATAGATGCAATCTATTAATATGATAATTCATATAGCATCAAGTCATCTTTCACCTGAGTCTTAAAGATCAATCACATCACTTCAGAAAGGTCAAACCAGATGACAAGGGCAGAAATTGATTGACTTTATCCTACAGTGCATGTGATTGACCAAGTTGTTGTGAACGTCTTCGGAAGGACTTTTTAGGATTCCTTCTGACAGAATCTCTCACTGCATCCACATTTTCAGGACATCTTGCTGTCAACTTCCTGTCTGATCAGGGATTTTCTGCCTTCTTATTAAGTTTGTTTACCGACTATGTGGCTTGAAATTTGTGTACCCAGTTAAACTTCCTGCAAACTTTTTCTTGCAAAGTTTCGAATGATTTTATTTCCAAATAAGCAGCGATACAAAATATTTTCTTCTCTTGTCCAAGACATTGTGATTGAGGATTAATAGTTGTTATAGTATACTATTGTCAAATCTGAAACAAAATAAACTCATTATTAGTAGTAGTAGTCCCATGTTTATTGAAACATCCCGTTCAAGAATAGTAATGGTATTATCTATCCCAGATAAGAGGTTTAATACCTTTCAAAAGAGTATTAGATTGATTGTGAATGTAACAGCGCGACTGGTGTTCGATCTCGCTTACTACCAAGTCGCAGTCCTGCACGTTAGTCACAACATCGCGAGAACTCCTTCTTCAAGTCCTTATGAGAAACTGTTATTATCGTAGGAAATCTCGCAAACCTCTAACTATATTGTAGACTGAGAGACTCAATTTTTCAATACTTTTATACCTAAAGTTGTAGTGTAATAGTTACAGTCCTGGACTACGGCATCGTAGTAAGCGAAAAGGTATGGGAAAAGTATGAACCTCCTTATATCTAAGCTTTATGTTAAATAGTACTACAACTGTTTTTATACAAGGTTAGCTTTGGTACTAAATAACCAGCTAAGGTTGATAAGTCATTAAACAAACAAACCAAACCAAACTAAACTCTATCTATCGATCTATGGATCTATCTTTTTCAGTCTGTTCCGATCTTTCTCGTATGAAGTCCCTTATCCCCAAACCATGACTGTTTTCTACAACGACTGCTTTAGCATTGAATAACCCTCAAAGGTTGATATGTATTTAAATAAAGAACCCAAACCTAACCAAAGTATGTAAATTTAATTGTTTTCATTTGAGAATTCTTGTTCGACAAAATCATTCCCCCCAAATTGGAGCGTTGTAGCTTAATGCAGCAAATGGTTGTTTTGCTACTGAAGTTTCTACCCCGATCACTTGTGTCTGGATACAAAATATATTGGAATGGCAGAAAATCATCTTGGAAAAATCCCGTTGTGCAAAAGAATATCTTGGACGATGAATTTTTGCGAATACAACTTTCTTTTTATGAGTCTACTCTCCCAGTAAAACAAAAACTTTGGGGTGAAGGCTACGGTAGCGTATGAGTCTCTTCGCTCGTCCGCGGGAGCGAACAGGGAAATGGACTGCCTGATGTCAGGCTTGTGTCAAACTGCTAAGAGCGAAATATTGGGGATCTTATTTCTGTAAACCTAAACTCTTTGTCCAATTAGAAGCCCCAATACTGATCCATTATAAGTAGGTTAGACCCAGTCTGCCTCTCCAGTAGCACTATATGAGTGGCCCGAGCAGACGATTCCTTTGTCTGTTTCGGCGCGAAACCAGACAAAGGATTTTTGGACCTGAAATCTCGCCGTATCCGGAAGTGGTAAGGGGACACGAAAAGAGAGTTGGTTGGACAAAGGAGCTGGCAGGCAGTTGACGACGGGACAGCAGAGAGGCCGGTCAGCAGAAGAGTTGGCGTGGAACCACGGACAGGGGCAGTCAACACCGGACTCCGGAGACAGTAGCAGAGAAGATAGGGTCCAGCGAAGAAGATTGAGTCAAAAGATGTCGTCATTCCAGTGCTTGTGGAATTTTCGCTAGTAACCCACGCTAGCGTTAGTCCACACATGCATGTAGTGTTGCATACTCCTCCTTCTGCTCTTGGTTAACCCCAAATTTTGTTCGTGTTTGTTCGTCTGTTTTATTTTCTCCTATCCCCCCGATCGTATTCTTGTGGTGGCAAGAAATGTGCGTTACCCCCCTCGGACCACTAGTTGATCACCGGCCGGCCGAGAAGGAATGGTTAGAAGACTGATCTAATGTGGTGGGGGTGAGGGCGTAACGTTACACTTAGAGATAGACCTAGTCACATCCGGACTCTCCCCAGTCTAGACCTTACTCATACTTTTTCATCTCAAATGACATTACGACTATGTATAAGTAAATCCATGTTAGACGAACCAGACATGCAGGACACTGCTGGAGAAGCAGAGATGAAATCATAAGAGATGTACTCTTATGGATCCCCACACATGGCCGCGCAAAAGCAGGACGACCAGCTCGAACGTACATTCAGCAGCTATGTGAGGATACAGGATGTTGTCCTGAAGACCTACCTAGGGCGATGAACGATAGGGAGGAGTGGCGAGAGAGGGTCAGGAATATCCGCGCTACCAGCGCGATATGATTATGATGATGATGTATAAGTACATACAGTTCGTGGGATGGATAGATAAATAGATTGATTGGTAGATATCAACAGACTCAGAGTAATAAGTAAATGGAAAGATAAATATTCGCCTTTTTCGAATTTGTAACTCATCCAAAGTTTATTTTACTATTAGGGGACATGACTTCAGCATTCATTGTTTGGAGCAGTGGTATACAACAGGATGTGACCCCAGCCACAGGGAAGCGTTTAACTTGTTTCATAATGGGAGGAGTAGGTCAAATTAAAAAAAAATATCTAATCTGATATTTCTTGCATTTTTGTTTAATGACATATCATCCTTCGGGAGATATTTAATGTCAATGCCATCTTTGTGGAAGAATATTAGTCGTGTTATTTAACAAATAGATGGAGGGATTAGGGGTTTCATGCCTTTCCTAAAGTTATTAGTCCGAAATGAACGCAATAATAGCGTCGACAGGAATTCGAACTCGCTTACGACGCCACTACTCCATGGACTATTATCTCGTCTGATGTTTTTTGCGTTCTTTGTTAAATGGCATATCAACCTTCGTCGGTCTGTTAATGCCAAATTTATCCTTATAGAAGAACAGTAGTGGTACTATTTAACCCATAACTAAGGGAATAAGGAGTTTATATATTTCCGTAGAGTATTAGTCTGAATGTAAACGTAATAGCGCGACTTGAGTTCTAACTCGTTTATTACGATGTCAGAATCCACTACACCGTGGGGACTCCCTAGTTTAATATTTATGATGATTACATCTCAGCTCAGTTAGCTGGGGGTGTAGAATACCCCACACCCATGTCAGTCTCCTGGATATGACACTTAGCTGCATCTGATGGTGAGGCTTCAATTCTTGAGTTTTAGGGAATGCGGAGTATCACTTCATTGCCATTACACCCAGGTCCACTTTAACCTGGATTGCTAGTGCTTGCTAGGACCCCATCTATGGGTTAAATAGAACAGTTCAATCATTTACTAAGGATTATTATTATTTGTTATTTGAAACCATACGAATAAGGGCAAATTATTAGTATTAGATACGAATAATTGATAACTAGAATTACTAATATTTAATAGCAATACTTGAAACCATTTTATTGAGTGCAAACAAATGATTAACGGTTTGTAGATTTATTTGTGTTAGATCAGAATACATGAAACAATTTTACTGTTTAGCTTGATTTGGTTTCTTTGTTTATTGACATATCAATCTTCGTGGGTTATTTAGTGCCACAATCATCTTTCTAGAAGAATAGCAGATATACTATTTGACCTATTGATGGGTAAAGCAAGGGGGTTCAAACCTTTCCCCAAACTGAAAGTGAACCTAATTGCACGGCTGGAGTTCGAACTCGCTTGCTTCGAGGCAGCAGTCGAGCACTTTAGCCATTATGCATCGGTGACCCGAATTCAAATCCTGGACGGATCTGTATTTCACTCCGCACGAATGTCCTTGGGAAAGACATGAATCCTTTTGTTTCCCTCTTTCCAGATACAAATCATTGGTAGGGCAGTTTAGGTTCTTTAACCTTGTTAAGGAAACCAATCTAGGAAAAAGAAAAACGCTGACTTCACACACCTGTACTCCGCTTAAAAATTGACCTTGTGTCAAATCCTGTCGTTAATGAAGGGATTAGGCAAATAACATCACATTTTCTCGTGGTGCAACGGTTGAATTAGGCAAACCAATAATGAGTATGATCCTCACTAAGTGTCCTTTACTTACGTCCATGTGAAAAATTTAAGCCAAATTTTGTTTTTAGAGGACCACAATGTGATATACTGGTTAGCAAACTTTCCTCACAGATCTATTATTACGAGTGAGTATGATCCTCACAAGGTGCTCGATACTTTCGACGAAAATCTTAGTCACTTTTTGTTTTCAAGGCACCTCGTCATAATGCAATGATTGCTATGCTATTTTCACATATTAGTAATTATTGAATGGTGAGATCGGTTCTCACTGGGGGTACTATAGTTGTGACTCAGTGACAAGATATGCTTATGAAATAAATGCCGTAACTGCACTGAACGATTCGTATATCTTATATCGATCGAGTAGTACGAAGAGACGTCTTGGAAGTTTCACGGTTCAATTGTTTCAGGAACTTTTGATGTCCTACTGGAGTTGGTCGACCGGAAAGATAGGATCATTTGACGCGAATTAAGAAGACTGAATCTTTTGCAATGGTTTCCATCATAATGGCCAGTTCTTTCTTTTCATTTGGAAAATGGCTCCGATTTTTCATTTCATGCCGGCAAAACTATGTAATTGATATCGTCAAGCTGGGTAACTCAGATCAATTTGAATAAATTACTCCTCCCAGAAAAATGTCTTTGAAAAATAAAAATCCAAATCTGTTAAGAGTTCTCGGGCCAACCAAAAGCCTTGTAAACGTGCGTCCAGTTCCTGAGATAGATAGATAGATAGATAGATAGATAGATAAGAACATTTTCTGTCATAGATAGATATATAGATAGATACATACAAATACATACGAAGCACTCCGCACGAACAGGATCTGATAAACATTTTTTTTGGTTTGGTTTTATGGCACATCAACCATTGTAGGTTATTTAATGCCAAATCCAGTTTTATACGTATGAACATTTCTATTTCAAACAATTCCGTTTCTATTAGTACATTTTAAATGTCAAACACTTCTATTTGACCCAGAGATAGAATCCTGTCAGGTGCCACGATTCCGAGACTTCGGAGCTATGCCAAATAAGGGGTAGTCTTCATTCCTTAGAGTAGCAGCATTACTGGAGCCTCACCATCAAATTGTTTAGGGTCATATAACAGGACACTCGTTGAAAGAGTCTTACCCCTCTGCAGAGATGCAGTCAGTGTATACAGCAGCCCCTGCCGACTGGGTCAGGATGTGATGAAAGGTCAATTTTTGAGCAGCGTTCAATAGGTTTGAATTCAGAGTTTTCCTTTGCCTAGATTGGTTGCCATATCAAGGTTAAAGAGGCCAGTCAGCCCTACTATTTACCAATAGTTGGAGGGAGAATAATTGAAAGCAGACCGTTCTCAAATATATAGGTGCTATGTAAAATGTCAACTACCTAGTCAAGGGTATAAATATATGTGTGTATATATATATATAATCAGGAGGCGTCCGTGGTATTGTGTTTACTGTCGTAGGAAATGGACACAGCGACCCGAGTTCAAACCCAGGTGATCTGCGTAGTCTGAATCTGTCACAGTTTCGGCGGAATTTCGTCTGTTTCTTACCTTTTTAATGTAAAGCCATTTTTGAAGTACGTAGTCTTGGCAGGGTGTAAACAAATATGGCGCAAATCTATCTCCAGGCAAAACTCAAGCTACTCTCTCAAAGAAGTCGGTGACGCTTTCAGGTGAGCGAATGTTTGCTTTTGAGTTTTTGTAAAGCATCATTATAGCGATAACATATTATTTGGGAACACCATAAGCAAGAAGTATTTGCTCCATCTTTCCTCAGTGTATGGAATCGAATACCTCGTGGAGCGATTACTTCGAAAGTTGTTCTAATTTTTTCTAAAAATTTTGTCGATTTCGGATTGGATACAATTGAGAAAGAGTGTCTTATAAACCATAAGAGTTATAGACGTTAAAGTTATGCTTCTGTGGTTCTTAGAACTAGGTCATCTTTTTTGAAGAGGGGAACGATACATATCTCTATTGTGATTTCTTTATAGTGTCTTAAATCCTCCAAATTATTGCAAAGTCGGCTTGGGCTGTAGAATACACTGACTGCTACTTTGCAGAGGGGTAAGATTTAACCCAAACCAGATGAGTAAGAATCCCCCAACGAATGTCCTGGATATGACAAAAACAATCTGGTGGTGAGTCTCCAGCAAGGCTGGAGCTTTCGTGAGTGCAGTGTACCCCTTCATTGCCATTGTTCCCAGGTCCACTCTGGCCAGGAGTGGTAGCACCTGATAGGGTCCTATCAATGGGGCAAATAGAACTAAGTTTTTACTTAAGCTAAACTGAATTACTTGAAATAGAACTGTTTTTCACATTGGAACTGTATTTATACTAAACTGGATTGTTTGAAAGAGAACTGTTTGACTAAACTAAATAGCTTGAAATAGAAATGTTTTCGACGATTAAACTGTGTACTCATGCCAAACTGAATTGTTTGAAATAGAACTGATTTTCTGTATAAAATGGATTTGGCCTTGGATAACCTACAATGGTTGATATGCCATAAAACGCAACCCAGCAACCAACCAACCAGCCTGCAAATTATTCAGCAAAATTCAAATTAAAAAAGACTATATCCTTTTTGGTTGGTCCGTAAACCTTTCTGTACATTTCTATATCTATTTCAATTTCTCTCTCTCTCTCTCTCTCTCTCTCTCTCTCTCTCTCTCTCTCTCTCTCTCTCTCTGTATACATATATATATATATATATATATATATATATTGCTGTGCGTCCAACCAAAAAAATTATAATGAAAAGATAGGTAAATGATTAAAAATTTAGTATTTAGCCTTTTTTTAAATTTATTATTATTATTATTATTCCTTAAATGTATATTGTTTCGCGACACGTGTTTCAGACATTCTTTGTCAACTTCAACCAATTAAATTGTTAGTTGCGTTTTGAATTTCTTTATAGTAGAAGGGGGCTTCATAGATTATTTAAATCCTTGTTGACTCCAAGTTTAGTGTCTTTGGCTCTCCAGTTGGAATTAGGGGGAAACCCTATAGTGTAATCGCTAATGTGCTAGACTGCTGACATGCTGTCAGTAGATGATAGAAAAAATATGTTTCCGTTTACTTCGGATAAAAACATATATCACATCACTGTGATATAATAGAGCGGGGATCCTAGCAGAAATAAATTTATTAACTGGAAAAGTGAGAATCGACCGAAATGGATTTTTGAAGAATAAGTCAGTGCATTACAAAAAGTGATGATTAAGTGAAATGGATTTAGAAAAAAATACTCACTTCATCATTCAAAAATGAATTGAGGGTATTTTTTATGTTTTGGTGCAAATAGAACAAGTCAAAAATACAGTAATCTTATGAGAAAAAAACTTGAAAAGAATTTTTTAATTCATTTACTTATATTCTATATATATCCCCGTGGTGTAATGGTTATCGTCGTAGAAAAGGTCGCAGGGCCGAAGCCCACACGCGTCCGGCAAGGCCAAAAATACCTTCGGCCCTGTCAGCATTCCCCTTTTTGGGGCACCTCAGGCGCCAGGCAATAACCCCCGCAAGGGGGTAAAAGCCTGGGGGATGGCCCCCTGAGACCGGAGGAAATCTCCAGTGCCGAGGCACACCCGGCAGAACTGCCCGGGGGTAAGACGGCCTACCGAATGCAACCCAAGAACTGGAGAGGAAAGGCCACATACAAACGCCCTAGAGCGTCGTCTCTCAGCCATTTCAATAAACTTTGTTCTCAAATCTCTAACAACTCAACACAGATTCTTTACTTAATTTTTATGTTGTATATTTGTAAGGAATATAATAAGCTGGAAAAATCTTTTACCAACCGGAAAGAGTAATGTGAGATTTTCTGATTCACTTTACAGCAGTATCACCCATTAAAACAGCCGAGCTGGAAGACCCCTTAACTTTATCATGGATATTAACTCTGAAAGCTGAGCCGGATTTTATTAGCAATGTAAAAGATTAATCGCATCGACAAAGAGAGAACCGCTCTGTGGAATTGTCTGGATTCCGTTCAAAATGGCGCAGGTTATTAGTGCTCTTTTTCTTTCTTTTTTTTATGATCTAATGCCAAAAGTTGTGGAAGTATTCATAGAAATAAAGTACGCTTGAATATCTTGAGTACAGGAGGCATGTATACTCACTTCACAAGTAAAGCACTTATTAGCAATACACAGAAGGATATGACACAGAGCAATAAAAAATCAGAAACCTTATCTCACAGACCGTTAATAGTGTACCGAGTCGATCCCAACAAAAGGCCCAACAATTTCAACCGTGTACCAGAGTATATAAAAATAACAATAGCGTAAATGTTCATGTGTGTGTGTGTGTGTGTGTGTGTGTTAAATTCATTTGAAGGCAATGCTTCTAAACATTATATATATATATATATATTAAGTTGGCGGACCGTTGTTGATAGCTAAACACCGAGGTGTAGGGGAAGGCGCTACTCCTTTCCCTGAATTGATCCACTTACTCTTGATCCATATCTTATAATGCTGAGTGTTAAGAAAGGAAACATCAAGTACCATTTTTTTAGTCTATGGTATGAATCGACCGGGGATTGAACTCCGACTACTCGGACCATTGGCGAATGATGAAAAAAACTGACTTCAATATATATATATATATGCACAAAGGTTCTAGTATAGCAAAAAAAGAGGTAATCTGGATTTTTGAAGCATGAAAATGGCTGCCATATATGGTTTATAGACTCCTAGGCATTTTTATAAATACCCTCTGTGAAAAGATTTCTTTAAAATGAGAAGCTGCAGCTGTTCTCTGCATATATATATATATGTGTGTGTGTGTGTGTGTATAATAAGTTGTAAAGTTGGCGACCTTAGTCGAAGGTGACCAGAAGGCTCCCCTTTCGATAGCTACTACATCAAGGTATAGGGGAGGGCGCTACTCCTTTCCCTGGATTGCTCCACTTTACCCTTGATCATTACCTTATAATGCTGAGTGTTAAGCAAGGTAGCATCAAGTACCGTATTTTGAGTCTTTGGTATGACTCGTCCTGGAATTAAACCCAGGTCTCCCAGGGCATTGGCGAACACTCTAACCATTATGCCAAGTCTCCTTCTCAATCTTTTGATCCTTACAGGAACTGTTAAGTGTTAAGAATTACCTTTGTTTCCCAACCTTTTAATCTATCTCCCCCACTTATTAATTTCCATAGATCCCCTCTCTAACTGACAGCTACCACTACTACTAAACTAAAAGTAGGGCGTGAAATACCAAAGAATGTTTTGGAACTAATCTATTTAACTAATAATGTTGAATATTCATTTCGAATTTCTGTAATGAATTTATTTGCAGATTATTCATTTATTTGATGATATTATATTAAATTATTATGAGAAATTATCTTACAAAGGTGATGTTAAATTCTATTTTATTGTGTTTTTTTTTTTTGGTTTTTTTTTTTTGTAATAAGATGTATGTAATATATAAGGATTGATCAACGCGTTTATAACTTTGTTTCCATTTATGTCTTCCTGGGACTTTGTAAAAAGGAATTCGGGTATTTTGAAAAGGTTTTTCTATGTGTTTTGTTTATATTTTTGTAATAATATGTTTAATATTTGAAAGATGTTTTAGACGTTTATAACTTTGGTTTATTTAGTGTTCTCCAAGACCTTTGTAAATTGAATCAGATTGTTTTATGTAGGGGGTAAACTTTAGTGTATACACGTGAGACGCCCCAAGCCCGCTTAAATTTATGTCAGGCTGATGACGTACCCTTAAGCCAAGCCTGCGACTCAACGTCAGTTCGGGAATCAACGCATATGTATCAAATTTCGTTTGCGCTATCGGATGCCGGAGTGCTCAATTGGTTCGCAAAACTTTGCATTATGCGAGTGGTAACCGTTATATTCCTTCACCTGAGTGCTCAAATTTATATATATATATATATATATATATATATATATATCGTTTAAAAACACTGAATTCAAATGGATTTAACATAAAATTTAATGACGCTGCTTTGAAATAAGGTGACTAGACTTAAGGGTGACACATAAATACTTTGGTAAGCAAATAAACTAATTTGCAAGACACTCCTTCTGTGCTTAACACATACCAATTAAATGAAAGATTCTCTATTTTCAAAATTAATTCTATTGATTCCAGGTCTTTTTGTTTATATTGTTGTATAGCCACATACAACTACACAATACATATACAACTATATGCGGAAACATAGTCAACATAATATACGAACTTCAAGGAACGAATAAAGACACTTCTTTATGAAAATATACCTCTCACACTTTATTCGAAAGGGTTGATGTTGTTTGTGTGTGAGAGGTGAGTTGGAGACGGAGACAGACTGCTACATATTGACCCAAAGTTCTTCTCGCGACCATAGCAGCACTTCTTCCTCATCTTGGCTGTGCTGCTCAACCGTAGGTCGCTGAGGGCCCAAGCCCTCTGTCTGGAGCTGGTACTCACTCCGCGGGCATCCTATCTCGAACTGCGACTGAAACTGAACTGACCAACTGACTCTAACTGACGAACCCAAGCCGTCTGTGGCACCTGGTTATGTAATTGTTTGCCGTCCACCTGCTTCCTGTGGCCGTACGCATCTGTACCGAATTCAACCACGTCCACAGGTCAAGGTGATATTCCGACATCCTCCACCGGATGCACCTGCCTCGCCATTCTTCTGCTTATTTACACATCTCTTGATATGTCGAGGGTCAATATGTTACAATATATGTAGGGCTTCTAGGATTTGTAGTCATAGCCTATTAATTTCGTGTGCTATAATAGTGGTGTTTTCAACAAGAATTTTTCAAAGTTTCGATTTAGGAATAGAATGGGTTTTAAGATATATATATATATATATATATATATGAGTGTTTGTGTGTGTGTGTGTGTATGCGACTACTAACACAATAAGTTCGTTACTTCAGTTTCATTTTTATATTGTTATATAGTGACCCGTACTAAGTTATTTCCGGTATCGCGGAAGTTTAAAAGACGCCGTGTCTCGAGAAGCGAGACAAAAGCAGAAGCAGAGACAGAAGAGCTCAGAGGGACGTCGGTCAGTAGAAGACCGACTTCGGTCGTAACACTCACAGCGAGAGACTTATAATACTGTACCACATGGGTTAATAAATACTTAACTCTGTTTCCCTGTGTATCGGTTCCTTACTACCGATAAAACATTCACACACACACACACACACACACACACACACATATATATATATATAAATATATATATAAATACGAGACACATAAAATAAGTTTCCAGCCTTTTTTGGTATGGGCATTTAAAATTGTCGTATACTCTTGAAAATTCACTATGTTATTTCTATACATCTTATGAGATGACTGGCCAATTTATATGATTTCGGGTTCAAATGAACACCTACAGCAGCAATTGGAATACACCCTACTAAAGCCTCATTGTCACAACTGATGAATGTCCAAAACGCAATCTGATACTTTAGAAGAATGATATGCAATAAAATTCTGTTTTAAACTTGGATAAAATCCTGCCACAGAAACGCATGGAATGCTTCAGACTGCTTTTCGACCATCTTGCATGGATCGAGCATCAGTTTTTGAGTGGTATAAGAGATTCAAAGAAGGCAGAGAGTCTGTGAGGGATGATGAGAGGTATGGGAGGAGTAAGGAAGTCAATACATCAGAGTTGATTGGCCAAAGGGTTAGAGTTAGGGTTACTATGTTGAGGTTTTGAGAGAGTTCAGGAAGAGATTCCGTCGGAAGAAGCCACCACTCTTCAAATCGGGTCAGTGGCATTTCCACCAGGACAATATACACCAGTCCACAACTCCATCCTTGTCACAGACTATTGGGCATCAAGACAGTTCCTTAGCCTCCCTATAGTCCAGACCTTGCTCCCTGTGACTTTTTGTTATTCCCTAAGCTCACAGGCTGTCGTTATGAGCTATTGAGGAGATGAAAGAGGCTGTGACGACGGTCATTGACACGCTCACACGAGAGGACTTCCATGAGACCTTCCAGAAGTTATTGGAACGGTACAACAAGTGAATTGCAACCGGGGGGAGATTACTTCGAAGGAGACTAGAGGTTCGTGTGTGTACTATCAATAAAAGTATCCATACGAAAAAAGTCTGGAAAGTTATCTATGCACCTCGTATATATATATATATATATATGTGTGTGTGTGTGTGTGTGTGTGTGTGTGTGTGTGTGTGTGTGTGTGTGTGTGTGTGTGTTTATTTGGGCAGCATTTCTTCATTAATGCATATTTCATTGAACAATGTAGACATCTTTTATCAACATATTTTTGTATAAGTCCTTTTCAGTTGCTGCATTGATTTTATGATATCCGGTGGGAATTGGTTGATGAAACTCCAATCACTAATTGTTACCCTAGTACTGATGATGGCCCTAAGATCAGGCAGAAAGTAGTAGGGTAGCAATTAGTTATGGGAGTTTCATCAATCAATTACCGCGGGTTACCATAAAATCAATGGGACAACTGGAAAGGACATAATCAAAAATGTGTAGACAAATATGTCCATATTGTTCAATGAAATATGCATTAATGAAGAAATGCTGCCCAAATAAACACACACACACACACATTTATATATATATATATATACGAGGTGCATATGATAAGTTTCTAAACCTTTTTTCGTATTGGCACTTTTATTGATAGTACATATATATATATATATATATAATTGAAAGGAAAACTCAACAGAACGTCATTTGGCTATTATAAATTTATTTCAGCTAGCCACTCGATTAGAATAAGCAAACTCTTCAGATAGCCATCACATCGTGGAAAGAGAAAATTATCTAAGTATTATCAATAGATTCTTACACGTTAACAACACCACCTCTTGAATTGTTTAGATATTTCATTTTCTTTTTTTTTTTTTTAACTCTGTATGATATTTGTAAATTCTGTATTGAGCACTCCTGGAGCACTCTGGGAGATTTATAAGAATCCTCATATATTCTCAACTTGAATCATTCCCAACTCATCTTCTCTTGATAGTTATTACACACACTCGCACGCACACACTTATATATATATATATGAATTCTACTATATGGCTGCATCACATGAACGATGACTAAGCATACAAAGAAAAAAGATAAACGGGAATTGCCCCAAAATGCTACGAGCTGTATTGAAGAAATCTTGAAAGCAACATCCCACAAAACAGTGCCTGTACGGCCAACAACCTCCCATCTCTAAAACCATCGAAATACGACATGCGGTACACTACTGGAAGAGTAAGGACGGACTCATCATAAGCGACGTTCTCCTCTGGACCCCTTCACATGGACATGCAAGTGTTGGACGATCAACTAGAACCTATCTACAACAGCTCTGTACAGACACAGGATGTAGTCTTGAGGACCTGCCGGAAGGAACGAATGATAGAGACAATTGGCGAGACGTTGCATATTGATCCTTGACCGAGCCGTCAATCAGAGATGCACCTGTGTAATTAAGCGGAAGAGGATCACGTGATCTAATCGGAAGTTGTAGACGTTATGAAATAATATATGCAGATGCCTGCTGGTTAGTTGGAGTCAGAGCCAGCTTGCAGTCACTGAGAGTGTCCTGCTGGGGCTTGTGGCCCATACCAGACCTCCGTTTAAGCAATCCCGGCCGAAAAGCAGAAGTGCTACGTAGGGTCTTAAAGATAACACTGTATATAGCAATCTGTCTTAGTCTGTCCCTGTCTCCGTCCGTCTCTCACATAACACAGAAGCTTCAAACCCTTTCTGAGAATACAGAATGAGAGTTATATTCTTATTAAGAGAGTTATGGTTATTTTTTATCCTTGTACATTCCTCATTATGTCTATACAATAGAGAGAGAGAGAGAGAGAGAGAGAGAGAGAGAGAGAGAGAGAGAGTCCGGGATATCCTTGCAAGTAGCACAATATAATGATGAAGATTCACTAACATAAACCCTCTGAATATATGTATATATACATATATTCAGTGAGTACAATCATAAATGTATCTATTAGACAAGAATTATATAGTTTTTAAAATGCTTTCCTTTTTTCAAACAAGGGCATATAAGCTCGCATTGAATGAATATAGAAATTGTTTTTGTTATTTCATGGCATATCAACTTCATAATCATGATCATGTCACGCTACCAGCAAGGACCCTCTGAGCCTCTCTCACCACTTGTCTCTATCATTTATTGCTCCCGGTAGGTATTCGGCACAGAGGTTGTATATCATACTTACCCAACCCCTCCGCTCGGGCAGGATATGACACAAGGTTAATTTTTAAACGGAGTTTAACAGGTTTGAATTCAGAGTTTTCCTTCTCCTATACTAGTTGCCTCATCAAGGTTGAAGAACCCAGTCCGTCCTACTATTTACCCATAGCTGGAAGGAGAATAATTGGTTTCATACCTTTCTCAAGGTTATTAGTGCTATGTGAAATGCATTCAGTCTCGTCCAGGATTTGAACTCGTGTCACCGTGTCCATTTCCTACGACGATAACCATTACACCACGGGCACCTCCTGAAAGAGATGTTGTATATAGGTTCTAGCTGATCGTCCTGCCTTTACTCGTCCATGTGATGGGTTTCACCGGAGTATCTCACTTATGAGTTCGTCCTTACTTCTCCAGCAGTATCCTGCATGTTTTGGATAGTTATCTTGATGGGTGGTAGGTGGCCGTATAGCTGCTGTTTTTGTCTTATTCAATATTGCTCGCAGCATTCTTGTGTAATTGTCGTCAAGCTTTTTCTCCATACGTTTAGTCCATGTAGTGCATCCATATAGCGGTATCGACACAATCGCCGCATGGGAAAAAATGCGTTTTATTTTATCAGTCAGGTCTGAATAGCCAATCGATAGCTGTCCATGCCTTTGCTAGTCGCGTGTTAACGTCTTTCTCGGTTGATGAGACATTGCTTCCTAGGTAGATTAATTTGTCCATTAGTTTCAGAGAGCTACCATTTATTGTGGAGATGTCGCCTCTTTGATTAAAGCACATGTATTCTGTCTTGAATACGTTGATATGGAGGCGTATGCCAGCAGCTGCTCGTTCCACACTATGTTGCAGGGTTTCTGTTTGAGCGAGTGTATTCGCCAGAAGCGCTATGTCATCGGCGTAGTCCGCGTCCATAATTGTTTGTGCAGAATACCTTCTGCTTCTTTCCTTTGCCAGCTTGAAACTGTTATCTTTCATTATATCTATGGACGTTCTAAGCATGTAGTTTAGGCAGATAATAAAGAGATATGGGGCTAATGTGTCTTTGTTCAGCACACCTGCTATAATGTCGAAGTAGTCTGTCTCCATTCTTTTACTTTAGTTTTTTTTATATAGTATCATTATGGCTGCGATGGTTTCTTTGGGTAGGCCATAGACAAGAAGTATTTGCACAATCTTCCTTCTGTGTATGAAGTAAAAAGGCTTTGGAGAAGTCGACAAATGATATTATTGCTTCAAGGTTTTTTTGCACATACACCTTCTAGAATTCGACGGATAGTCAAAATTTGTGATGTCGTGAATCTATTTCTCCGAAATCCATTTTGGTTCTTTCTAAGTATTTTCTCAATTTTGGGTTCTATGCCCATGCTTAGTAATGCATTGTAGATCTTGGCCGCTGTGGATGTAAGGGTCATACCTCGGTAGTTCTTGGCTATTCCGATGTCACCCTTCTTAGGAAAAGGTAGATGCATCCTTTTGTCCATCTATCAATTATATTTTTGCTATATACGGCATTACAGTGTGGGAGCAGTATGTCGTCGAATTCCTTGGTCTTCCATACTTCTAGGGGTATTTCATCAAGCCCTGCTACTTTCCTTTTTTATTTTTTCTTAGTCTTGAGTCGAAATCTTCTTGCGTAAACTGTCCTAGTTTGATGTCTGATCGATAACTAATAATTTTCGTGATTGGTTCATGAGTAACTTTCGGAGGTTTTCCGAGTAAATTCTCGAAACATTGTTTCCACATGTGTATTCGTTCTTCTTGGCTGGTGGCTTTCAGTTTAGTTTTCACGGTGCTTTTCCTTTTGCTCACTTCGTTTACCGTCTGCCATGCTATCCTAGATTGTCTATCTTCAACCGAGTCTATAAACTTATACATCAGATTTTGTATGTATTCTGTTTGTTCTTTTAGGTATATGTTAGCTAATTCATTTTGTGCCTTCTTAAGTTTCTGAGCATTGATATTGGTTGGGTTCCTCCTATTGCATTTGAAAGCGGTTTTCACGTCTGCACCCTTTTTTCTAACCACTAATGTCTCCCATGGGACTCTAGGTTTAGCTCTTTGTTTAGTTGGTATATATTCTTCTTCCGCTTCTTAGTGGTCATTGACGAAGTTCTCATATTCGTCATTCAGTGGAGGTGCTCCTGATATCTCCTGAAGTGCATCGGTTTTTTTCTTAGTGTTAACGTATATTCATCTTTAGTATCCTTGTTGTTAAGCTGGGACCAGTCATAGTGTACGTTTGTTGTTGTTTTGGCCGCATTCCTTCGTAGGCTCAGTCTTATCTTTTCCGTGACAATTCGTTGATCGGTGGACACACCCTCGAAAGAGGAATATGCCTCACAATTCAATGCGCTATTATTCCATTTCTTATTTATAAGGACGTAGTCAACTTGTGCTTTAGTATTATTTGTGTAGGTGTAAGTCCATAGTTTTCCCTTTCTTTTCTAAAATTTAGTAATCCGTAGACCGGCGTTTTAACCATTACACCACGGGGACATCCCCCAGAAATTGCTTGAATGACTCAGTGTTTCGAGATGTTCTGTTTCCATATATTTTAAAGAATAGTAGTTTGTTTTAGTACCGATTAAAGAAGACTTGCTTGCATTGCTTCAAGTTTTACATATTTGTTTTATTTTTTTTATAGCTTGTTTTTGTTTTTTGCTTTCTTTTCTTTTGTTTATTCGTTGCACAACGTCAAGCAAAGTTTTAAAGCTCAAAGTCAACTTCGTTTAAAAAAAAGAATTTTCGTTGCATTTATAAAAAAAAGATAATTACTGAACTATAAATTTTAGAAAAGTTTTATATTGATGTTTTTTTTCCATCAAGTTCTTTATTAGGGGTAAATGACACAAAAGACACTAATTTATATGTCTGCACTTAGATATTGATCCAATTTTTCTCTTCATCTATTTAATCGGTTCCAGGAATTCAAATATAGAAAGTTTTTTTCTTCAAGACACTATCTGCAGTTGTTTTACCACTTTTATATACTAAAGTTTTTGGGGGTTTTTTTTTACAATATCCCATCTTATTTATCAGTTGATGATCAGCTAGTCTCGTCTTTCGCTTCTTATATATATTTCGATAATATTGTGTTTTGAGAATACTTTCTTTGAGTGAAACTGAGATTATTACTATACAGTGCTTTTTTCCGATTTAATTCTTTCGCTCCGATGTAGATTCTTTCAAATTCGTTTGTATCATGCTTTCTAACAGGAGCTCAGTATAAAACATAGAATAGAAAATTACCATACAAAAGACCTCTCTTTTCTGTCACTTGAGTTGCATCCAGCGTTCGGACAGTTGTACAGCTCATTCAAAATTTTCAGATTATGTTTGCTAATAATTTTATACATATTATGCCGGCAACAATAACTTATTTAAATTTTTAGAAATAATTTGTTTAGCACTGAAGATATTTCAAGGCGCTTTATATATATATATATATATATATATATATATATATAACCAATTTACCTGGCACTTTATCGACATCTGTCCCTATTGTTCATTGCTCCTAGGTGGTTGTTTTGACTGCATTAAGTGCTTGCACAGAGTTGAAATGTGTAAGGTCTTTCTGGACGGCCATATATATATATATATATATATCTGCAGCAATAGATAATTTCAAAATTGTTCTTGTCAAAGAATTTATATAGAACTAAATCCTTTTCGTAATATCGAGATGTCTGGTATGCAATGTGTTTTTTGACAGAACCATTTCGAATCCTCTAATAACTTCCAGGCCAGTCATCTGGGACTGTAGAACAGACCGATTGCATCGCTGCAGAGAGGTAAAACCCTGCCATTGAGTATCCTGGATATAACACAGTACAATCTGATGATGAGGTTCCAGCCCTAGAGCTTTATGGAATTGAGAGTACCCCGTCATTGCTATTAATCCCAGGTCAACCTTGTTGGATTCTATCAATGAGTCAAAGTTCCGGCATTACTAAAGCCTCATCATCAGGTTGTTTAGTGTCATATCTAGGACACTAGTTAGGGGAGTCTTGTCCCTCTGCAGAGATGCCGTCGATATATTCTACTGTCCCATGTGACTGGGATTCTGGAAAAAAACAAAATACGTTTAATACCCGCAAATATGACATTGTAAACGCTATACATTCTCAAACATAGAATTTTATGCTTTCAACACTTCTTCTACTCTTGTCTATCGATAAGTGATATACAAAGCTTACGTTATTGATCCTAATCAAGGCTTCCTATCGATCAGGGATATTGCACCAATCTGTTGATCTCATCGAAGTCATCGTACAGTCATCGTTTCCAACAAGCAATTGAAACTGACACATTTTTTCTTTGTCCCTCGTCTGATTCCCAGAAAGCTGAATAAAAGAATCGATTAAGCATATTCTCAAATGGACGGTGAGAAAAAATCAAGAATAAAACCACTCAACGGGAAAGACTAGAAATAAAATGCTGGTCAAATGTTCACTTGATGAAATTCAACTATTACAGTGATTTCAATTCGAGACTGTACATTATCCAAGATGGCGGTAGAGTACCAATCAAGAGTCGATAGATATTTCAAACTGCTAAATAACCTGGTTTTATTACGTTGTTTCATTTTTCAAATGTATACTCTTGTTATAGTGGTAGATTGTTTTTTTAAAGTTACTAGTAACTGTCTATCAAGAAAATAGCGGGCGTTCAAAGTATGTTTGCGTAATGGGTACAAAGGTAGTCATCACGGATATATATATATATATATATATATATATATATATATATATATATATATGTATGTATATATATATATATATATATATATATATATATATATATATATATTCAACAGACAGAGGAGGTCCAAGCCCAAGTCGAATCATACCAAAGACTCAATATATATATATATATATATATATTTGAATACTTGCAGAGTGAGAAAAAATCTACATACGGTTCACCTAAAGGGATCATCAGGACATTTTTGACTCTGAAGTGTGTGTGTATATATATATATATATATATATATATACTTCTAAAGTGTCTACTCAGATGAAAATCAGGAGCTGTTTTTATTTTGTAGTTGAAATATCGTGATATTCCTCGGCAGTCTTGTGCATGGAGTATTGTATTTTACTGATTTAAAACAGTTTTAGCAGTAAATTATAATTCAAATTATATCTATTTATATATATATATATTTAGATATATGCATGTATAAACACTTAGACACACATATTTATATATATGTATATTGTTGTTCATTTTTTTCTAACAGAAAATGGAAGCATAATTTTGGTAATTTTTGTTAAACCGGAAGTATCATTTTGGCGACTGTTCTTGGGAATATCTGTGTTTGATGTTTTCAATTAGAAAGGCGGAGATAGTAACTCCGTCAGTCAGTTACAACTCGAATCGATGAGATCGTTTATTCAGGAGTATTTGCTAAAGCAACATGTAACACATACATATGCATAAACACGTATACATATATATTTACATACATGTACATATAAATAAGTAAAGTTAGCGACCATAGTCGAGGGTGACCCGAAGGCTCCCTTTTCGATAGCTACTACACCAAGGTGTAGGGGAGGGCGCTACTCCATTCCCTGGATTGCTCCACTTTACCCTTGAACCGTACCTTATAATGCTGAGTGTTAAGCAAGGTGGTGTCAAGTTCCATTTTTAAAGTCTTTGGTATGACTCGACCTGGGATTGAACCCAGGTCTCCCGGGCCATTGGCGAACACTCTAACCGCTGGGCCAAGGAAGCAGCGACGAATCAACCGAAAAGGACATCGAAACGAGGCTAACGAAATCATGGACAGCTATCAATAGGCTATCGATTATATGGAAATCAGACCTAACCGATAAAATGAAACGCAGCTTCTTCCAGGCAGCGGTCACATCGATACTGCTATATGGATGCACTACATGGACGCTAACAAAACGGCTGGAGAAGAAACTGGATGGCAATTACACAAGAATGCTGCGTGCAATCCTGAACAAGTCCTGGCAGCAGCACCCCACAAGACACCAACTGTACGGCCACCTGCCCCCTATCACGAAAACTATTCAAGTTAGACGAACCAGACATGCAGGACACTGCTGGAGAAGCAGAGATGAACTCATAAGAGATGTACTCTTATGGATCCCCACACATGGCCGCGCAAAAGCAGGACGACCTGCTCGAACGTACATTCAGCAGCTATGCGAGGATACAGGCTGTTGTCCTGAAGACCTACCTAGGGCGATGAAGGATAGGGAGGAGTGGCGAGAGAGGGTCAGGGATATCCGTGCTACCAGCGCGATATGATGATGATGATGACATATAAATACATATGCACACACACACACACACACACACTCTCTCTCTCTCTCTCTCTCTCTCTCTCTCTCTCTCTCTCTCTCTCTCTCTCTCTCTCCATATATATATACAACTGATCAGAAATAACAATATGCAAAAGAGAAAACAATCTTTTAATAACATTAGATAAAACAAAAGTGTTTAGATATCAGCAAGCAAAGCATTATAAAAAGTGAGATAATTTTTTCATCTATCTTCCTTAGCACATCTGTTACAATTAATTTCTCGCCCAGTCGGCAGAGGGACAGTAGAATACACCGTCTGCTTCTCTAGAGAGAGGTAAGACCCCGACCAATGAGTGTCCTGGATATGACACTAAACAATCTAATTGTGAGGTTCCAGTGATGCTGGAGCTTTAAGGAATGCGTGCACGAAACTGTATACTTATGCTAAGCTGAATTGTTAGAAATAGAACTGTTTTGACATTTAAACTGTGTAGTTATTCTAAAGTGAATTATTTGAAATGGAACAATTTTTGTATGCTGAACTGAATTGTTTGAAATGGAAATGTTTTTGGCATTGCAACTTTACTTACACTAAGCCGAATTGTTTGAAATAGAACTATTTTGAAATTTACCTGCGTGTAAGCAAAATCTATATGTATATTAAACTAAATTGTTTGAATTAGAACTGTTTGACTAAACTGAATAGCTTCAAACAGAAATCTTTTTGACAGTTAAACTGTGTACTCATGCTAAACTGAATTGTTTGAAATAGAACTGTTTATTGTATGAAAATGGATTTGGCATTAAATAACCGACAAAAGCTGATATGCCATAAAACCCAAAATAACAAAACAAACTATTAATTTCCTTTTATAAGACGAAAAATTCTCAAACACAGATCTGTTGGAAGTAATTACTTCAAAGAATTGTCTGTTTGTTGCAGTTTTAATGGTATATTAACCTTCTTGGGTTATTCAATGCCAAATCCATACTCTTTTTTAGAAGGACAGTAGTGGTACTATTTAAACAATAGATGGGAGGATAAGGGGTTCATAGTTATCCGAAAGATAATTATCCGAAAGTGAACGTAATTGCGCAACTGGAGTTCGAACTCACTTATTTTGATTCTGCAGTCCAGAGCCTTAACCATTACGCCACTAGGACAAAGAAAATGTATATAACGAAAAGATACAAGCATGCACATAGCGTTCATAACTTAAACGTATAAAGTACGTGTTTGGCTCGTGGAAGGATATTTAAAAATGTTGGATTTTTTAAGAGACAAGGAAAATCCTCTCGTCTTTTAAAGAAATACGCAGAGATAGGTAAGTTTTCATATATACAGATCATTTTGAAGTCATCCATGTTAGATGTCTTGTAAGAATGTATTTAGTATTTGTCTTTCCAAAATGACAGTATGAAAGTAAATATGGATCTGAATTATATATATATATATATATGTGTGTGTGTATGTGTGTGTGTGTGTGTGTGTGTGTGTGTGTGTGTGCACGTGTTTTGTTCAAAAGGTACTAAGCTGAACATTTTTCCTGTGACAGCTTATGAAACTAGAAAAACTAATTCAAATTTTTCTTGCTTTATAAGAAGTGGTAGTGTGTTGCCACAACAAAACTGTTCAGCTATGACTTTTCTTTCTGAGTGAGGCTTAGAATCTTTTGAACGATCTACACACACATACATACACATACATACACGCATATATATATATATATATATATATATATATATATGTGTGTGTGTGTGTGTGTGTGTATTTATGTGTGCGTGTAGCAGTCTTTAGCTTATGTATGTTGCGCAGAAAATCCAGGTTCTTTTTATCAGGTAGATTGTTTTCTTTATGTCGTCTTACAATATTTCTTAAGTTTGGTACAAGCCCATATAAAAAAAAAAACTTGTCCAAGCAGTTTTTTCTTCTTTAAAACCCAAACTTTTCGATAAAAATAAATGTTGTGCGTCTTACCTGTTGTTAGTTTGTTTGTTGTTTTGTTTTTTTTTTTCGATAAATAATAAATCCTAAATTAACCTCTAAATCAAATCATTTTCGGCAGGGTTAGTGCGTGCACACACACGCACACATACACACACACACACATACACACACACACATATATATATATATATATATATTGATTTACTAAGTTTTTATCTTAGAAGTGGCACAAGGCCGTATGAAAGGGGCACTAATTGAGACTCGAACTCACTCGAAAAGGTTTTCTAGTCTAGTGATTTACGAAGCTTTATGCTTTGATGTGGCAGAAGGCCGAATATATGGGGCATCCAAGGAGAATCGAACTCACTCTTGAAGGTTTGCTAGTCTAGCTTGCTAACCATTACATTGTTATATTTTGACCTTCGACCCGGCCCAAAAATGCTATTCCAAGGTAATACGCCGGAAGGAAGTGAGACATTCTAATGGCCAGTAATCGAAAGAGATCGCGTGGGCGGATTAAGGCTTATGATATGGGACAAGGTGAAGGTCCCATTGTGCCACTACAGTGATGCACCGGAAGAGAGTAACCTCTGAACTGCATGACAGTTATTTCCGCTTGATGACGATTAAATATTCGATTTCAAAGATCCATTGGGCGATCGTGTGGGCGTTGAATTATTATATAATTGAGTTGAGTTGGGTGCCAAAGCAGTTGCCAGCAGAATTCCAGACAGCTAGAGACCAGATGTGGTAGGGAAGGCCACACCCGACCGAGGGGGCTCTCGGAAACCCCCGATAGAGTGAGCCCTAGGCCTCCGGTTGAACAACTGGAGAACAAGAAAGACACAACGTGACGGTCATAACAGTGGGGTCAAAATATGAAGTTTATGTTCGGTCTCCAGCACCCTCTCACATGCAAACCTTGAACAACCCTTTCGAACCCTTACAAATAAAGTGAGAGGTAAATATAATTGTAAAGAAGTCTTCCTGCGTCTTCCTTCATGCGTCTTCCTTCTTGCGTCTTTATCGTTGTGTCGCTGTGAATTATTCTACATATATATGCGCATGTATGTAGATGTGAATCTGCATATGTGACTATATAACAACATCACCAGAGGTGCTATATATATATATATATATATATATATATATATATATATATGTGTGTATGTGTGTGTTAGATGTATCCAGAAGGCATGAGATCTTTTTGAGTGGGAACTTCATAAACCATATTTAAAACATTAATTAAGAATGTTCTCAAATTTCGGCAAAAAAAAACTTAAAGGGTTAAAAAAAAAAAAAGGCATGGTTAACCTTTTTTGAGAAGCGAGCTGCATGAGATATGGCTCATCATCAGGTGGGCCGAACAAGTAAAAGAATTCATAGTAATTCTATGTTCAAGATACATGAGCGAATTTTACTGCAGAGTATCATAAGTGTAAATATCTGCCTTAGAAATAGAGAAAAGTCGTTTCGTTTTGTTTTTTGTTTTGTTTTTTCTCTCTACAGTAAAAGGATCATTTCTGTTTTAAAAATGACACCTAAGTTTTTGGCAGACCATTAAAAAAAAAACAGCGGGCTGCATTTGACCGGCTGGCAGAAGTTTGCCCACGACAGGATGAGAAGTAAAATTAAAAATACCACTAAAGTATTCAATGTTATATTGGGTTTGGTTTGGTTTGGTTTGGTTTGGTTTGGTATATAAACGCTTTTAAGTTATATAATGCCAAATCAATTTTTATAAAAATGAATAGTTTTATTTCAAGCAGTTCAGTTTAGCACAGGTACAGTTTTTTTGTTTTCACACAATTAAATGTAAAAATAGTTATATTTCAAACAATTCTGTTTAGGATATCTACAAAGTTTGAATGTCAAAAATAGTTCCATATCAAACGATTTCATTTAGGATAATTACACAGTTTAAACGTCAAAAATAGTTCTACTTTAAACAATTCAATGTATTATATCTATATTTTTTGTTTACACACAGTTAAATGTAAAACTAGTCTATTTCAATCAATTCAGTTTAGCATAAATACGCGGTTTAGTTCTATTTGACTCATAGATAGGACCCTATCAGGTGCTACCACTCCGAGCCAAAGTGGACCCGGGAGCAATAACAAGAAAGGAGTACTCTGCATTCCCCAAAGCTCCAGCATTATTGAAGCTTCACCATGAAATTGTTTAGTGTCATATCTAGGACACTCGTTGGAGGAGTCTTACCGCTCTTCAGAGATGCAGTTGGTGTATTCTGCAGCACCAGCCGAGTAGGCTACGTTATATAAGGACAGTGACAGTGTGATCTAGTAACACAAGCAAATGAAACCAGATTTCTTAAATATTAATAACAAGTTTATTGCGATAAAATGTAATAAAATTTAAAAAAAAAACATAGGAAAATAAATGTCAAAATTAATTACACACACACACACACATATTTTTTTTTCATCATACAACGTGTGAAAGCATGTTCGATCCCCTGCCCTCATCTACCGCCAACAGCTCAAGGCGGTACTGCCACTCCTGGTGCTACCAAGCAGCTTTTGCCACTGGCCAGGCTATTTAAAAGATATATATATATACGCCAGATCAACTAAAAGCAGATATTACATTGTACGTTCATCTTTATTTTAGGTGCAGTTTGTGATTTTTAAAAACGCAAATATATATATATATTTGTGTGTGTGTGTGTGTGTGTGTGTTTAAAATTCCTCATATATACGTATGTGTGTTTAAAATTCCTTCGTTTACGCTTGTTTTTTCATGGCCCTGTGGTAGAATCTTGGGTTGGCATATGAGTCAGCCGGGTTTCAATCCCAGCTTCGAGAATCTTGCGTATCTAGCCACGCTGAAGAGTTGTTATACAACGAAACAGTCAGTCTGTGAATGACAATATATGCTCCCCTACCCACGTGCGGTTGAACTCTCTAGCGTAAGGCAAGGCTCTTCGAATGAATTGAGCTCTCGATAGCCGATAAACGAATATACGTTAACAAAACAAATGTGCTACATAAGCGTTTCATCGTGGCTGTGCAGTAGAATCTTGGGTTGGTGGATGAGTTAGCTGGGTTTCGGTCCCAGCTTCGTGAATCTCGCATGTCTAGACACTCTCAAGAGTTGGGATATAACGAAACAGTCTGTATGTGGATGACAATATATATATTTACAAAGTATGATTTGGCATTAAATAACCCACAAAGGTTGATATGCCGTAAAGCAACAACCAAACAACTAACAAAGAAAGATAGGACGATGAGGTAAAAAAAAAACCGAAAGATGTTAGCACTTTCTTCTTTAAATTAACGGTTTTGAAAAAGCGGGTTTAAACAAAAAGTGTCGCATTCTTTTTTCCTCTCCTTTCAGATTCTGAATAAACACATTAACCACCTCATTTCTTTGGTTTGAAACGAATGAAAAAGACATTGCCAATAACCAAGCTATGGTTCATAGCATCTGCTTCTGTCATTCAACGCCATTTTATAGAATTTTTTTTTTTTTTGTAGTAGAGGGGAGGTTTTTTTTAGACTCCAAGTACGCAGACACCGATTGTATTTAAAAAAAAAAAAAAAAAAAAAAAGGAGAAAAATAAAAAGAAGAAAATTCATTGATATCCTCTGCTTCCACTATTTATCTTAGGGCAACTGTTATTATTGCTGAAGACATAACAATGGCTTCGGTTATTCCAATTTTCAAAATGTCTCAGCGTAAACAAGCAAGATAAATAAGTAAAACTAGCCCAAATTGTTAATAATGATAAATGCTACATCTAAGAAATTTTGCAGACTTAAAAACTGTTATATCCCCTACAATAATAAATAAATAAAAACAAGAGAAATAAGATGAAAGTAAGTCTATTAAAAAATATGTAACGATATAACAATGATACATCAAAGAAATTTTAAATAACTTATGGACTATCATTACTACTACTATATTTTTAAAAGAGCAAGAGAAATAAAATGAAAGTATGTCTAGTCAAAAATTGATAATGATGACAATGCTAAATCTAAAAAATTCAGATAAAACCAATATAAAAATGACAGGTTGCCATAAGTTAAAAAATCAATGTGAAAAATTAGCATAGAATTAATGCATATGGCACAAAATACCAAAGCAAGCCAAATATGTTTTATTAAAAATAGGTTTCGATTTAATTTCTATGGAATATCAAACCTCACGTGTTTCAATCAAAATATTACCCAGTCAGTTGGGGCTGTAGAATACACCGACTGCACTTTTGCAGAGTGGTAAGACTCCCCAACGCGTGTCCTAAATATGACACTAAGTAATCTCAGAGTGATGTTCCAGTGATGCTGGAGCTTTGAGGAATGCGGAGTACCCCTTCACTGACATCGTTCCCAGATCTACTCTGGCCCTGAGTGGTAGTATCTGATAAGGCTATCTATTGGTTAAATAGAACTAAATTGCGTACTTATGCTTAACTGAATTGTTTAAGTTCGAACCTTTTGACTAAATTGAATAGCTTGAAATAGAAATGTTTTTGACAATTAAACTGAACACTATGCTAAACTGAATTGTTTGCAATGGAACTGTTTTTGTATGTTAAACTGAATTGTTTGAAATAGAACTATTTTTGACATTGAAACTCTACTTACGCTAAACTGAATTGTTTAATATAGAACTGTTTTGACATTTAACAGTGTAAACAAAATTTATACTTATACTAAATTGAATTGTTTGAATTAAAACTGTTTGACTAAACTGAATAGCTTCAAATAGAAATCTTTTTGACAATTAAACTGTGTACTTATGCTAAACTGAATTGTTTGAAATAGAACTGTTTATTTTTATAAAAATGGATTTGGCATTAAATAATCAACAAGGGTTGATATGTCATAAAACCCACCCAACCAACAAAACTATCAATCAAAATAAACCTTTCCAGTAAAAGTAGCTAGATCTGTGGTAGGGAAAAGTTTTATGATTAAAGCTCACATTAAAATGTATTGATTTTTGATAAGACTGAGGGGAGTCTCTGTAGCATATGATCTAATGTACTGGACAATGAAATCTTTGTAAACAAGTTGGAACTACAATTATATTACCTGATACACTGATACACTTAGAGGTATGAACTTCCGAAATCACTTTTTAAAGGTTAAATTATACAACTGCTATTCTAACGACTGGGGCTGCAGAATTCACCGACTGTGCCACTGCAGAGGAGTAAGACCCCACTAAAGAGTGTCCTAGATATGACACTAAACAATCTCATAGTGAGGTTCCAGGAATGCTGGAGCTTTAGTGAATGCGGTGTACTCCTTCATTGCCATCACTCCCAGGTCCACTCTAGCCCGGAACGGTAGCACCTAATAGGCACCTATCTATGGGTCAAATAGAACTAAACTGCGTACCTATGCTAAACTGAATTACTTGAAATAGAACTGTTTTTACACTAAAACTGTACCTACGTTAAGCTGAATTGTTTGAAATAGGACTATTTTGACATTTGACTGTGTGTGTGAACAAAAAGTATACTTATGCTAAACTGAATTATTTGAACTAGAACTGTTTGACTAAACTGGGTAGCTTGAAATAGAAATGTTTTTGACAAGTAAATTGTGTACTAATGCTAAACTAAATTGTTTGAAATAGAACTGATTCTAAATGGATTTGGCGTTAGATAACCTGAAAAGGTTGATATGCCGAAAAACACAAACAACCAACCAACTACTGCTATTCTACAAGGATTTTTTGGCATTAGATAACCCACAAATATTGATATGTAATTAAGGAAATCAAATGTAATAAATCAAATTAAGGAAATCAAATATAACTCTATATATTGTTATTTTTATAAAATCTGAAGATTAATATCGGAGTAAATGACCAATCTTACCGATATTATTTGAAAATGAATAACAATTCCAACGTTCTTAAATACATTTTGTATATTACTTTTTGTGAAGGAGCATTTTTTTTGACAAGGCTATGGAAAGCCCTACTTAATGGTATAGAAAGTTTCAAGTTAGAGGAACAACCCGAGAAAGAAGAAGGAGGTGGAGGAGGAGGAGGGTTTGTTACACTAATAATTACCTTATTAACTCTTTCATTAACAGAACCAAGGCATCAGCAAATTTAACTACCACTAGAACAGTTGTCAATACATTACAGTTATTTTTAAATCATTTATTTCTAAAAAAGAAACAATTAGAATTTTTTTTTTAAACTGTATCATTCAGTTAGCTTTTCACAGTGTATTTTAAACTTCCCAGAGCAGTAACATAAGCGATTTTATGATCAAACACGGAATCTCAAAAATGTTCCAGGTAGAATTCTCTATGGCTCTTGTACGTGAGAAATTTCCCAAAATATTTGCCTCATTTTTGTTAATTCCGGCCATGTCTGGAAGCGTATACGTTTGTGAAGAGTTTTTCTCAACAATGAAAATAAATAAGTATGCATTGCACTCAAGACCAACAGATGAACATTTACAATCTGTGTTGAGGTTGAATAATTTACGTGATGTGAAACTAAACATGAAATCTTAGGTTGCTGCAATACATGGCAAAAACCAGTTTCACCGTAAACTGACTTGGATCAAGCAGGAGTAATCAGAACTCTATTTAGCATTAGCTTTAAATCTGACACTTAATAATAATAATAATAATAATCAGAAAGAGTATAAGGCGAGACACGACTGGGTTGGATAGGTGATCCACTGGGAAATGTGCAAGAAATTTAAATTTGACCATATTGACAAATGGTATATGCACAACCCAGCACCTGTCCGAGAAAATGACACATAAACTCCTATAGGACTTTAATATACAAATGTATCATCTAATCCCAGCCAGAAGACCAGACATTATAATAATCAACAAAAGAAGAGAACTTGCAAAATTGTCGACTTTGCTATCCCGGCGGACCACTGACTAAATCTGAAGGAATATGCAAAAAAGGATAAGTACCTCGACCTTGCTAGAGAATAGAAAAAGGTGTGGAACACGAAAGTGACGATGGTACCAATTGTGATTGGTACTTTTGGCACAATAATTAAAGGATTATTAAAAGGCCTGGAGGACTTGGAAGTTGGCGGACGGGTAGAGACGATCCAAATGACAGCATTGCTGAGAACGGCCAGAATCCTAAGACGAGTCCTGGAGACTTGAGGAGACTTGCTGTCACTCAAAGTGAAAAACCATCAGCTAACACTGATGTGAAAAACTCTAAAGGAGTAAATAATGATAATAATAATAATTATAAGACTCAACAAAATAGTAAATATAGGCTACGTGGTGACAGAGGAAACGATCAATCACATAATAAGCGATTGCAGCAAATTATCACAGAAAGCAAAAGCAAAAATTGATAAGACGCAACAAAATAGCAAGTGTAAGTTATGTGATGATAGAAACGAAACGTAGGCAGCAAATTAACTCAAAAGAGTATAAGACTAGACACGACTGGGTGGGTAAGGTGATTCACTAGGAAATGTGCAAGAAATTCAGATTTGACCATACAAACAAATGGTATATGCACAACCCAACACCTATCCTAGAAAATGGCACACACACTCCTATGAGACTTTGACATACACACGGATCACCTAATCTCGGTCAGAAGACCAGACCTTATAATAATCACCAAAAAAAAAAAGAGAATTTGCAAAATTGTCGACTTTGCTGTCCCAGCTGACCAAAGAATAAAACTGAAAGAATGTAAAAAGTAAGATAAGTACTTTGACCTTGCTAGAGAATTGAAAAAACTATGGAACATGAAGGTGACAATTATACCAATTGTGATTGGTGCTTTTGGCACAAAAACTAAAGGATTATTAAAGGGCCTGAAGGACATGGAAGTTGGCGGACGAGTAGAGACCATCCAAATGACAGCGTTATTGAAAACGGCCAGAATACTAAGAAGAGTCCAGGAAACCTGAGGACACTTAAGTTTCGGTGAAAGACCATCAGCTAATGTTGATGTTGATTGGTTGGGTTTTAATGGCATATCAACCTTTGTAGGTTATTTAAATCCATCTTTATGCAAATAGTCAGCTCAATTTCAAACAATTCAGTTTAGCATGAGTACACAGTTTAATTGTCAAAACAGTTCTAATTCAGCTATTTCAGTTTAGTATCAATACAGATTTTCTTTACACACAATTAAATTTCAAAACAGTTCTATTTCAAACAATTCAATTTAGTGTAAGTACAGTTTCAATGTCCAAAACAGTTCCATTTCAAACAATTCAGTTTAGCATAAGCACGCTGTTTTAATGTAAGTACCGTTTAATTGCCAAAAACATTTCTATTTGAGCTATTCAGTTTAGTCAAACTGTTCTAATAAAACAATTCAGTTTAGCATAATTATGCAGTTAGTTCTATTGAATTCATAGATAGGGCCCTATCAGGTGCTACCATTCCGGGCCAGAGTGGACGGGGGAGCAATGGCAATGAAAGGTGGGCTCTGCATTCCCCAAAGCTCCAGCATCACTGGAAGCTTACCATCAGATTGTTTAGTGTCATATCGGGACACTCGTTAGGGGAGGTCTGCAGAGAAGCAGTCGATGTATTCTACAGCTCCTGCCGACTGAGCTATAATGTTGATGTGAAAACTAGCAGGAAGTAAGGTGAGGTTTCGGTGATGCCAATTGTAATTGGTGCACTCGGTACAGTCATCAAAGGATTGGTACAGAGACTGGGGTATTTGGATTTGGAAATAAGAGGACGAGTGGTGACCATCCAAACCGAGTTATTGGTCGTGCCGGGCACGAGTAGCACTAGTCCCGTCTCCGCCCCTGGCTCTTAGACATATAAGGAGTAAAACGATATTAAAAACAACATTATTAAAATTGGACAGTCGGCTGGGACTGAAGAATACAACCACTGAATCTCTGCAAAGGGGTAAGACCCCACCTCCACCAACGAGTGCCCTGGTTATGACACTTAACAATCTGATGGGGAGGTTCCCTCAGTTGTGGGGAATAAGGAGTACCCATTTATTGTCTTCACTTCCAGATTTACTCTGGCCCAAAGTGATAGCACCTGATAGGGTTATATCTATGGGTCTAAAAAAACTAAACTGTGTACTGAAGCTAAACTAAATTGCTTGAAATAGATCAGTTTTGTCATTTACACAGCGTATTTCATTTAAACTGCGTACTTATGCTTAACTGAATTATTTTAAATAAAACTGTTTTTACATTTAAATCTGTTTTTGTCCAATTGGCTGGGACTGTAGATTACACCGACTGCTTTTCAGCAGAATTGTTTAAATTAGAACTATTTGACTAAACTGAATAGCTTAAAACAGAAATGTTTTTGACAATAAAACTGAATAATTATGCTAAACTGAATTATTCGAAATAGAACTGTTTATTTGAATAAAACTGATTTGGCATTATATCACCTACAAAGGTTGATATGCCATAAAAGAAAACAAACATTCTTAAAATGTACAAGAGAGGAACTCTGATAAATAAACCAAAAAACAAGGAAGTTGATGACGATGCACAAGGCTTTAAATCCGAAAGATGACATCGACTGATTCTTTTGAGTCAAGAAAAGAAGAAAAAAGAGACTCGCCATCATTCAGGATTGCGTAGAAGCAACACTCATGGAACTGGAAGACTATACATAAAAGATCAAAGAGAGACTGACTATAACAGCCTGTAAGAGCTATAGCAAACAGTTCAGTTTGGTTTGGTTTGGTTTGGTTTGGTTTGGTTTTATAGCATAGCAACCATAGTAGGTTATTTAATTCTCAATCCATTTTTATACATATAAACAATTCTATTTCAAATAATTCAGTTACCCATAAGTACGCTGTTTAAATGTCAAACAGTTCTGTTTCAAATAATTCAGTTTAGCATGAGTACTGTTTTGTTTACACTGAGTTAAATGTCAAAACAGTTCTACTTCGAGCAATTCAGTTTAGCATAAGCTCACAGTTTAGTTCTATTTGACCCATAGAAAAAACCCTATCAAGTGTTACCACTTCGGGCAAGAGTGGACCTGGGAGCGATGGCAATGAAGGGGTACTTCTTATAACTCAAAGTTTCGATAAATACTCTAATCTTTACAGCGAGCTGAAAAAATCGTGGAAGATGAAATCAATCGCTGGGCCTTTGGAATAGTCCTCAACAACCTAGAAAATAGACGAGATAAAATGGGGATTAGAGGAAAATCGAGACCATCCAGACCACAGCACGGCTAAAATCACCTAGGATACTTAGAAGAATCCTGGAGATTTAAATGGCTTCTTTGTTTAATGGCATATCAATATTCGTACATAATTTAATGCCAAAGGGATTCGTGTAGGACAGCAGTGATACTGTTTATCCCATAACCGAGTATTAGATCGAAAGTGAATGTAATGTTGCTGCTGGAGTTCGAACTCGCTTACGTGGAGGCTGTAGTTTAGCGCCTTAACCATTACGCTATTATGTCATTTAGACTTCGGTGAAAAACCATAAATTAAAAGTTTTGATCTAATCTTTCTAAAAGGTACTGGTATGATGATTCGAACCCTAAATTCAATGAAAGAGATTGATGTGAACGTTCTCAGTATTTCTATGAAGGCTGTTTATCCATCTAAGTATATTGCATTTACAGGGGTCAAAAAAGTCAGCAACTGCAGAAATGAAGCCATTATGTACAATTTTAATTCCAGCCTTGTATATGTATATATGAGTTTATTTTCTGTTGTTGTTGTTTTGTTTGGTTTTTTGTTTTTTTATGCTTCTGGCCACTTTATAAATAAAATGTCTTTTAGGCCAACCCTTTTAGTCAGATTTATCCTGAAGATCCGTAAGGCGAAACCTAGATGGTAGTTTCAGACTCTTATGTATCATATATATATATATATATATATATATATATAAGTTTGTTATTTAATACTAATTTTTTATTCTTTCTTGCCACTTTATTAATAAAATGTCGTCTGGGCTAACCCTCTTTAGTCAGAATTATCCTGATGATCCGTTTGGTGAAACCTATGCAGATAGTTTCTTTCTTCTTTTAGGTATATATATATATATATATATATATAAGGTACCGGGGTTATTCAATAAATAGCGAGTAGTTTTTGAAAAGAGGAAAAAAGAATTTCAGAATTTTTTCCATAAAATTAAACTCTGCATTGCTTTGAATTAGTTTATAGCAAAAACGAGCTTAATCTCACAAAAATACTTGTTTCGAGGCTATTCAAAATGGTGGTAAATAAAACAGAATATTGTCGGCACGGAGAGAGGTCTGTCATCAAATTTTTGACGACCAAGAAGTGCAAACTATGTGAAATTAACAAAAATATTGTGTAGTATGTACGGAGAAAAATGTTTCAGTAAAAATGTTTACAGATAGGCTAAAGATTAGTTTTCCGCAGCGAATAACTGTCCAGTCAAAAAAAGTTCTTGACGTAGCAGTCAATAAAGGTGATGCTGATAGTCTGCTTGAACATAAAAAGGTCCATCATTATTTATTTCCGTGAAAAAGGTGCAACTATAAACAGAACGTTCACGGAGGTGCCCGTGGTGTAATGGTTATCGTCGTAGGAATTGGACACGACGATATGAGTTCAAATCCTGGACGAGACTGATTGCATTTCACATAGCACTAATACCCTTGGGAAATGTATGAATCCAATTATTCTCCCTCCAGCTATGGGTAAATAGTAGGACAGATTAGGTTCTTAAGCCTTGGTGAGGCAACTAGTCTAGGAGAAGGAAAACTCTGCTTAAAAATTGACCTTGTGCCCGAGCGTAGGGGTTGGTAAATATGATATGATAAACAGTACTTCCTACTACCAACTCCTTTAACAAAATTCACCTTATTTATTGAACCACCCTCCTATATATCAATGATGTTGAGGGTGCAATGGGTAATTTGTTGTTCAAGTTACGCAAAAGGAAAAATAACACTGACATCTCATTTTATCATATATATTAATCAAATTTGCATGAAAATATCTTTAAATACTATAGATTAGATTTATTCAAAAAAATCGCTATTGACTTCAAACACGGCCTCCAGACGACTTTGTAATCTTCTGATGGTCTTCTTGTTTAAATTGGTTAATGCTGCCATTATCATTGCCTTCAATTCATTTTTGGTGTTGGTCTCTCGCTCAACCGCGCCCACATATCATAATCAAGAGGATTGCAATTCGGGAAGTTAGGCGGCCAGATGTTCGGACAGATGTGGATACAGAAATATTCCCACAACCAATAATGGGCTCTCTTGTTTGTGTAGCATAGAACAGAGTCATACTGTCAGAAGTAGGGTATTCCAGCAGCTACCCTCTCGACTTAGGCCAGCACTGACTCGACTAGATACTTGATTTAACCCCACCCCACCCTGCGTGGACTCTGAAGCCCTATGGGAAGGTGAATGGAGGTATTAAGTTACCATCACTAGAGACCATTCTAAACACCATGATGTGGACTGAGTGTTTGCTTTTCATCAGTTTGAATATAAATCTGATCTCAGATGAACACCTAAACAATTTGAAATCTTCGTATTGTTGCATCCGGTGTAAATACCAAACCGTAGAGGATGTCGTTTCTTAATTCCTGGACTTAATTGTTTCTTGGTACCACTTTTCTCCCATACAGTACCTAATCTACCCTTGTTTTCTGCACAGTAGACAAAAAGCTAAAACTAACAAAGTGCTCGTTCAAATTTGATAATTTAAAATTGTGACAATTTAACAATGGCACCCTTTGCCCACACACACACGCACATACACACATATATATATATATATATAATATGAGAAAAAGAGAGGAGAGAGGGAAAGAGATCCGTTTTTACAATAAATATGAGAGGTACAAATACAAAGTTGTCACTGGTTCTTTAAATAACGCCAAGTAAAAAATTATTATAATGCATTGTTTTATTTTTGGTTGAAGCTTTACATTCCTTAGACCTGTTGAGACTGACAAAAATAACAATCCTAAAACGTAATCTATTTTTCAATAAAGTGGATTCACTTAAACTGTTCAGGGTTGTTTCAAAGTACATGCAAAAAAATAAATAAATAAAATCAATAATAATAATAATAATAACTTACCTACGTATTTTTCTTTCAGGACTGAACATCCGCTCTGCCTCTTTTTTCATCTAGTTTTATCTAACAGGAAACAGATATTGAAAGTGTCTTGTTTTAACTTTCTTTTAAAGTGTTTGTTATTGAAATAAGATTGTTTTAGTGAATGAATTATAAGCCAAGGAGATGAAGTACTTAATATTGACTCCAGAATATGGTAAAATACCATCTTTGTATGATTTTTCTCCGTAATTGATCTAACTTTAAAATTTAAGAACATTCCCTATTCTTTCCAATCGGTTGTTTTTTGATGAAACACAACATTGTATAAGTACAAAACTGACTGTTTTCGCTCGAACTTGCTCCGTGTTAGGGATCAGACCTAACGAAAAATATTAACGTTATTTCTCCAGGTGAATAAAAATGGGGTTACGTCCCAGGGACAGTGCATTGTGGGATTTGTAGGAACCGGAAGAACGGACACACGTGAGAGAGAAGACAAACTTTAATCTGACAATGACACATGGTAGACGCACATTTGACTGGTACCCATAAAGTGGAAACAGTTCTGTTCCTGGTCATCAGACGCATGTCCCTCTCTGTCGTTAATAAACCTTATCGTTTTGTTTACCCAGGAGTCCATCTCTCTTCACTTTTGTTTGCATATTTTCTTTCTTTGTAAATGGAAACAGTTCTGTTCCTGGTCATCAGACTCATGTCTCTCTCTCTCTGTCGTTAATAAACCTTATCGTTTTGTTTACCCAGGAGTCCATCTCTCTTCACTTTTGTTTGCATATTTTCTTTCTTTGTAAATGGAAACAGCTCTGTTCCTGGTCATCAGACGCATGTCTCTCCCAGTCGTTAATAAACATAATCATTTTGTTTACTCAGGAGTCCACCTATCTTCACTTTTGTTTGCATATTTTTTGTTCGCAAAAGATATAACACTTCGTTGAACTTTTTTCTTATTTCCCAAAATTCATCCCCAGAAAATTTACATGAGGATGTAGGAGACAATAAAAGTAGACTCACATCAAATCAAAAGAGGGGTTTCAGAGTTTCTTTGCCAATGAGAAGCTTGCTGGAATAAGCGCGTTGAATGCTAATGGGCCTATTTTCAAGAAAATTAATGTTTCATTCGTTGTTCACTTCTGTCATTGGTAAATACATTTTTCAGTCTCGATACTTTTTGAGCTGATGTCGTTTCAAATGTAATTATGAAAACCAACCTGTTAAAATTATCATTTCACTGGTATCGGGTGGACCACTTCATCAGATACAAAAAGGAGAAGAACGAAGGCAAAAAAAAAAATTGGAAATAAAGTTCGAACTAAAGATAAATAGGAGCCAAACAAGAAAGAGAATAAGTAGAAACCAAAATAGAAGAAAAAAGGGGACAATAAAGGAGGGAAAAAGGTCAAGAATAAGGAGAGAGATAACAAAAAATAGAGGGAAAAAATAAGTAAAAAAACGAAATAAGTAGAAAAATTGGAACCGAAAGAGAAAGAAAAAAATCGATTGACAACAGAAAAAACGGGAGAAAGAAAGAGAAAAGGGATGGGTATAAAAGAAGGATAGAAATCGCGAAAAGGGGTAGAAAAACGTGGAAAAAGCAAAAAAGGACTAAAAACAAAAAAAAAAAAGGGAAAAACCAAGTCAAAAACACGAAAAAATTAGCCCAAAAGGAAAAAGAAAAGAAGTAAATGAAGAAGAAAAAATTTTAAAAAAGCAATTTGAAAAGTCGGCAGAAAAAGAAGGCCAAACTGGAAAAGAAAAAAATGGAAAGAAAAAAGGAAAGGAAGGGAAAGCTAAAATAAGTTGATTTCTTTCAATAAATAAGTGACATCAGTTTTATTACCACAATCAATGATCTTGCCAACATTATAATCCCCATCGAGATTTCACAAGAAATAACTATTATTGTGAGATAATATTAGAGACACAGTATTGTTTACATTGAATAAAGAATAAGAATAGTTACGAGTGTAGGCATGAAGAGCATCAGTCATAAGGTCTCTCTCTCTCTCTCTCTCTCTCTCTCTCTCTCTCTCCTAACTAGTAAACTCCTCCACCTCCCAAAATTCTATACATCCGGAAGTACTTAATTAAAGAGAAAAATAAATTAAACCACGACATGTAGTGACTAAAGTACTGAACTGCGTCATCATAGTGAATCAAGACTCTTACGTTCACCTTCGGGCTAATACCCATGGGAAAGGTATGAACGTTCTTCTCCCTCACGTTAGGGGTTACATAATACCACTAGTATCTTTCAACAAGGCTGGCTTTGGCATTAAATGACCCATAGAGGTTGATGTTCCATTAAGCAAAAAAATCAAAACAGCTATCGGTTAACTAATACTACTATTGTCCTTTTACAAGGGTGGCTTTAGCTCTAAATAACCCACGAAGGTTAGTATGCCATCGAACAAAGAAGCCAAACCAGTTAAGGATTAAATACTACAACTGCTGTCCTTTTACAAGGCTAGCTGGCTCAGTCGTTTGGGGCTGTAGAATACATTGACTGCATCTCTGCAGAGGGGTAAAACCCCAACCCACCCAACGAGTGGATATGACATGAAACTATTTGGATATTACATTAAACAATCTGATGGTGAGGCTCTAGTAATGCTGGAGCCTTGGGGAATGCAGAGTGTCCCTTTATTGCTATCGCTTACCCGGTCCAATCTGACCCGGAGTGGTAGCATCTGAAATGGTCCTATCTATGAGTCAAATAGAACTGTGTACTTTCACATTTTAACTGGGTGTAAACAAATGTTTTATGCTAAACAGAATTGCTTGAAATAGAACTGTTTTATTACTTAACTGGATGTAAACAATATTTAATTGGATTGCTTGTTATACATAGTAATACTTGAAACCATTTAACAATATGCAAAGAAATGATAAATAAATAGTAGATAGAATTATTCGTATCAGACAGAAATAAGTGCAAATTTTAAAATATTTAACCATTAACAATAAATATTTAACCATTAAACCATTAAACCATTTAACAATAAATTTTGAAATAAGTTTTAAAATAAGTGCAAATTTTAAAATATTTAACCATTAACAATAAATGTTTAACCATTAAACCATTTAACCATTAAAATAAGTGCAAGTTTTAAAATAAGTGCAACCATTAAACCATTTAACCATTAACATAAGTGCAAGTTTTAAAATTAGTGCAAATTTTAAAATCAGTGCATGTTTTAAAATATTTAACCATTAACAATAAATATTTAACCATTAAACCATTTAACAATATGCAAAGAAATGATAAATAAATAGTAGATATAATTGTTTGTATCAGATAGAAATAAGTGCAAATTTTAAAATAAGTGCAAGTTTTAAAATATCATCTTCAAAATGTGTTTAGAAATCAAATATCTAAGGTATATGTATAAAAAGGATTTGGCAATAAATAACCAAACCAAACCAAACCAAACCAAACAGAGGTTAATTTAGGATTATGAATTTATTTCCATCCCGTTTTTCAGTTTCTGGTGTAAACCAAAAACACGAAGAAAAATATAACAGGACTCCTTCAGATCCAATGGATAAATAAAACAGATACATTTATCCATTGGATCTGAAGAAGTCCTGTTATATTTTTCTTCGTGTTTTTGGTTTACACCAGAAACTGAAAAACAGGATGGAAATAAATTTATTATCCTAAATTAAACGGTCTTTGTTTTTTTTCTTAAAGATATATATATATATATATATATATATATATATCGAACCCAAGTCGTATTATTGCGTTTACTTTCGTCTAACTAGCTATTTCCAATGTAAATTGCAAGAATTGTTACAACCATGTATTATTTGTTGCATACATATATTGATATTGTTGAAACTAATTGCTTCCTGAAAAGTACTTGACTGACGACGGAGACAGGGGGGTTAATTCCACTAGAACGGGACCAGAAGTTACCCTTTTGAAAACATTAGGCTAAAACTATCATACTCAATGCATAAACTCAGCGAAGAGAAAACAGATTACTTCGTGTCTGGTTACCCAATCCTAACACCAACAGAATATAAAGAAAGATATGATAAAATGCGACATTATATTTATTGTAAATTTGTAAATGCAATAGAATTCCTTAATCTAAAAAGTGGCATAAACATCAACCTTAATCAAGAACAGAAGCAAAAGAAGCTAATATTCTCTCATAATTTGCTATCAGAACTGACAGAAAAAATAGTGCCATAGGCTAGATATAGTGTTTAAGGACAATCAAAGAAGAACATGCCTTCTGATTGATATATCAGTACCAATAGATTATGTAATATCAGTCCATGAATACAAAGACCAGGAAATAAAAACTGAAAAAATATGGCTCCTCAAAATAACATGGCCCAATCGGTTGGGGCAATAGAAAACGCCGTCTGATTCTCTGCAGAGGAGCAAGACCCACCCACAACGAGTGTCATGGATATGACACTAAATAATCTGATGATGAGGTTCCAGTAATGCTGGAGCTTTGGGGAGTGCTGAGCATTCCTTCATTGCCATCGGTCCCAGATCCACTCTGGTCCAAAGTGGTAGCACCTGATAGGGTCCTATCTATGGTTCAAATAGAACTAAAATGCGTACTTATGCTAAACTGAACTGCTTTAAATAAACGTGTTTTGACATGTAAACTGCGTTCTTATGCTAAACTGAATTTTTTTTAAATAGAACTATTTTTGACATTAAAACTGTATTTACGCTAAACTGAATTGGTGAAAGTGGAACTCTTTGACTAAACTGAATAGCTTGAAATAGAAATGCTTTTGGCAATTAAACTGTGTACTTAAGCTAAATTGAATTATTTGAAATTGAATGGTTTAATTTGTATAAAAATGGATTTGGCATTAAATAACCGACAAAGGTTGATATGCCATAAACCCAAATACACAAACAATCAAACTAATATCTTGCTAGTAATGATGGAAGCCAAGAGTATGATAAAAAATGGACAGATAAACATATTAACAAGATATTTCGTAGTTCCAGCGTAAATCATATAAGAAAAAATCATTTTGCAGAACTGCTCATCTCCTTAAAAGGGTACTATCAAAGCGAATGAAAAAAAAATAACATCTAACTGAGGCCACAAAAAATAGAATATATATAATTATTTCGTTCCCTTTACCGGAGATCTTGGGTAAAGACCAATTTGAAGATTGTAAGAAACCAAAAGTAAATATAAATATCAATTAATATTAATAATAATTGGCCAGAATTGTGAGAAGAGTCCCGGAGACTTGAGGAGACTTGTGACTCGAACTCAGGGAAAAAAACATCAGCTAACACTGGTGTGAAAAACTCTCACGTAATAATAAGAGATAAGCTCATAGGCTCTGCTAGAGAACTGAAAAAACATTGGAACGTGAAAGTGGCGGTGATACCAATTGAAATAGGTGCACTTGGTACAATTACCAAAGGATTGGTACAGGGATCGGGGGACGTAGAAAAAAGAGGACGAGTGGAGACCATCCAAAGTACAGCATTGTTGAGATCAGCCAGAATACTGAGAAGAATCCTGGAGACTTTAAAAGACTTGCTATCACTCAGGCTCTAGTGAAAACCATCAGATAATGTTGGTGAGAAAAACTCTAATAATAGTAATGAGTGAATGGAATTTGACCTTGAAAATGCGTCATACTGATAATGAAAAGTGGGAAAAGAGAAACAGCAGAAAAAAATAAAAGTCTCAAATCAAGGTAGAATCAGAATGCTTGGAAAGAAGGAAAACGTCTTGTACTTGAGAAACGGAAACCATCAAATAAGCGACGAAGAAAGAAAAATAAGAAAAGAGTGAATCGGAAGAACGAAAATGCTACTAGAAACCAAGGTCTACAGCAGGAATCTCATCAATGCGATAAACATCTGAGCAATCCTTCTTGTAAGATACTCGGGATCATTCTTAAAATGAACAATCAGACAAATAGCCCAAAATACAAGATTGATGATTCTGCATAAGGCCTTACACCCAAAAGATGGTATAGACAGCTGTGTCAAGAAGAGAAGGAGGAAGAAGACTGGTTAACATTGAGGATTACATAAATGCATTAATACAAAAACTCGAGGAATACATAAAAAAAAGAGCAAAGAAAGACTAAATACGATTGCCAATAACAGCATTGGCAACATAAATACAGAAAGAAAAACAACAAAAGTTTGAAAACCGAAATAAGCAGAAAAAACAACTGTACGCATATTTCAAGTGACAAACTGCACACGGGGATGTACAGATATGTCAAAGAAAAGGAAATTTCAAGAAATTGAATATCTTCAATTAGCAGCGCAAAATAACTCCATAAGGATCAATTATGTTAAAGCGAAAACCGAGAAGACGCAAGTGTCGGTTATTTAGAGAAAAGTTCATCCACTAGGAATAGTGTAAAAGATAACCATACTACTAAATGGTAAATACAAAAACCGGAATCCGTCAAAGAAAATGCTACTCATAAGATTCTCTGGGACTCATCCCGGTCAGAAGCCCAGACCTAATGCTAATTAACAAAAATAGAAAACTTGTCGTCTAGTCGATTTTACCGAACCGGCTGACCACAGAGTAAAAAGAAAAGGCAAAAAGCTAGACAAATATTTTAACCTAGCCAGATAACTAAAAACACTATGAAATATGAGGGTGATGGTGATACCCGTGGTAGTGGATGCACTTGGAACGGTCCCAAGATGATTAGATAGGGAATTGGAACAACTGTAAATCAGAGGAAGAATCGAGACTATCCACACGAGAGTTTGTTGAGATCAGCCAGAATACTAAGAAGAGTCCTGGAGATTTGATGTAACTTGCTGTCACTCAGACTCCAGTTTACGCTGGTGGAAAAAACTGGCAGAGAATAAAAAAACAATAATGATAAAGTTTTCTGGTTATATAAAATGTACCCTAATGAACGTATTTTTCTAAACGTTTCTTTAATATAATGTAGGACTTTTACTATTAATTCTACTCAGGATACCACACCCTTCGAGGTTATTTTCGCTGTAGCTTTTGCGTAGTAATCTGGAATTTGAATTCATACAAATGTCGTCTGGGACACAGCAGGTGAGATGACCCGAACTAAATCTACAGCTAAACACAATTCAGCTCACAAGGTATCGAGCTATGCTAAAAATAAATAAAACATCTAACCAATAACTTAACGAAATTTTCCGATAAAAATAAGTTAAATAATGTTATTGAAATCAATTCAATTTATCATTTTATCTAGATTGTTAATTCATTGCATTTTCTTGATGCGAAGAATATCATGGATGCCAACACCCATGATATTGTGCCCCGCAACAGGTTATACTGGTTTGCAGTGTTACTCAGAATATTTAAAGTTAAGTTTTGATATTTTCTGAGAAATCTTTTTAAAAGAGATTTTAGAAGAAGAAAACACGAGGAAAATCGAATTAGAAAGATGCTGCAATGTTGCAAGAAGTTTCTCCTGAATTCTAGCAACTGTTACATTGGTCTTTGATGGATTGGATGATTGATTTCTACAGCACGTCAACTTATCTAGGATTATTTTATGCCAAGGGATAAAGGAATCGCATTTACTTTACGCTCATATTTACATTTTTGTGTCGTTTTTTAACCTTTTTTTTTTTGCACAAGGTTAATTGATATCAAGTATTCTTATCAAATACAAATGAACTAAACACGGTCATATGGTTTCAAAAATTAATGATGATAATAATACAGCATTGTTGAGATTGGACAGAATAAAAGAGAAGTGTCAAGAAGACATGAGGAGATTTGCTGTCACTCAGACTCCACTGGAAAACCATCAGCTAACGCTGGTGTGAAAAACTCTCAAATGAGTAAAATAATAATAATAATAATAATAACAATAATAAGATAAGACGAAAGAAAATAGCAAATGCAGACTATGAAGTGACAGAGATGAAACCATCAATCACATAATAAGCGAATGCAGCAAATTGGCACAGAAGGAGTATAAGGCTAGACACGACTGGGTGGGCAAGGTGATCCACTGGGAAATGTGCAAGAAATTTAAATTTGACCAGGCCAACAGATGTTATATGTAAAACCCTGCACCTGTCCTAGAAAATGACACGCACAAACTCCTATGGGACTTTGATATACAAACGGATCACCTAATCTCGGCCAGAAGACCAGACCTTATAATAATCAACAACAAAAAAAAAGAAAATCTGCAAAATTGTCGACTTTGCTGTCCCGGCAGACATCAAAATAAAACTGAAAGAATGTGAAAAGAGAGATAAGTAGCTCGACCTTGCTAGAGAATTGAAAAAACTATGGAACATGAAGGTGACAATTATACCAATTGTGATTGGTGCTTTTGTCACAAAAATTAAAGGATTATTAAAGGGCCTGGAAGATTTGGAAGTTGGCAGCCGAATGGAGACCATTCAAACAACAGCATTATTGAAAACGGCTAGAATACTGAGAAGAGTCCTGGAGACTTGTTGTCGCTCATACTCCAGTGAAAGTCTACCTGCTAACGCTGGTGTGAAAAACTCGCAAATGGGTAAAATAATAATTCCAGTCTTCAGCAATGTTAAGATCGGCTGGAACACTGAGAAGTGTCATAGAAACCTGAAGAGACTTACACTCCAATGAAAGACCACCAGCCTTAGCAAAATAATATACCATGAAGAAAACTGAAATGAGAAGAAAAATCTGAAAAGTGAACAAGGAAAGACAAGGAAATAACTGGAAAGTAAACTCTACAACAGGAACCCTATCAAAGAAATAAGTACATGGACAGTCTCCCTTGTAAGATACTCTGAGCCCTTTCTCAACTGGACAAGAAATGAGAACATCAGAACTGAGGAGATTTCCTCTTAATTGGAATCTAAAGAAGGTTACTGTTTTCTACGATTTTCAAGCAGCTATTAAGAAAACTCACTAAGTTTAGAATAATGATCAAGAGATCCCTGAAAGGATTGAAACCGTTCCGATTACACAACTGCCGAAATAGGTCAAAATGCTGAGAAGGGTACTGGCCACGGGTTGCTATTGGTGTCAAAACTCGCGAAGAAAATAAGATATACTAAGTACATGGTATCGGTTGGATATTGGTTGTTTTGTTATACGGCGTATCAGACCTTTTAAGCTTATTTAATGCCGAATTAAGTCATTTTGATAAAAGTTTCAAACAGTTCAGTTTAGTATAAGTATGTTTTTTGTTTACACACAGTTAAATGTCCAAAGAGTTCTATTTTGAACAATTTAGTTTAGCATAAGTACGCAGTTTAAACACAATTGAAAATTAAAACAATTCATTTCAAACAATTCAGTTAAGCATGATCACACAGTTTAGTTCTATTTGACCCATAGATAGGACTCTATTTTGTGCCACGCCTCCGAGCGAGAATGGACCGGGGAGCGATGGCAATAAAGGGGTACTCTGCATTCCCCAAAGCTCCAGCATTACTGGAACCTCACCATCAGATTGTTTAGTGTCATATCTAGGACACTTTTTGGGGAGTCTTACCCTTCTTCTGAGATGCAGTCAGTGTATTTAGCAGCTCCAGCAGATTTGGCCACATGGTACCAGTTAAAGATGGTGTAGTCTGAATGGTCTCAAATCTTTCTATAATTTACAATTATTTCAATCCCCTTTCCAATCCTTTGGGGAATGTTCGAAGTGCACCAACTATAATTGGTATTACCGTAACCCTCGTGTTCTACGGTCTGTTAGTTTTTTAGTTCTCTGTCAAGGTTCCAGTATTTGCCAATCTTTCTGCTTTCTCTATTTTACTCCTTTGAGAGTTTTTCACACCAGCGCTAGCTGGTTGTTTTTCACGGGAATTTGAATGACAAAAATTCTCTTCAAGTCTCCAGGACTCTCGTCAGTATTTTGCTTGATCTTATTAATGCAGTATTCTGATTGGTCTCTAGTTGTCCTCTAATTTCTAAATATTATAGTCCTTTCATCAATCCTTTGGGAATTGTTCCAAGTATTCAAATTACAATTGGTATCACTGTCACCTTCATGTTCCATATTTTTTTTTTATTTCTCTTGCAAGGTCCAGATATTTATCTCGCTTTTTTTGCCTTCATTAAAAATGTTACCCTGTGAACCGCCGGGATTATTATCATTATTATTCACTGTAAATTTTTTCACACCACTTTTAACTTGTCGTTTTTCACGAAAGACTAAATGACAGCAAGTTTCCTCAGGATTCCAAAACTCTTTTAAGAACTTTGGCTGATTTTAAGAATGATGAAGTCTGGATGGTTTCGATTTTTCTTCTGATTTCAAGTTCTCTCAGTCTCTTTGCTAGATTTTTGGAGACTGTTTCAAGAGCCCCAACAACAATTCGTATTACCGTTACCTCCCAGTTCCACAAATTTTTAAGCTCTATGAAAAGATCCGTCTATTTGTCGTGCTTTTCAGCTGCTTTCTACTGGAAAGGTGAAATCCACTTGACGACATAGTATTTTCTTGTTAATTAACTCTAGGTATGAATTTGTGAGCGAGAACTGGTGATCTGTGTGTATCTCGAAGTCCCAGAGACCCTCAAGCGTCTCATTTTCTAGAACAGATTCTGGTTTGTGCAAAAACCATTGACCAATATGATCAGATTTCAGTCTCTTGCACAATTCCCAATGGATCAACTTTCTCATCCAGTTATATCTACTCTTGTTTTGTTTTAGTGCCATTTTGTCACCACATAGGAGGCACTTGCTTTTCTTTTGCGTATGATAATTACCAAATTGCAAGCAAGGTTTATAAGAACTGATTTCGTTTGGTTTCTTTATTTAATAACATATTAACCATCTTGGGTTATTTAAAGCCAGTCATCCTTTTATAAGAACATGAGTGGTACTATTTAACTCACAGTTGGCGAGGGATAAGGTGGTTCAATACTTTCCCAAGAGTATTAATCCGAAAGTGAACGTAATACGAGGATCATTAAATAAGTTCCCAGACTTTTTTCGTATGGGCACTTTTATTGATAGTACACCCATGAAACTCTTGTCCCCTTCGAAGTAATCTCCTCCGACTGTAATGCACTTGTACCGTTCCAACAACTTCTGGAAGGCCCCATGAAAGTCCTCTTGTGTGAGCGTGTCAATGACCTTCGTCACAGCCTCTTTCATCTACTCAATTGTCTCATAACGACAGCCTCTGACCTTAGGGAATAACCAAATGTCACAGGAAGCAAGGTCTGGACTATAGGGAGGCTGAGGAATTGTCTTGATGCCCATCTTGGTCAAATAGTCTGTGACAAGGATGGAGTTGTGGACTGGTGCATTGTCCTAGTGGAAATGCCACTGACCCGATTTGAAGAGTGCTGGCATCTTCCGACGGAATCTCTTCCTGAACTCCCTTAAAAACTCAACATACTAACCCTAACCCTAACCCTTTAGCCTATCAACCCTGGTGTATTGACTTCCTTACTCCTCCCACACCTCTCATCATCCCCCACAGACTGCCTGGCTTCCTTGAATCTCTTATGCCACTCAAAAACTGATGCTCAATTCATGCAAGATAGTCGAAAAGCAGTCTGAAGCATTTCATAAGTTTCTGTGGCATTTTTTCCAAGTTTAAAACAGAATGTTATTGCGTATCGTTTTTCTAAAGCGTCCTGACGTCCAGATTGCATTTTTGAAATTCACCAGCTGTGACAATCAGGCTTTAGTAGGGTGTATTCCAGTTGCTGCTGTAGCTGTTCATTTAAACCTGAAATCATAAAAATTGGTCAGGCATCTTATAACATGTATAGCAATAAGAAATTGAATTTTCAAGAGTCTACGACAATCTTAAATGCCTGTACAAAAAAAGTCTGGAAACTTATTGAAGGCACCACGTAGCTCGACGAGAGTTCGAACACGCTTACAGCAATCTAGCAGTCCAAAGTTTAGCCATTATGCCCCACTTAGAACCGGCTCACGCACATACAATTCCAACTTGGTTGATCAGCAGTCATATTGAACTCGTCTCTTCAATTAGGCCTGATCTAAAATATATTTGCAACCTTGTTCTTTTTTTTTTTTTGGACGGATTACTTTTAAAGGGCGGTTTTTATGTTCTAAACATCAAATAACCTTTTGCCGAGTTGAAATCATAAAATACCCTTACATGCACACGAATAAGTTCGTAATATAATGATTTTAAAAAATAAAGATAGAAATTTAAAAAAAAAACAAATAAATATTTTATGCAATTTTTTTTTTTTTCATCAGCATCAAACATAATAAAACTGAATATTTCTTATCAAAACGATGTCTCATGCAACGAACGTTTCCCTCTCATATACAAGTCGTTATTGAAGTCATTTTTATCTGAAAAGTTCACTCTTCCATCTTTGAATTGTTTTTGTTTTTGTTTTGTTATTCTGTTTTTGCTCTCTCTCTCTCTCTCTCTCTCTCTCTCTCTCTCTCTCTCTCTCTCTCTCTCTCTTTCACTCTTATTTTTTGTCTCTTTCTTTTTTTTCCTCTTTACTGCGTTTCTCTTTTTCTCTTACTCTGTAATCTATTTTTCTCTATCTTTTTCTCTTTCTCTTCCTTTCCTCTCTCTATCCCCCTTTCTTTTTAATTTGTTCTTCTCTTTTTCTTTCTCTTTAATTCGTTCTTCTCTTTCTATTTCTGTTTGATTCATTCCTCTCTTTCCCTTTCTCTTTCTCTTCAACTCCTCCCTCTATTTCCCTTACTATCTAATTTCTTCCTCTCTTTCTCTTTCCCTTTAATTCGTTCATGTCTTTTTTTTTTCTCTTTCTCTTCAATTTATTCCTCTTTTCCCTTTCCCTTTTATTTGTTTCTTTCTGTTAATCTATCTTTAATCTGTTCTCTTTCTCTTTCTCTTTCTCTTATATTAATTACTTTCTTTCCTTTTCTCTTTCTCTTCAATTCATTCTTCTCTTTCCTCTTCTCTTTTATTTTTTCTCTCCTTCCCTTTCTCTTTAATTCACCCCTTTCTTTCTCTTTCTTTTTTAATTTCTTCCTCTCTTTCGCTTTAATTCCTCCCTCTCTTCCTCTCGATTCGTTTATCTTTAATTTTCCGCCTTTTTTCTTTCTCTTTAATCTTTCCCTTATTCCCTTTCTCTTAATATTTTCCTTTCTTTCTCTATCTTATTCTCTTTAATTCCTTTCTCTTTTTCATTTTCTCTTTTTTAGCTTCCCTCTTTTTCTTTTCTCTAATTTTTTCCACTCCCTCTCTTTCACTTTAATTCGTTACTCTGTTTCTCTTTCTTATTGATTTGTTTCTATCTTTCCCTTTCTCTCTCTCTCTCTCTCTCTCTCTCTCTCTCTCTCTCTTTGTTTCTCTGTTTTTCATTATCATTTTTTCTTCCTGCTTTTCTCTTTCTTTTTAATTTGTTCTTCATTTTCTCTTTGTTTTTTTTTTCTCTTGCTCCTTCACTTTGATTTGTTCCTCTTTATCTTTCTTTTTAATCTTTTGCTCTCTTTCTCTTTTTCCTCTTTTATGTCCCTCTCTTTCTCATCCTCTTTAATTCATATCTCTCTTTCTTTCCTTCGCTTTCTCTTTTTCTTTATTTTTTCCCTTTCTTTTTCTTTCTCTTTCTCTTTAATCTCTTTCGCCTCTCTGTCTGTCGCTCTATCTCAATATGTCTATCTGTATTCCCCCCCTCTCTCTCTCTCTCTCTCTCTCTCTCTCTCTCTCTCGCTCGCTCAGTCTTCCATATGTTTCTCTTTCTCTCTCATTACTTTATCTCACTTTTCCGGCTATCCTCGTCTTGCTTCTTCGTTTCTTCTCTTTCTCTTCTGCCTGTTCCTATCTTTTCTTATTTTTTTCCTTCCATCCCTCTTCTCTATTTTTTCCTTTTACTTCAATCACACACACACACACACACACTCACCCTCTCTCTCTCTCTCTCTCTCTCTCCCTCTCTCTCTCTCTCTCTCTTCACACTTTTCCCGTCTTCCATAATTGAGAAGACACTTTTTTTCATGCTTAAAATGGCGACGACTTCTACGCTTCAATTTACGGTACTGGAGTCTTAATCCTGATTTTGTTTTACTTCTCTGGAAGCATTCACAACGTGCCTCTGAAATCAACTAGAACACAAATAAAAACCAGAATAAAAGACAGTAACAAATAATGGTAATGTAGAATCAGAGATGTTCTTTACTTGAGTTCACTCAGAGGGAACAACAAAAAAAAAGAAAAGAAAAAAAACCTTGAGATGTACAAGTGGCAAGTATGGTGACCGCTTTATCAACCGAAGATTACTTCGTTGACGGTTTTAGATAATTTGTTTCTTTTTAAAAACTTATCAGTTTTGAAAATATTCCAAATATTCCACACGTTCTTCCGGAAAATGATCACACACACATACACCCATACACACACACATGAACAGACATACGAACACACACACAGAGACTCAAACATACACACACACACACACACACACAAATATATATATACAAACACACGCGCACACACACATATACATGCACGCACACATGCACACACTTGCACAAACACGCATACATACGCACACTCACACATACCATCACACACACACGCACACTCAAACACACACACACAAATACACATAAAAACACCCGCACACACACATACACACGCACGCGCACACACACACACACGAACACATGCACAAACACGTACACACACAGCGGCACACACACTCAGCAGCACACACACTCTGCGGCACACACACACAGGCACACACGTAAATTTATTTGTACATGCATGTATTCATAAACCCTCTGCCACAAGTAGAATGTGACACAAGATGAGTTTTTCTTCTCCTAGATTGGTTGCCATATTAAAGTGAAAGAGCTTAGTCTGCCCTACTATTTACTCATAGCTAGCAGGAGAATAGTTGGATATGTGTTTTTCCAAATGGTATTAGTGCGATGTAAATGTAAACAGCCTTGTTCAGAATTTGAACTCGAGTCACCATGTCGATTTCGAACGACGATAACCATTACACCACGAGCGCCTCTTATGTCAAAAAATGTAATACATAGATCGATAGATACGCGTAAATTGAAAGATAAACTAGACACTTGAACCTCGTCTTGGCAACTTTTCTGGACGGAAACCTTTGAAGTTATAGTCCGCTTATAAATTGACCTCGTCTTGCATCCTGTTCGTGGCGGAGGGGTTAGGTAAATACACACACAGACACACAGACACACACACACACACACATATATATATATATATATATATATATATATAAGCGCAAAATTACGATTAAAAGATTAAAAGCTTCTTTCAGGAACGAACAATACGCAGATAGTACAAGACTATCTATGTATATAAGGGAATATAAAGAAAAGTGTGGGAAGGGACCAGAGTTTACGTGTTCTCTTTTAAAAACAATGCTAGCTTGTATAAAAAAATGTAAAGTTGGCGACTGTAGTCGAAGGTAACCCGAAGGCTCTCTTTTCAATAGCTACAACACCGAGGTGAAGGGGAGGGCGCTACTCCATTCCCTGGATTGCTCCACTTTACTCTTGATCCTTACCTTATAATGCTGAGTGTTGAGCGAGGCGGCATCGAGTACCAATTTTTGAGTCTTTGGTAGGACTTGACCTGGGATTGAACCCCGGATCATTGGCGAAGACTTTACTCATTAGACCAATGGCCTGGTGACTTGTAACGATATTTTAAGAGACTGTAAATTGTGCATCAATTAAAATTTTCGGATTCGAATGATTTGTTAGGTAAAAAATCGGAGTTGGTTGGTAAATGCCGCCATGAAAGGAAATATTGATATTGTATTTTGGCGCCGATGTGATTTGTATGTCAATTCAAAATCGTGACCCCAAAAAGAGTACATATTTAAGTAAGTGAATCTCATAGAAGTCACACACGTTATATGCTCGCTTATCTGATAATTCACTATGTGAGACTTTGAATATGTGGGCGTGTCCTCAAGATGAAATGGTTAAAGCGCTGGACTGTGGAATCGTAATAAGCAAGTTCGAACTCCATGACGTTCACTTTCGGTCAAATTTGGGAAAAATTTGAAAACCCCTTATCCTCTCAGCTCTGGGTAAAAGTGTACCACTGCGGTTCTTCAAGTAGGATAGCTTTGGCAATAAATGACCCAAGAAGGTTGAAATACCATTAAACAGCCATACTCTAAATCGGGAGTTTTTATTATCTTACATATATGAAAAGATATTGTATACGAGGATCATTAAATAATTTTCCAGACTTTTTCGTATGGGCACTTTTATTGATAGTACACCCATGAAACTCTAGTCCCTTTCGAAGTAATCTCCTCCGGCTGCAATGTTCTTGTTGTACCGTTTCAACAACTTCTGGAACGCCCTATGGAAGTCCTATTTTGTGAGCGTGTCAAGGACAGTCGTCACAGCCTCTTTCATCTCCTCAATTGTCTCATAACAACATCCTCTGACCTTAGAGAATAACCAAAAGTCACAGGGAGAAATGTCTCGACTATATGGAGAGTGAGGAATTGTCTTGATGCTCATCTTGGTCAAATAGTCTGTGACAAGAATGAAGTTGTGGACTGGTGCATTGTCTTGGTGGAAATGCCACTGACCCGATTTGAAGAGTGCTGGCCTCTTCCAACGGAATCTCTTCCTGAACTCCCTTAAAACCTCAACATACTAACCCTAATACTAACCCTTTGGCCAATCAGCGGCGGTGTATTGACTTCCTTACTCCTCCCACACCTCACATCATCCCTCACAGACTGCCTGGCTTCCTTGAATCTCTTATTCCACTCAAAAACTGATGCTCGATTCATGCAAGATGGTCCTGTACAAAAAAAGTCTAGAAACTTATTGAATGCACCACGTATATATATATATATATATATATATTCGTCATTCGGGATACGTATTTCTGTTTTCTCCTGTCGTGCATCAAATTTGTTTCCCAATGTTAACACATATTTATCTTTAAAATCCCTGTTGTTAATTGTTAATCTCTGCAGAGGTGTAAGACCCCCCCCAACAAGTGTCCTGGATATGACACTAAACAATCTGATGGTGAGGTTCCAGCAATACTGGAGCTTTGGGGAATGCGGAGTACCCCTTCATTGCCATCGCTCCCAGGTCCACTCTTGCCCGAAGTGGTAGCCCCTGATAGGGCCCTATCTATGGGTTAAATAGAACTAACAGCATACTTATACTAAAATGAATTGAATAAACTGAATAGCTTAAAATAGAAACGTTTTTTTACAGTTAAACCGTACTTACACTTAAACTGCGTGCTTATGCTTAACTGAATTATTTTAAATAGAACTGTTTTTCGATATTAAAACTGTATTTACACTTAACTGAATTATTATATATAACTGCTTAAATAGTTTGAAATGGAAATGTTTTTGACAATTAAACTGTGTACTTATGCTAAACTGAACTGTTTTCAATAGAACAGATTATTTACATAAAAATGGATTTGGCGTTAAATAACCTACAAAGGTTGATATGCCATAAAACCAAACAAACCAAACCAAACCCTGTTGTTAAGAAGGGTCCAGTCATATTGTTTGATGGTCGCTGTTCGTGTTGCGTTTCTTTGTAGGCTCTGTCGTATTTTTGCCGTGACAATTCTGTGGTCGCAGGACACACCCTCGAAAGAGGAGTATTCCTCGCAATTTATTTCGCTATTTTTCCATTTCTTGTTGATAAAGACGTAGTCTATCTGTGCTTTAGTGTTGTTTGCATACGTGTAGGGTCATAATTTTCCCTCCCTTTTTTGAAATTTTGTGTAGAGACATGTTAATCTATTTTCTATCGTGAAATCTGTTAGATGTTCATTCCTGTTTGACGAGTTGTGTAGGCTGTATTTGTGGTTTCTGTTTTTCCGGATTTGGGCATTCATGTCCCCGCCAATAACGAGAACGTTATGTTTCGGAATGTTACGCACTAGAGAGGATAGCTCATCATAGAAGGCGATGAGTTCAGTTTCTTCACTTACATTGGTAGGGCTGTAGCAGGAGATGATAGTTGCTCGGGGGTTGCCCTTAAAAGTAGCTACCATCATCCTAGGTTGTATACTCTCTATGCTATTAAGTGATTTTAAAGCTTTTGGTCCTATAAGTATTCCTACACCTCCTATCATGGCATTGATAGAATTTTTCCATGCTGATACAGTGGCTAGTGTCCATCCATTGCCAGTATCGTGATATTTAATATCCTCGCTATGTGTGTATCCCTGCTCTTGAATGCATATTATGTCTATGTTATGTTCTACGGACGATGCAGTCAGCTCCGGTAGTTGTCCTATTCTATTTAAGGTTCTAACATTGAATGTCGCTATTTGTATTGTTTGTTTGCATTTTAGTAATTTTTGTTGTTTGAGCTCTGTAGCTGATTTTTCGAACACTGAGGCCAGGGCTCCAACCTCAGCAGGACGCGCCTCTTTTTTACCCGCGCGAAGAACGATGCGGTTTTTAAATGTGGTTTGAATGTGGGTTATGGTTATCTTTCGATGGCTGTTTTTATTCTCATCCATAGAAGCCAAACTTATAGATGAGCAGCAGTAGGTCCCCGATCGAACTAATGACCCTGACCGTTGAACCGTGAGATTCATACACACAGGACCAGGTTAGGCAAAGCGTTTGACCGTCAAAGGTTTTATCCGCTTCCCTTTACGTCCACCATACTGCTTCCCATGGGTACGCCAAAAAAATGTCCTCTTCTTTTCCGTTAAGTTTTAACTAAGTTATAGTCTAAGGCTAATACATTGATAAAAGAATTGCATTCTTTCTTTTTCATCTCTTTTTTCCCTTTTCTTCTCGTTCTATTTCAGTTCCAACCTTACTTTTGTTTGTTTGTTTTCCCCTGTCTTTTGAAAAATGGCATTAACACGTGTTATAGCTCTACATTTTTACTAATATTGAATTTCACGGTCCAACAGTGAATCTTTTCTTTTAAGATTTATAGTCGACCTATTAGTAAATTGTTCTTTCATTTAAGACACATAATAGTATACACCAAAGATTTTTACAATGAAAAAATTGAATGAAAATCAAATATGCAATTTTAAATGATAATTTAGCGGATAACAGTGTTACTAACCTTTTCAACAAACTTTTCGAATTGGACGTGCTTTTTCATTCTTAGATTCTTATAACAAATGGTCACTAGTAATATATATATATATTTATATATTATCCCCTTTCTCTTTCCGCTTATTTGACATGCATTCATTGCATCGTGCAGAGAATACTTTAGATTTAATGATTCTGTTTGCATGCTTCTACTCATGAGTTTTGTCTTAAAACTTTTAGTCACGAAGCTTAAAAAAACAGTGAGATCTGAATTTCTTTATATATATATATATATATATATATATATATATATATATATATATATATATATATATCAGTAATATCCGGTCAGCGTCCTTGCCCAGTCAGCTGGGGCTGTAGAATACACCGACTACTTCTCTGCAGAGGGGCAAAACCTCCCACAACGAGTGTCCTGATATGACACTAAACAATCTGATGGTGAGGTTCCACTGATGCTAAAACTTTAGGGAATGCAGAGTACCCTATCTATGGGTTAAATAGAACTAACTGCACACTTATGCTAAAGTGAATTGTTGGTATAAGAACTGTTTGACTAAACTGAATAGCTTGAAATGGAAATGTTTTTGACAATTAAACAGTGTACTTACATTTAAACTACGTACTTATGCTAAACTGAACTGTTTGAAATTGAACTGTTTTTGACATTGAAACTGTACTTACACTAAAAGGAGTGGTTTAAGATAAAAGTGTTTTGACTTTTAACTCTGTATAAACAAAATCTGTAATTATACTAAACTGAATTAGCAGATTTAGAACTGTTTGACAAAGCTGAATAGCTTGAAATAAAAATGTTTTTGACAATTAAATTGTACTTATGCTAAACAGGATTGTCTGAAATTGAACTATTTGCATAAAAATGAACTTGGCGTTAAATAATCGACAAAGCTTGATATACCATAAAACCTAAACAACCAACTAACCAGTCAGCGTCCGAAGACAGTGGGTGTGGATTTTTGCGTATAGAGTATATGAGGAATATCATATAAATCTATGTGAGTGCTCGATGTATGGCAATTGTAACATATCTTTTCTCTTCCGGATTTATAGAACAAAACTCACATACGGAGCATTTTTTTCATACACATATAGACTGTAATGAACATTTGCTGTTTTTCAACCTCAAGATAAACATATAAAAGTCATCTGATGAGACGTAGAGTATAATGATATTCTCCGGCGAAATAAATTTATAATGACAATTTAACCAGGTTTGAGTTTCCTTCTAATTGCACTATATATATATATTCTTTAAAGAAAAAACCAAAGACCGGTTATTTTAGGATTATAAATTTATTTCCATCCTGTTTTTCGTTTCTGTTGTGAACCAAAAACACAAAGAAAAATTTAAAGAAGGTATTGCTCTGTAAAATTAATTACCTTGAGCTCTCTACTAGGAAAATTTAAATGTTCATCTCTTGAATGATTTTCTTGTCCTGAAGGAATTACTCCCAACTGGACCGAATAATACTATATATATATATATATATATATATATATATATATAAAGATGGTTGTTGTAGGTCCAAAGAAAGAATAAGGATATATTTTAAAATAGGAAGGTCCACGAAGAGATTTGTATTTTTTTAAATTACTTATTTTTTAACCTTTTTTTTATTTTTTACAAAAAATACAAATCTCTTCGTGGACTTTCCTATTTTAATATATATATATATATATATATATATATATATATATATATATATATATATATATATATTGGTTAGTATTTATGCAGTTTCATGATTTAATTTTTTTTTCACTTGTTTAATGACATATCAACCTTTTTTAGGTTATTTAATGCCAAAGCCATTCTCCTAGAAGAACAGTAGTGGTATTATTTAACCCATAGCTTGGAGGATACGGGGGTTCATACCTTTCCCAAAGGTATTTGCCCGAAAGTGAACGTAATATCGCGACTGAAGTACGAACTTGCTTACTACGATTCTGCAGTCCATCGCTTTAACAATTACACCACGAGGACACCCCCTTTCTTGATTTAAGTGAATCCTTTTAAACGATTCCTTTGTTCATCTTGTTTACACACACACACACACACACACACACACACATATATATATATATATATATATGCGAGGATCATTAAATAAGTTTCCAGACTTTTTTCGTATGGGCACTTTTATTGATAGTATACACATGAAATTCTAGTCGCGTTCGAAGTAATCTCCTCCGGCTTCAATTTTCTTGTTGTACCGTTCCAACAACTTCTGGAAGGCCCTTTGGAACTCCTCTTGTGTGAGCGTGTCAATGACCTTCGTCATAGCCTCTTTCATCTTCTCAATTGTCTCATAACGACAGACTCTGAGCTAAGGGAATAACCAAAAGTCACAGGGAGAAATGTCTCGACTATATGGAGAGTGAGGAACTGTCTTGATGCTCATCTTGGTCAAATAGTCTGTGACAAGAATGAAGTTGTGGACTGGTGCATTGTCTTGGTGGAAATGCCACTGACCCGATTTGAAGAGTGCTGGCCTCTTCCAACGGAATCTCTTCCAGAACTCCCTTAAAACCTCAACATAGTAACCCTAACCCTAACCCTTTAGCCTATAAACCCTGGTGTATTGACTTCCTTACTCCTCCCACACCTCTCATCATCCCCCACAGACTGCCTGGCTTCCTTGAATCTCTTATGCCACTCAAAAACTGATGCTCAATTCATGCAAGATTGTCGAAAAGCAGTCTGAAGCATTTCATAAGTTTCTGTGGCATTTTTTCCAAGTTTAAAACAGAATGTTATTGCATATCGTTTTTCTAAAGTGTCCTTACGTCCAGATTGCATTTTGGAAATTCACCAACTGTGACAATCAAGCTTTAGTAGGGTGTATTCCAATTGTTGCTGTAGCTGTTCAGTTAAACCTGAAATCATAAAAATTGGTCAGTCATCTCATAAGATGTATAAGAATAACATACTGAATTTCTAAGAGTCTACGACAATTTTAGGTGCCTGTACAAAAAATTCTGGAAACTTACTGAATGCACAATGTATATATATATATATATATATATACAGTCGGTGTATTCTACAGCACCAGCAGACTGGGCAAGGTCGCTGACCGGATATTACTGATATATATATATATATATATATATATATATATATATATATATGTGTGTGTGTGTATAAAGAAATTCAGATCTCACTTCTTTTTGTAGGCTTCATGACTAAAAGTTTTAAAACAAAACACATGAGTAGAAGCATGGAAATATAATCATTAACATATATATATATATATATATATATATGTGTGTGTGTGTGTGTGTGTGTGTGTGTGTTTGTGTGTGTGTGTATATGTGTGTGCGTGTGCGTGTGTGTGCGCGCGTGTGAAATAAACATGTTTTAAATTCACATCCTTTAATTCTTAACATCTAATACAAAATAGTCATTATCATCATTTGTAACATTCAGTCAATAAAAATCACACCCAGTATCCAAGAATCGATTAGGCAAATAAAATAAAACGCTGTTGACTTTAATCCTGATCGGACCATGCAGACGACCCAATAGGCCGTTGCTATTTTGAAGGAGGTCACTTACCTTAATTAATTAGTATTGGTTATCTTGTCGTCTGCTTCTTTATAGGGGAAGTGTTAAAACAAACACGAATTAGAAAATGAGTGAAATGACTCCAATTAGCGATTCACGGTTTTAATTGGTCAATTGGGGATTGTTTGTCGTTTTTTCTTTCACGTGTGCGTGTGAGCGTGTGTGTGTGTGTGTGTGTGTGTGTGAACGGATGAATTATATTATTGAAAATTGATATAAATAAAATCCGATAATCACAAGGTTTAACTATGAAGGATGATAGATTTTATCTAAACTAGATGAGAAAAGTTGAAAGCAAAAGATAGATAGATAGATAGATAGATACTGTACTTGGATATGGACACACAAGAAATGTTATATACATATATATATATATATATATATATATTTCAATCATACATCCTAGATGCATCAAGGAGGTCTTCAGTGATGCAACTGTCTTCCTTGCCGATTTCGGGTTATTTTTGCATCATATCGGCTCCGACAGAAACCCCGGTATGACTCTGGAAGAGCCAAGCCGCCCCCTTGATCGTGACGTGCTACACTCGTGCCTCTACCAATGCAAAAAAAAATTTGAATAAGGCCGGACTTCGGCCGTTCTTATAGACATCTGTCCTTCAGTAACAGCCACTGAAAAACAGGGCATTCCACACTCCTCTACTATATATAATACCATCTTTACCTCATCCGGTTTCGGCTGACTACTTCAGCCGTGGTCCAAATCATTCTGGCGACGGATTGATTTTGGACTGGACCTCTCCAGGTGCTGGGTAGCGCTTTGGCCGGCCGTGTTGTCGAGGCACGGATCTGGCCGAGTGTGTCTCGGTGCCTGGGGAATTCCTTCGGCCTCAGGGGGCCTTCCCCCCAGGCTTTTACTCCCTTCGGGGAGGTTGGGTTCATCGCCCGGCGCCTGAGGCGCCCCTAATAAGGGGAATGCCGACGGGGCCGTAGGCATTTTTGGGAAATGCCGGGCGCGTGTGGGCTACGGCCCTGCGCCCGGACCCACCATAAAAAAGGCCTTGTGCCACACTTGCCCGTTGGGTGGGGCGGTCAACAAATACCTCGGCTGACTACCTCCGGATTCAGTACCGAGGTAAGATGGTATTTTTAATACTCGTCCACGTCCATGATTCACACTTAACAAGACTTACACCAAATCCCCCCCCAATCTCTCCTGTACTAATACTTCCAAACTAACATGAACTAAGCCCCTACTCAAACTATTCAGTCAGTCTTTAACTCTTACCTTATACCCTTATTCGAAGCAAAAAAAGGAAAAACTCCCATTTATTTGGCTCACGAAATCATATATATATATATATATATATATATGTATATATTAGCGGCGACTCCGGAGGTCGAGTATGTGTGAATCATTAGTCAAGTATATCGATTTCAAAGCAATAAAAATCTTCCCTTGTCCGTCGTTTTAATTCCAGAATTCACCTGGATCCAAAATAAATGCTTTCAATGTACATATTGACCTTTGACAGCATTTTAGTTGTGGATTTCTAGACAGGATATCGCACCGGTCTCTTAGGATAAACAAGGGAACAGCAGAAATAAGTCACGAGAATTGAGAACCGGAAGAAAAACCCGCGGCTGTCGATAATATTATCTAATACCTGAAGTTCGCGGACAGATTAGAACAGGGGTCATCAGAAGAAAAGTGAACCACCGAATAGACGTTCGCCGGGGGTGAGCAGTGGTCGCCGTTAGAGAAGTAGAAGAAGAGAGACTCTGACTATGTTTCCACACGGTATCCATGATAGCAGTCTTTCGTATCTCTGTCTCTCTGTCTCTCACTTGCAGCCATTTTGACATTTCTGTGACAATAAAGAAAAGAGATTTTTTTAAAGTAAAAATGTTATGATCTCTTCATTCATTTATTGGTATACAACATTATCTCCATACCTCAAAATATTGACCGAAATATATTTTATTTATATTGTTCATAAAAAGGAAAGAAAAAAGAGAAAAGGACAAAGAAAAAAATTTTAAATTAAGAATTCAAATTAGATTAACATGGCAAGTCGGGCTGGGTAGATCCGAGCCCTATCAAGCTGGAGACATACTTAATAGGAAATGTGTAATAGGTATTGTATTATAATCGGTAACGTATAATAGTTGGTTGGTTGGGTTTTATGCCATATCAAACTTAGTTGGTTATTAAACGCCAAATCCATTTCTTATACAAATAAACAGTTCTATTTCAAATAATTTAGTTTAGCATGAGTACACAGTTTAATCGTCAAAAACATTTCTATTTAAACGTATTCCGTTTATTCAAACAATTCTAATTCAGTTAATTCAGTTTAGTATAAGTACAGATTTTATTTACACACAGTTAAATGTCAAAACTGTTCTATATTAGACAATTCAGTTTAGCGTAAGTACAGTTTCAATGTCGAAAACAGTTCCATTTCAAAGAATTCAGTTTAGCATAAGTACGCAGCTTAAATGTAAGTACACAGTTCAATTGTCAAAAGACATTTCTATTCCAAGCTATTCAGTTTACTCAAACAGTTCTAATACAAACAATTAAGAATAACATAAGTATGCAGTTTAGTTCTATTTAACCCATAGACAAGACCCTTACCAGGTGCTACCATTCCGGGCCAGAGTGGACCTGGGAGCAATGGCAATGGAGGGTTGCTCTGCATTCCACAAAGCTCCAGCATCACTGGAACCTCACCATCAGTGTTTTTAGTGTCATATCCAAGACACTCTTTGGGCGGGGTCTTACCCCACTGCAGAGAAGCAGGCTGTATATTCTACGGCTCCGGCCGACTGGGCAATACACAGAGTTAATGTCAAAACAGTTTTATTTCAGATAATTCAGTTTAGCATAAGTATGCTGTTTAAATGTCAAATTAGTTCTATTTTAAACAATTCAGTTTAGCATACGTACGCAGTTTCAATGCAAAAAAACAGTAAACTCAAGAAACCACGGCTGAGTTCTATTTAACCTATAGATAGGACGCTTATCAGGTGCTACCACTCCGGGCGGGAGTGGACCTGGGAGCGATGACAATGAAGGGGTACTCCGTATTCCCAAAAGCTCCAGCATTAATTGAACCTCACCATTCGATTGTTTATTGTCATGTCCGGGACACTCGTTGGGGTGGGGGTCCTACTCCTCTGCAGAGGGGCAAGTAATGTATAATAGGTACTGTATTATAATAGGTAATGTATAATAGATAATGTGTAATATTTATGTATAATAACTAGTGACTCTTGGTCCTCACTTTTTTAGAGTTAATTAAAATATTTAACAAAATGTGTGTATGTGCGTATGTGAAGGGATGAGTCATGAGAGTACTTGGCATTGTGATCATCTTAATATTATATATATATATATATATATATATATATATAACATTAAGATGATCTCAATGCCAAATACTCTCATGTCTCATGAGTACATATATATATATATATATATAGAGAGAGAGAGAGAGAGAGATAGAAAGAGAGATAGTGAGAAAGAGAGAGAGATTGAAAAAACAAGGTAATCCAAAGAGAAGAATTTACTGTAAAAAAAAGTCCACGTGCTAACGTTTTGGTTCTTATAAACCATCATAAGGACTTGAACGGATGATATTAAATATATATACATATATATATATATATAATTTATGATATATGAATCTATGTTTTGTTTTTAACTCTTCCCTCCGAGTTCAGTTTATGTCTATGTTCTTTATTTTTCAATTTCCGTATTTTCTCATTCATTGTAAATATAGGATTTCATTTATATCTGTTTTTGATAAGATCATTTATCCATTTTCACATATACACACACTTATTGTTAAAATTTTTAATGGGCACTAAAACATTGATGACCAAGTGTCCTCATATATATATATAGCAAAAAAAGAAAAGACGAACAACACACGTGAAACTTGAAAATAATCAAGCGCACCTGTGTCTTGTCAAAAGAAAAAGCACCAACAGAATTACCAAAGCTAAAACGTAATTGTAATTTACGAAGCTCTTTGCTTCGATGTGGCACAAGGCCGATTGAATGGGGCACCCAATGAGACTCGAACTCACTCTTGCAGGTTTGCTAGTCAAGCTTGCTAACCATTACACTACCCGAGGTGCCCAAAAGCTAAAACGTAATAAAGTGCTCAATAGAGATAGAGCTAATATCATGAAAAAAGCAAATCTATACCTAGGTTTCACCAAACGACTCTTCAGAATTGCCCCGGTGAAATAGGATAAAATACATTTTATTGGTTAAAAATACCAATACAAAAATTAGCATATTAAAAAAGAAACTTTATTCGAGAAACTGACCAAAATGTCCCTTTTTCTACGTTAAATGATCTTTATCAATCCTTTTATCCTCTAATTAACCAATTTTTCCCGTGTCTGCAAATTTTAAATACTTCAGTCCTTTGCTTAAGCAATTCTTTTAGTCTATTATATGTAGCTATGGTTAATTTTTCCTATAACATAGTTTACAATATTGCTCTTGGCCATATTGGAATTATATATACATATATATATGTATGTATGTATGTATGTATGTATGTATATGATTGTGGGGGGGGGCACGCGTTCGGGTGTCACATCTAAATTTCCTTTTCTAATTTTTTTTTCAAAAACGAAATTCATATGTGACAAGAGAATTTTCATTCTGAAGAAGCTATTTTTCTAACGAATTATGCTTTTTTAATTTCCGTATTTTCTCATGTTTTTTTTTTTAATTATTTATCTTATAACTAAAGATAAAGAACCAAAATCTGGCCTGTTAACCACACTAATGCTGTTGGGAAATACAGATCGGGTCATGCTTTTCCCAACAGCGTTAGCGCGAAGTGAAATGCAAACGGTATCCTTCAATTCCATTTCGCCGATTCCATTCCTTACAACGATAACCACGTGTTCTTTACGATTCTGGAGTGACTTAGTTTGGCTGCCCTGTCGGCTGAGGCTGCACAATACACCGACTGCATCTTCGCAGAAGGGTAGGACTCCCCCACTCAAAAGGAGAGTCCTGGAAATAACATTAAACAATCTGATGGTAATAAGTGAGCTTTGGGAAATGCAGTGTACCCCTTCATTGCCATTTCTCCCAGGTCCACTCCGGCCCGGGGTGACAGCACTTAATTGGGTCCTATGCATGGGTCAAATACAGCTGTTTGACATTAAAACTATTTGCAGACTTATGCCAAATTGAATTGTTAAAAATAGAACTGTTTTATAATTTAACTGTGTGTAATGGCTGGCGTTTAATTGAATTGTTAGTGGTATATAGCAATATTTGAAACCATGTAAAATGAGATTTCGCTCGTTTAAATATGTTATCAACAAAATTTATTTACAAACCATGTATATTTTGATATATGTATTTTGATATATGTATAAACGGGATTTGGCATCAAATAACTTACAATAGTTGATATGCCATAAAACCAAACCAATCTAAATTTGATTGTTTTTTCCTTTGAAATATTTTAAAATGAAATAATCACGGTTTTTATGGAAACGATATTAAATAAATCAAATAAATAAATTATTGACACAATTTAATTAAAAACACGAAAACATCTTCAAATAATGATGACATGGTGTAAATTGATTTGCCGATCATGGGGGATGGCAAATAACAAAATAATTCAAGGTGATTAGTTTCTTACATTCACACTGGCGATATCATTCACTCAAAGTGGAAACGGTTAAAGTCAAGATACGATCCTCACAAAAATGGGAATATATTAAGGGATTTTAATGCGATGTCAACCCATCTAGGTTTTTTTTTATGTCTAGAGTTTAGGGAAGTGCGTTGTGTGAACGTTCATACATACATTTTTTTGTGTAGTTGCTTCTTAAGAGATTTTTTATTTACATACAGTTATATGATTTTAACTATTCTTATCAAATATTAATAATCTGACCTCTGTTGCATGGTTTCAAGTTTTCCAACTACAAATAATGACATAATTTCAAATGATCATGTTTATTTATTAACAGTTATTAGTTTGGACACAGTTATATAGTTTCATGTAAATAATGAAAAGTAAAGTTGACGACCTTAATCGAGGCTCCCTTTTCAATAGCTACTACACTGAGGTATAGGGGTATTTGTTGCACGCCCCACCTAATTGGCAAGTGTGGCACAATGCCTTTTTTCGGTGGGTTCGGGCGCAGGGCCGTAGCCCACACGCGCCCGACATTTCCCAAAAATTCTTTCGACCCCGTCGGCCTTCCCCTTATTAGGGGCGCCTCAGGCGCCGGGCGATTAACCCAACCTCCCCGAAGGGAGTAAAAGCCTGGCGGGAAGGCCCCCTGAGGCCAAAAGAAAATCTCCAGGCATCGAGACACACTCGGCCAGATCCGTGCCCTAGACAACACGGCTGGCGAAGTGCTACCCAGCACCTGGAGAGGTCCAGACCGAAATCAATCTGTCATCAAAATGATTTGGACTGGTGCCTGGATTGCTCTACTTTACCCTTAATCCTCACCTTATAGAGCTGAGTGCCAAGCAAGGCGGTATCAAGTACCATTTTTTGAGTCTTTGATATCACTCAACCTGTGGTTGAACCCCGGTCTCCGAGACTATTGGCGAACACTCTACTCATTAGGCCAATAGCCATAGTCAAGTAAATAATTATAATCCTTAAACATTTATAGCCTTAAATAATTATTAATAATACTAATAATTTACAGTTAATTGGCGAGTATTCATTGAAACACAAATAATCTTTAAACAGTGAAGGTGTACTTTACTCAATTCAGATTTCTAGTTCTGGAGCCTCAATATTTGATACAGTTAAGTGTCATATCCAGGTCATTCCTTTTTGAGTTCCTACTTTACAGTTTTTCCTAAGCTCCACAGACAAAATGAGGAAAATATTTCGATTTACAAATAAAAGGAATCAGAGAGAGGGAAGCAAGATTTACTGATAGATGGATAAACTAAGATATTTTGTATTATATGAACCAAAAGAAAAAGATATATATATATATATATATATATATATATATATTACCTTTTTTTATTCTTTTTCTATTTTAATATTGTTTTCGCGTAGTATAATGTCCGCCTGGTATGGGGAAATCTGATCAGATCCTAGGCGATGTCTTATGTTTTGTTTTAAGAATGACTGCAGATTCTAATAGTCAACGCAATCGAGAAAAAAAAAGAATCTACGAACAAAAACGATCAATCAAGACTAATGCCGATCGAAATATTTTTTCTCCCACATTTTAGAGCTCAAACGCACATTCAAATTTTCCCAAGCCACTCAAATCAAACCTATACATTGCAAAAAATCCTGCAGACTATAAGAATCTGCAGTCATTTCTAAAACAAACCATATAAAACAACGCCCAGGATTTTATCAGATTTCACCATACCGGATGGACATCATACAACACGAAATATATATATATATATATATATATATATATACTACCAATGAAAAGTATTTAGCCGCCCACAGAATTTTTTATCTCATCCTCAATGTTTTTTAACGAAACAAGTTAAGTATCACAACGGTTTTATGTATTTTACTAAATACAAGCCTTCCTGGATCACATTAAACCAAAAAACACACAAAAAAAACTTAAACTTTTGATTCCTCAAAATTACCCCTTTTGACCGCTGTCCCTGCTTCACAAATTCGCAGCATTCTTACCATCAAAGACTGGAGGGATACTGAAGATAGTTCTGCTCGGCTTTCCTGCAACAATTGCCGGAAGTGACTTATCTGTCAAGTCCATCCCACACAAGTTCAATAGGATTTAAGTCAGTTAATTGCACCGGCCAAGAAATCAGTTGAAGGACATACTGTTCCTCTTTGCTATTAATGTGACTCTGGCAGAGCTTATTCGTATGCCGAGGTCATTATCTTGTATGAGTACAAATCCTTGAGCACATAAGCCACATTCCAAATAGGATTGCTTGATACTGCAGTATGCTGTGATAGCCAGTCTGATTCAATTTTCTCTTCACCTAGTACAAATCTCCGACACACCGTAACAGAGCCTCCCCAATGCTATACAGTTGTTATGATATAGGGAGTTTCTGCTCTTTCATTAACTCTTTGCCGCACATAAATTTTGAACTCTGATTTGTCAGTTCAAAAGAATTAAGTTCACTTTTCTATTGTTCCGTCTTTGTATGCCTTGTCCCATTTGAGCCTTTTGACTTAGTTTTGCTTCTTCAGTAGTGATTTCTTGACAAGGATTCTGTTATATGGCCCCGCTACAAAGAGTCTGCACTTCACAGTGGACGTTGACACGTTTTCTTCAAGACATTGATTTATTTGTGTAGTGATTTTTAGAGCGGTCCCGCAAACTGGTGGATCTGATAAAGTTCTCCCCTGCATAGGTAAAACAGGCACCAATCAGTTAATCAATACAATATCGTTATGTGAATTCAAGTGGTGGTATAATATAACTTTTAGAAAACGTTTTGCTCAAGCTCAGTACGAAAGGAGAAAAACTTCTTCAAATCAATTTTTCAAAAGATATCTTGTTATATTAAGCTCAAAGTTACTGAGGAAGATTTGTATTTAGTTTAATAAATAAAACATCGTTTCATTAAAATAACACTTTCAGGATAAGAAATGAAAATCTTTTTTAGGGTGTACAAATAATTTTGGCTGGTTTTGTAGATAGATAGATAGATAGATCTGATTTAGGACTTAGTCCAAGGATCATATAGACGAGAAAATAACAGTCACGTAGCACCGTTGACTCTTTGTCTAAACCATCGTATATTTGATATATATGCTCTATCACTGATATTGAGCACTCTTTATTCATAATTATAGCAAACTACATATTTCATAGCAATATTATATATATATATATATATATATATATGTGTGTGTGTGTGTGTGTGTGTGTGTGTGTGTGTGTGTGTGATTATCGTCTAAATAACACAACAATAAAAATAATAATGATATCTTACTTTATCAAATATACTTGCCAAAATTTTATGAAAATATTTTGAAATAATATAGACTAAATTTATTCAAAGAAATCGACATTGGCTTCAACCACGGCCGCTAGACAACTTCGTAATCTCCTGTATGCCTTTACGACGATCTTGTTTAAATTGTTTAATACTACAGTCATCCTTACTTCCAGTTCTTTTTTCGTGTTGTGTAGAGTTTTGTTAGTTTCTCGTTCAATTGCGCGTCATATTAATCAAAGGGATTGTAATATGGAGAGTTATGAAGCTAGATGGTTGGGGTGATGTGGTTGCAAAATCTAATGTACATAGCAGTCATGTTGTTAGACGTAGGGTATTTTAGAAGCTGCTTTTTCGATCCAGAGTAGCACTGCCTCCTGCAAGTACTTGATGTAGGCCTCCTGGTTGATACTGAGGCATTATAAAAAAGATGAATGGAGACATAACGTCACCATCGCTAGTGACAACCCCAACACCATGATGTGAACTGAGTGTTTGTTTTTCATCATCAGTACCTATTGTGAGGACACAGTAGGCCAACTGTTGTTCTATGAGTTCAACATTTAAACCTAGTATGAGTTTTCTCTTTTGAAAACAACTAAAGCATGTGCGGTTGGAGGGAACGCTCGAGTTTGTTCAAAAGCTTCGCAGCGCGGTCTTTCCTCTTGCTCTTCATGGCCAGTGATGCAAATTGACCCTTTCTCATCTTGTATTAGAAATACAGAATGACTTTATGCATTACCTTCCTGAGAAGGAACTCACACACTTCTATCTCTCTGGCTATGGACCCTATTGACTCGCTGAGATAGTTGTTAATCATTGTATGGATCTCAGCAATAAACTCAGGAGTTCTTTTCTTATGAAAACGATCAGAGTGACGCTTCTGAGCTGTCGTATATACGTGATCATCACTAATCTAATCCAATTCCTAGCAAATACTCTAAATTCTCTACACAGTCCACAAATCGACAATTAAAGGCTCTGAAATCCTTTTCGTAATGGGTTGTTCCTATTGTTTTTATGAGTACCAGCTTATATATATATATATATAGTTTCATAACCAGGTTATGAATGGTTTGGCTTGGTTTCTTTGTTTAATGGAATATCAACCTTCTCGGGTTATTTAATACCAAATACATCATTTTAGAAGGACGTTAGTGATACTATTTAACCCATGGATGGGTGGAGAAAAGAGTTCATAGCTTTCCCAAGACCGGTTATGAAGTTAAAGTTGTTATATATATATATATATATATATATATATATATATATATATATATATATATTAGTTTTTGTATATATTTAATAGCATGGATGCTTCCTTGCGACCACAGGTCTCATGGCATCTGATTACGACGCTGCCAGATAATTGTCGTAATAAGACGGCATGAAACCAGTGGCATTCATGCTATTACATATGTACCGACTTTCGTCTGCCCCAAACCAAACAAGTAAGATAGTGACATCTATACTCAGTTATGATATTACACACACACACACACACATATATATATATATACAAATATATACATATAGATATATACATATATTTAAAAAGTAAAGTTGGCGACTTTAGTCGACGGTGACCCGAACACTCCATTTTCAAAAGCTGCTGCATCGAGGTGTAGGCTGGGACGTACTTGATTCTCTAGATTGATCCACTTTACCCTTGATCCTTTTTGTGTATTTGGTATGACTCGACCTGGTATTGAACCCACGTCTCCCGGACCATTGGTGAACACTGTACTCATTAGGCAAATGACCCGGTATATATATATATATGCACGTATATATACATTCGTATACTTATATTATACATTATATATAAATAGAGGAATTGATAATATATTAATTGAATTACCATGACTAGAAAATTCGGCAAACACCTACATGCGACATACGGAACACTGAACAGCTTTTTCGACCTTATTGGGTCTCATCAGCAGTGCCAACTGTGATCTCCGCCACTAGAGATCGAACCAGCAACACCAGAATGCAGAAACCGAAATTCTACCCCTGGGCCACCTGTCCATGCCACACATAAGCGATGCCAAATCAAGCAACCATGGTAAAGAATGCGCGACCACATGATCTAATGTGTCTTGAAAGTACTTTTTTTCCGTACAGAGGACCTTACAATAAGATTGAAACAGACTATGTAGCTGGATTTCGGCTTGAGCGGGTGCATTTGCCAGAAGCTCTATGTCATTGGCGCCGTCGGCGTCCGTAATTGTTTGTGCGGGGTACCTTCTGCTTCTTTCCTTTGTTAGCTTGAAACCAATTTCTTTCATTTTATCAATAGATGTTCTAAGCATGAAGTCTAGACAGATGATAAAGAGATATGGGGCTAATATGTTTCCTTGCAGTACACCTGCTACAATGTCGAAGTAGTCTGTATCTCCATCCGGGGAACGGACGGCGTAATCGTAGTAAACGAATTAAATACCAATTGTGCTATTCCGTTCATTTTCGGACAAATTCTCTTGGGAAATGTATGAACTCACTTATTCTCCCAGCTATGTGTTAAATAGTCCTTCTAAAAAGGATGAATTTGGCATTATATAACCCAAGAAGGTTGATATGCCATTAAATAATAAACAAACAAACATAACCTCAGCTTCCCTGACCGAAGATATTCTATCAGTGCAACATTATCCACATATATATGCTAGTTATACGATGCAACGGACATACTTTCCATAATGAAATGGGATATTACCAAAAGATCAAAATTTTATGAAAGTTAACTATACCTGAAGATTATAACTGGAAGAAAGATTGTGCATCCTCGAACATGCAGAAAACAAGCTGCTGAACAAAAGAAGCGAATTAATATCCACCGGTAAACGTGTTTTCCTGTCATCTACCACATAACTCTAACAGATCCAATAATTGATTCTCTTCTATTTTAGACTTCCACTAAAGTCTTTGGTATGACTCGACCTGCGACTGAACCCCGGTCTCCCGGACCATTAGAGAACACTATACCCACTAGGCCGTGTACTAACACCTAATCAAGTTATTCTTTTTTCAAGTAAATATCATGTGTACTATTATCTAATCATGTGACTATAACTCACACGATATAGACGCTTGATTAGCCACTTTTTTTTACGTTTCCAGCAGAAGATTATGCAGATCACCGGAAATTTATAGCAGCTATAATTCTATTATTTTTAGGTTTTATGCCTGCTCTGCCACAATAACATTGATCACTTTTTTATGCAATAGCTTTTATTGTTTTCAGTTTTTCTGTTGTTATATAAGCTAAAATCCTTATCGCCATTGTAGGAGTTAAGTTGTTTTGTTGTTCACAGAATTCAGTGTTGATGATCCTAATCTGAAGTTTTCCTCTGGTGTTAATCCAAAATATATGTCTTCTTGGCTGAAAGTTCAACTAGCCATTGGTATTTGAGGACAGTTACAAGCGATCTTAAATGCTTTCAGTCCTCGTCTAGGATTGGCTAGTTTTTACCAGAAGTGCCTGCTATTCTCGGGAAAATTCATAAATAGAAATGAAGGATTTACGTTCATTTTATACCAGGACAATCCAACAACAAATATCATCATCATCATCATATCGTGCTGGCAGCACGGATATCCCTGACCCTCTCTCGCCACTCCTCCCTATCGTTCATCGCCCTAGGCAGGTCTTCAGGACAACAACCTGTATCCTCACATAGCTGCTGAATGTACGTTCGTGCTGGTCGTCCTGCTTTTGCGCGGCCGTGTGTGGGGATCCATAAGAGTACATCTCTTATGAGTTCATCTCTGCTTCTCCAGCAATGTCCTGCATGTCTGGTTCGCCTAACTTGAATAGTTTTCGTGATAGGGGGCAGGTGGCCGTACAGTTGGTGTCTTGTGGGGTGTTGCTGCTAGGACTTGTTCAGGATTGCACGCAGCATTCTTGTGTAATTGCCATCTAGTTTCTTCTCCAGCCGTTTTGTAAGCGTCCATGTAGTGCATCGATGTGACCGCTGCCTGGAAGAAACTGCGTTTCATTTTATCGGTTAGGTCTGATTTCCATATAGTCGATAGCCTATTGATAGCTGTCCATGCTTTCGTTAGCCTTGTTTCGATGTCCTTTTCGGTTGATTCGACGCTGCTTCCTAGGTACGTGAATTTGTCTACTAGTTTAAGAGGGGTTCCTTCTAGAGTGGAGATGTCCCCCGTTTGGTTATAGCACATATATTCCGTTTTGTGTGCATTAACATGGAGGCCTATGCTTGTTGCTGCTCGTTCCAAACTATGCAGAAGTGTTTCGGCTTGGTCAGGTGTATTTGCCAGTATCGCTATGTCATCGGCGTAGTCGGCGTCGGTAATTGTTGTTGCGGGGTATCTTCTGCTTCTTTTCTTCGTCAGTTCGAAGCCATTCTCTTTGATTTTGTCAATCGATGTTCTAAGTACGTAGTCTAGACAAATGATAAAGAGATACGGAGCCAGCGTGTCCCCTTGTAGTACTCCTGCTACAATGTCGAAGTATTCTGTGTCTCCATCTGGTGATCGTACTTTTACTTTAGTGTTTCTATAGAGAATCGTTATTGCCGCTACGGTTTCTTTAGGTATGCCGTACGCTAGTAGGATTTGTTCCATCTTTCCTCTGTGAATGGAGTCGAAAGCCTTGGTAAAGTCGACAAATATTAATGTCGCTTATAGGTTCTTTGCCCGTACACCTTCAAGGATTCTGCGGATGGTTAATATTTGTGAGGTCGTGGATCTATTTCTTCGGAAGCCATTTTGGTTTTTTCTAAGTATGTTGTCGATTTTGGGTTCTATTCGGTTTCGTAGTAGGGCATTGTAGATTTTGGCAGCTATGGATGTAAGTGTTATGCCTCGGTAGTTTTTGGCTAATCCGAGGTCCCCCTTTTTAGGGAAGGGGAGTATGCATCCCTTCATCCATCTATCTATCTGATTTTGATTGTATACTGCGTTGCAGTGTCGGAGCAGTATGTCGTCGAATTGTCTGGTCTTCCATACTTCCGGGGGAATTTCGTCCAGTCCTGCAGCTTTCCTATTTTTAATTTTTCTGAGAACCGAGTCGAGTTCTTCTTGTGTGAACGGTCCAAGTTTAATGTCTAATAGTTTGCTAATTATTCTGGTGATTGGTTCAGGCGTTATTTTTGGTGGGTTTCCAAGTAAGTTTTCGAAGTGCTGTTTCCACAGTTTTATTCTTTCTTGTTGGTTTGCTGCTTTAAGTTTTGCTTTGGCTGTGTTCTTTCTTCTGCTCACTTCGTTTATTGTTTGCCAGGCAATTCTAGATTGTCTATCTTCCACCGAGTCTCTAATCTTATCTATCTGATTTTGAATGTATTCTGTCTGTTCCTTTATATATATGCCTGCTAATTGATATTGTGCCGTTTTTAGTTTTAAGGCATTTGTGTTTTTTGGGTTTTTTCGATAGTTTTTGGAGGCTGTTTTCACTAGTGCACGTTTTTCTCTCACCGCTAAAGTTTCCCATGGGACTCTATATTTAGTTTTAATTTTTGTTGGGATGTATTTTGCTGCTGCCTCAAGGTGTGCATTGACGAAATTTTCGTATTCGTCGTTTGGTGTACTTTTTTCCGTCTTTTCTTGTTGTGTTTCGAATCTGTTTCTTAATTCTAATACGTATTTATCTCTTACATCTTTGTTGTTTAATAGGGCCCAGTCATATTGTTTGGTGGTCGCTGTTCGTTTATCGTTTTTTCGTAGGCTTAACCGTATTTTCGCCGTGACTATTCGGTGATCGGTGGACACACCCTCAAAAGAGGAGTATGCCTCGCAATTCAATGCACTATTCTTCCATTTCTTGTTAATAAGGACGTAGTCTATCTGTGCTTTAGTATTGTTTGCGTACGTGTATGTCCATAGTTTGCCCTCTCTTTTTTGGTAGTTTGTATTGAGGCATGCTAATCTATTTTCTATCATGAAATCTGTTAGATGTTGCCCATTCCTATTTGACGTGTTGTGGAGGCTGTATTTGTTGTTTCCGTTTTTCCCGATTTGTGCATTCATGTCTCCGCCAATGACTAACATGTTGTGTTTCGGGATGCTACGCACTAATGAGGATAACTCATCGTAGAAGGTGACTATTTCATTTTCTTCACTAACATTGGTGGGGCTGTAGCATGAGACGATTGTTGCTCTGGGGTTTCCGTTAAATGTAGCTACCATCATTCTGGGTTGTATTTTCTCTATGCTATTAAGCGTTTTTAGTGCTCTAGGTCCTATAAGCAATCCTAACCCTCCTACTGCGGCGTTGACAGAGTTTTTCCACGCATATATGTGCTAGATGTGCTGTTTTTTTACTTTCTGAAAATGATCTTGAAAAAAGGTATGAGTCTATCTTTTTTTCTAGCAGTTCTTGGTAAATACTAGGACAGACTCGTTTCTTTAGCCAACGGGGGGCACCCGTTCACGGAGAAGGAAAACTCTGATTTAAAGCCAGCTGTACTCTGCGTAAAAATTGTGCTTATGATGTCTTTTGCATATGGGAGAGGATTTAAATAAACTCACACACACACATAGATAGATACGTTGGAAGTAAATTCACACATAGATAGATAGATAGATTGTAGGATTTTAATAAATACACACTCACACACACACTCACACACAAATATTGATAGATCGATTGATAAACTGGTGTATATGTATATATATATATATATATGAAGAGTCAAACACTGACAGAGATACTCAGTCTGTACTCGGTGACTACTTTTGAGCACAGGAGAGTAAAGAAGTTAGAGAAAGAGAGAATTAGAGAATTGGAAAGAGATTGGAAGAGGTGAACGAAAAATAATTACTTGAAATTTTTATTATTCCAATTAAAGCGTCTATAAAAATGACAAGTAACTTAAAGATTCTTCTTTTTTCGATCGTTTTAGACGGTCGAGCGATTTCCGCTCAATTTGTAGCCATTACCGGCCTGGTGAGTGGAATGGACGACTTGGCTTAACGTCTAATAGCCGAAAATGAATTTTCGAAAATTTTCGATGACGACGTTTGAGTTTAATCCTCATTAATTTCCTTAGGAGAGGCATGAAACTAACTTCACAATTAGATCAGTTCATTCAGTACTTTTTCCTGCAGGTATTAAGTTATCCAGTTCAGTGTGTTAAGTGGCCGATGAAGAGGAGATGGGCATCCATTAATTAACGGTCATTACTTTGATAAAAACGACTCTGTGCTCAGTAAAAGGTGCATTAGGATGATGCAATGGTTAGCAATCTTGGCGTCTAGACTACCAAGATTTTGATTCTCACAGGGAGAGCCGAAAATTCTGCTTTGTTTTGTTTTCCTTCAGAATGTTGTAGTCTATATAGAGGTAAGCTTCGTAACATCCTTTTCGTTATTCAGGAAATAACCAACAGCTTTCTAGCGAGTGTTGTTTTTTTCTAACTTTTGTAGTAAGAATGTTCAACACTATAGGCAATAATTTCATTGGTCTATAGTTGCTTTGGGCGTCTTATTTTTTTTTTTTTTTTTGGCTGAAATCTTTCGGGATCAGGGTAGATTTTTAAAAAATGGTTTTCACAAAAACTTTACAACTGAAAATCACCTAAGGTCAAAACAAGTTAAAAACAATTAAAGAATAAATAACAACAAAGAAATATTCCATTTTCTCTTAACATTTTTGTTTATTATATATATATATATATATATATATATATATATATATATGGGGGGTGCGTGTGTGCATACATATATGGGGATCATTCAATGAATAAGAAGATTTTATTGAAAAAAGGCAAAATAATTTTTTTTGTTAATTTTTTTCCATAAATGTAAACTCTGCATTGTTTGGGATTAATTTAAAGTAAAAATTATTTTAATGAAGCAAAAAACTTGTTTTGAGAGGATTCAATATTACTGCAAATCAAACGGTGGGCTCTAAGGGTTGAGCAGAGTTCTGTCCTCAAATGTTTGGTTGTTGAGAAGTGCAAACAATGTGGGATTTACAAAAGAATATGAAATGTGTACGAAGAAGCATGTTTTAGTCAAAAATTCTTTACAAATGGGCTAAACTTGGGTTTGCCACTACGAGCCTGACTGGAAAGGACAGTTTGTGTGGTAAAAACATAATGAATCTCCGGTAAAAAAAAAGTTCCAGACGCAGGAGTTATTCAAGAAAGTTTTATTGATATTCTTCTGTGAAATTAAAGGATCAAACAATATTGATTTTCTTGAAAAATATACAGTAATAAATAGTACTTTGAGAAAAAATTCCGGTAAAAACCTTGGGCAAATTTTGGGGGCAAAATTCTCTTTATTTATTGAATAAACTTCGAATATATATATATATATATATATATATATATATATATATATATATATATATATATATATAATAAACAAATAAACCAGCCAGTCAGTCACGGCTTTGTTTATATATATATATATATACATATATTTATATATACGAGGTGCATACGATAAGTTTCCAGACTTTTTTGTACAGGTAGTTTAAATTGTCGTAGACTCTTGAAATTTAGTATGTTATTGCTATACATATCATGAGGAGATTGACCCATTTCTATGATTTCAGGTTCAAATTAACAGCTTCAGCAGCAATTGGAATAAACCCTACTGAAGCCTGATTGTCACAGCTGGTGAATTTCAAAAATGCAATCTGATACTTTAGAAGAACAATATGCAATAAAATTCTGTTTTAAACTTGGAAAAAATACCACAGAAACGTATGAAATGCTTCAGACTGCTTTTCGACCATCTTGCATGAATCGAGCATCAGTTTTTGAGTGGCATAAGAGATTCAAGGAAGCCAGGGAGTCTGTGAGGGATGATGAGAGGCGTGGGAGGGGTAAGGAAGTCAATACACCAGAGTTGATTGGCCAAAGGGTTAGGATTAGGGTTAGGGTTACTATGTTGAGGTTTTAAGGGAGTTCAGGAAGAGATTCTGTCGGAAGTAGCCAGCACTCTTCAAATCGGGTCAGTGGCATTTCCACCAGGACAATGCACCAGTCCACAACTCCATCCTTGTTACAGACTATTTTGACCAAGATGGGCATCAAGACAGTTCGTCACCCTCCATATAGTCCATACCTTGCTCCCTGGGACTTTTGGTTATTCCCTAAGCTCAGAGCCTGTCGTTATGAGACAAGTGAGGAGATGAAAGAGGCTGTTACGAAGGTCATTAACACGCTCACACAAGAGGACTTCCATGGAGCGTTCCAGAAGTTGTTGGAACGGTACATCAAGTGCATTGCAGCGGGAGGACATGACTTCGAAGGGGAGTTTCATGTGTGTACTATCAATAAAAGTGCCCATACGAAAAAAGGCTGAGTACTTATCGTATGCACCTCGTATATATATATATATATATAGAGAGAGAGAGAGAGAGAGAAAGAGAGAGAGAGAGAGATTTAATAAAGTTAAAAGTTTTTCACTGTTTTGGAGGAGTGAATTTCCTGTTAGCCCTCTCTCTCTCTCTCTCTCTCTCTCTCTCTCTCTCTCTCTCTCTCTCTCCCCCATATATATATATGTATTTAAAAGTTCAGTTGAAGACATCTGAACAAAAGAAAAATTTTCATTCAACAAATCGATGCGCTACGTTACCGATACATTTTTTGTCGCTTCTCTTACGACATTTAAGCTCCTTTAATAACTTTTAAAAAAACTTGAAAAATTTGTTCCGGACGATGGCTTAAAATCGAAACTATTTGAGAACCAAAAAAAAGAATAACATAAAAGAAATATACCAATTTCACTGATCACTTTTGCTCATTTTATGTATGTATATCAATTATGCGGTAAATATTACTGTCAAATGCAGATAGCTAGCTAACGAGCTAGCTACCTAGCTAAATAGATAGATACACAAAAATGCAAACGGTGTGTATTTCAAGTATCAATAACCGATCAATACATCTGTTTAAAAATGGTTCACCTGAGGAATGACAACGTGAAACTCTGAGTTACGTGTTTTGTCGTCTTTTATTATAATCCTATTTTATATTTGAAATAAATTGCGATATTGTCCTGAATTTTCGTGCATTCAACACTGAATAGATTTTACAGAGCGAAAACGCTTTGGTAATAAATTCCAGAAATAATAATAATAATAATAATAATATATATATATATATATATATATATATATATATATATATATAATGTATAAATCAGGGGTTAAGTTTGGGTTTAAAAAATATCAATTTTATCAAAATGTGGTAAACCATTTTCCCACAAGAATCTATTCTCTCGTTGAATTACAAATTATATTTTTTATAGTCTATGGTCGCAGATAGTGGTACTGTTTATATTTCTTGCAAAATTGGCCCCCTACTTTGATCAGAATAGGTAAAATTTGTCGAATAATAATATGCCACTGTATATTTTTAGCTTTGGATAGATAGATAGATAGATAGATAGATAGATAGATAGATAGATAGATAGATAGATAGAAAATGTATATAATCTGTCAACTCATATCTACCTATCGATATCCTTCTGTTCATATATATATCTGCCAATAGCAATTTGTTCCTATCTATCTATCTATCTATCTATGTTTATGTGTGTGTGTGTGTGTGTGTGTGTGTGTGTGTGTGTGTGTGTGTGTGTGTGTGTGGAAATAGCCAGACATAGATAGATAGATACTTTAAGACAAATACCGTTCGTTTAAAAAGTCAAAACGTTAATTTAAACAAAAGTGATAGTACCCACAGTTACAAAGAAATAGTGCTCAATACAAAAGTACAGATGATTAAAAAGAAAAACGAACAAAATATCCCAATTCACATACTATGGTGTCTCTCAAGAAAATAGGATTAACTTGGCAGTACCAATCGCCTTTCCAAATGACATGGGACAGGTTGCATTAGGTTATATGGTACCAGTAACTATGAACGATCCCTAACAAGACTTAAATGATGTCCGATCCATGCCATAACTTAATGAGGCTATTTACCTTGCCGAGCTGATGTATTGGTTTGGGTGACTTAATTCCTTTTTCCTTCACACAGGTTTGCCCTACAATCAGCCCATTGTTGGCGGGAAAAGAAATGGATTCATGACTTATCCAAGGCATTAGCGTGAAGTGAAACTCAAACAGTCGCGTCCAGGTTCGAACTCTGGTCGTCTAGTTGACTTCTGGAGGCGATAACCGTCATGCCATTGTTATCGCTACATAAATTTAATGATTTCATCTCAAATTTTCTAAATAAATACAATTTCTTTTCCTACCAAAAAAAAAAAAAAAAAAACACGCCGGAAAATAATTAAGTATTCTAATATCCTCAATAAATAAATTAGTGTCAAAATAGAAAAGTTATATATATATATTCAGTAGCGAGCATAAAGATCAGAACAATGTTTAGAAAAAGTCTACATGTGAAATAACTTTTTATTTTAAAGCTTCACAGAACATTTTATCAAGGAAAAATAAGGATATAAATGTAGATTATATAATTCCAAAATATAAAGCTCAATAAACTTATTTTGATAAATTATTCATGTAACTGTGAATAATTGAATTAACATTCGAAAAAATAGATGATCAAAAACATCAGAACGATTAAATAAATCCGTAAAATTTAATGATTATTTTGTATTAAAAAAATTAGGGTAAGAATATAAAATAGGGTATTTTACTAAATCACACCGGCTTTTCACCAGCTCCTGCATTGTAAACATGACGAAACAATCTGTGACATCAGTGGAACTTAGAAAACTGATAGTCAAGATACGTAATGAAGATAAACTCTCAGTTGGGATATTTCAAGGACCGTAAGGAAATCTAAAAGTGTTATCCATAATATTTTAAGAAGACTTGAGGAAATTGGGTCATGTGAAGCCAAGAAACCGCCAGGCAGGCCTAGGAAACTCCAGCAAGGGAAGATAGATGGATTGGTAATTAATAAAAAAAGGATCGATTTGCGACAGCAACCGCTCTCTCTAAAAGAGCTAAGCTAACCTTAGCATCAAAATATCAAGGCACACTATTTCCCAAAGACTTAATGAAATAAATTCGAACAGTCGAGTAGCTTCTACGAAGCCTTACATTTCTAAAAAGAACAAAATGAGCCGATTGAAATTTGCCAATGAACACATCTTATGAACTGAAGAACAATGGGGTTGTGTCCATTTCAGCGATGCATCAAAGTTTAACCTGTTCGGTTGTGATGGGAGAAGGTTCCCTCGACGTTGTCCAAAGGAATGATATTCGCTCTAGTGCACTAAAAGCAGCGTTAAATTTGGAGGAGGAAGTGTGATGGTATTTGGCACGATTCTGATGTGGTATAGGACCTTTCGTCAGACTATACGGTAAAATTAACGCAACTGTATAAAAAGAGATATTGAAGAAACAAGTACCTAATTTGAGAACTGCAATTTATCAACAAGCTGTATTTTTGCAAGGTAGCGTCCATGACACACAGCGAAGTCTGTTAAGACATTTCTTTCTGAGGAGGATGTTACTATTATGGAGTGGTCTGCTCAGACAGGAATCCAATTGAGAATGTTTGGAAGTTACTAAAAGAAAGACCTTAGGAAAATAACCTAAGAAATGTCGAAGAACAATGGACTGATTTGAAAGGAGAATGGGAGAAAATATTCGCTCGTGTAGATGTCAAGCTGTTAATGAAAGTAAAGGTCTACACATCAAGTACTAATGAATTATGAAAGGTATTTTCATTTAGATATCATGTAAAATAATATAATTTTATTAATCGTTCTGATGTTTTTGATCATCTATTTTTTTTCGAATGTTATAGAATTATTCTTATAAATGTATCAAAATAAGTTTATTGAGCTTTATAGATTGTAATTTTGGAATTATATAACTTACCTTTATATACTTATTTTTCCTTGATAAAATGTTCCATGAAGCTTTAAAATAAAAAGTTATTTCACATGTAGACTTTTTCTTAAAATCGTTCTGATCTTAAAGGTCGCTACTATATATATATATATATATATATATGGAAGTAAATAATGGAACAAAACCCGGCAGTACGGAGAAAAATTTGAAACAAACTAATCAAAAGTGAAGAATTTATTATGAAGGAGGGTCGATGTTAAACGTTTCGGTTTAAATGAAGTCCTGATGAAGGTTCATTACAACCAAAACGAATTACGTCGACTTTCCTTCACAACAAATTCTTCACTTTTGATTTCTTGGTTTTTCAATTTTTTCTGTCTGTCTGTCTGTCTGTCTTGTTATATAGTCATATGCAGATTCACATCTACATATACACATGCAGAATAAATCACAACGACACAACGATAAAGGACGAGTTAAGAACTCTTTAAAAATAATATGTACCTCTCACTTTATTTGTAACGTTTGCGTGTCATCAAGCGGAAATAACTGTCATGCAGTTCACAGGTCACTATCTTCCGGTGCATCAGTCTATGAGTGTACCATGGGAATTTTAGCTTGTCCCATTTTGTTAGCCAATTTCCGCCCACGCGATTTCCTCTCATAACTCCTATTAGAATGTGTCACTTCCTTCAGGTGCATTATCTTGGAATGGCAAGTTTGGCCGGGTCGAATGTCAAAATACAACAGTCTGTCACTCTCTCTCTCTCTCTCTATTTATATATATATATATATATATATATATATATATATATATATATATATATATATATATCATTCATATAGATTAAGTCAAAAATTAGATCTATATGGAATAATTCGTGGAATAACTATGTCTAAATCATTTGTATAAAGAATAGCTACTTGAAGCTAAAATTTTGTACTAAGGATTATTATTATTTCTCACTTGAAACCATGTAACGTTGTACAAACAAATAATTATAAATAAATAGAAATATCTAATTGAAACCATATAGGAATACATAAATTATTAGTATTAGATAAGAATAGTAATCTTTCGTTGGCTGCTTCATTTTATTTTCCTTGTTAATAGTCGTCACCCATATAAAATGAGTAGCATCAGTTTCCTGACTGAGCTATTTGATCCTGACCCTTAACTACTGACGTTCTTTCACCCAGCATCAAGTGAAGCTCACCCTTCACCCACATTTAGATTCATCCGCTTTACTTCACATCCACCGTACAACTTCCCATGTCTTCTTCTAAAATGTGTTAAGTTTTAACTTAGTTAAACTTTTTTAAAAACCTGTACTGTTTTAATTTATTAATGAAATTTATTTACATTCTTTGATTGTTCAGAGCAAGAGCAATTAGGTGTTATTCGTTTATGTTTAATTCTCTGAGTTTTTCGTTAGTTATATCATTTATATCCTCCGCATCTGCTACTGAGTAACAGTTTTATTTTATTTTGTTTTATTTATTTAATTATTTATTTTTTAAAGATAGAAGGTTTACTTTGGTTTGGTTTGGTTTTATAGTATATTAACCATTATTGGTTATTAAATTCAAATCCATTTTTATACATATTAACAGTTCTATTTCAAAAAATTCAGTTTAGCATACAAATACAGTTCTATTCTAAATAATTCAATTTAGCATAAGTACTCAGTTTCAATGCCAAAAAACAGTTCTATTTCAAACTATTCAATTTAGTATAAGTACATAGCTTAGATCTATTCGTCTCATAGAGAGGATCCTATCCGGACCAGAGTTGACTTGGGCGCAATGGCAATAAAGGGGTATTCTGCATTCACCAAAGCTCCACGACACTTGGTTAGGGTGTCTTCTGCAGAGAAGCAGTCAATGTATTCTACAGCCCGCTCCCTCGTCTGCTGTGCAATAAATATTGAAGGCTAACTTGAAACTTCTTCTACTGATAAACAAGCAGTTCGGCAGCAGTTTTTCGGCATGCAGGACACAGCTGCAAAAACCAGTGACGTTCTCGTAAGGTCCCCTCAACATAGACGTGCCAGTGTTGGCCAATCAGCAAGAACTTATTTTGTATAAGCTCTTCATGGACATTGGATGTATTTTGGAAAACCTGCAATGGATAATCGGGATGGATAGACTGAGAGAGAGCCAGGAAAATTCATGTTGTCAGCCTGACTAGATGATTATGGTGATGAGATAGGAATATTTGAAACGATGCTACTGTGTGCAATTTATTTATTTTAAAGAGAAATACTTGATATGGGAAAACTGTGCAAACAAATGTTCATAGACAAACAAAAAAGTGCAATCTTAAAAAACTAATATAACAGAAAATACAGTAAGGATCACAATCGAGCATTTACAAATGAATCAAATTTCGTCATTTAATTACCCATAAGGAGTTGATATGACATTAAATAAATAAACTAAATGCACCTAAGAGTCAATGTTCACAATTATTTCAAACCGGCAAACACTTCTTACTTAGCTGCAATATCAATGTTTTAAGAGTCAATGTATAAATAAGGATCATGATTAATTTAAATAGGTAAACACTTCTTACTTTGCTGCAGTATCAATGTTTTAAGAGCCAATGTATTAATAAAACTCAGTCATTTAAAACAGGTAAACAGTTCTTACTTCTTTGCAATATCAATGTTTTAAGAGTCAATGTATTGATAAAGTTTATAACTGTTTTAAAATGGTAAACGCTTCTTATGTAGTTGCAATGTTTTCATTGTGAATTTTATTAATTCAAAACTGATTAATTTGTAAATGTGTTACATATCCATGTACACGATTATGGCCATGTGCGAAATGAACATATAATGTTCATAACGATAGAACATATAAAGAACATAGGAATCTCGGATTTCGAAAACACGTAACGACTTCTTGTTCAGGTACGAAACCTTTTTATTAACTTTGAGTTAAAGGTTTCGACATAAGGAGGAGAGATACAATCTTTTTATACTGGCTTCTTCATCTGGCCCCTATCACCCATGGCCCGCAAATTCGCCTGCTTCGGCGAGCTCCAAAAGTCGATCCTCTTCGTTTGGCGTCTAGTATTCAACTCTCTAACTTTCTTCAAATCTCCCACAAACGTCCACGCGCTTCCGGTGCGTGACGTCACCCGCACCCTGTCACGTCGTTCCGTCATCTTCGGGCTATTGTGACATCTCTGAGTGGTACGTGTGCCCCGCGCGCTCGTTACCACCTACACCAAGGTAAGCACCTAACTAACCCATGTGCTGGGCCGAAAGGTTCTCAGCCTAACTAAACTCAAAGGCATGAACCGAAATCCTTTGGCCATTACGTTACAAATGTTTCATTGTAAACTTAGCAATATTTTCTATGTTCAGTTTTTACATGAAGTTCTACTTGAAGCATAAGGTCCTGTCGAATATCACCCAAAAATATCGATTCCCAAGAACCTTCTGTTTGGCGGGAATCCGTAGATGGACTGACAGACACACAGGGGTATAAATTTCGGCATGGTAGTATAGCAGCAGAAAGTATTAATTAATATTAGGGTAGAGCGAAATTAATTACAGTAAACTTAATTAGTTATCATCGTTTTACTGTAGCAGAGTGAGCAATATGAAGAGAGATGTAGCGTCTCAATAATCCCGAAAGCAATTTAAGAGATCGATTTTCCAAGAACGAAGACCTGAAAATATGTGCTTGTTAAAAAACAAATACATATATATAAAGCAAAAAAAAAAAAAAGGAAAAAAAATCAAAATAATTATTCTCAAATTAGAAGCTTTTAAATCTTGAAAAAATAATCTTATAAAAACAGACTAGATTAATTAGTTGTACTTGGTTCTTTGTTCATTGAATTAAACATCGTTGTCTTTGCTTGCATTTTGAAGAATCGAGTTTGTTCTAATTGTGCAGTGGTGGTGGTAGTGGTGAGGGCTCTGAGCGAGTCTATTTCCACAAAAACTACAATAGATACAGGGAGCTCAATACCATCACGTTGAACAGGGCTATTTTTCGACATAGTCACCTCCACGAATTTTCGCCAGTGAAAAACAAGAACATGCATCCAACGGACGCAAGACAGTCACCTCGAATAATAATGCCCCTATTTCTTTATGCTGACCCAAAATATAAGAGATGTATATAGGTAGTATGGCAGTAGAGACTGGATGAATTTGGAAGAATTAAAACTATCCAGATGACAGCACTATTAAAATTAGCTATGATATTAAAAGAGTGTTGGAGATTTGAGAAGAGTAGCACAGACTTCAATGAAAAACCATTGATTAAAGATGGTGTGAAAAGCTCACAGAAAGTAAGATTATCATAATATGGTCACAAAAAGCTGGATAATAGACGGTTTCAAAATCTATAAGATATCCAAGTTTATCGAGAATACCATGAAAAACTGAAGAATGGAAATGACAGCTAGAGAAAAAAGCTTAGCTGAGATGAAAATCTACAGAGAAATCTTCCAAGAAGATGCACTATCACCATTACTATTTGTAATAGCGATGATGGTACTAAGTCACATATTTAAGAAAGGCACAGGCGGATACAAAGTTCATAAAAAGCAATCAAAAATTAAATGCGCAACATCGCCAAAAATGAAAAAGAATTGGAAACCCTAATACAAGTATTGAGGATATCATCATCCACATCATCATCACATGCCGCTAGCACGGACTTCCCCGACTCTCTCTCTCGCCATTCGTCTCTCTCGTCCATCGCTTCCGTCAGGTCTTCTTCACAAAATCCTGTATCAGCTGTTGTAGATAGGTTCTAGCTGGCCGCGCAACACTTGCCCGTTCGTGTGAATACATTGCTTATGAGTTTGTCCTTACTTCTCCAGCCGAGTCCCGCTGGTCTGGTTCGTCTTATTTGGACGTTTTTGAGATGGGTGTTAGGTGGCCGTACAGCTGCTGTTTTATGGGGTCTTGGCTCCAGGACTTGTTCAGTACAGCACGTAGCATTTTTGTGCATTTGCCGTCAAGCTTTTTCTCCATACGCTTGGTCAGCATCCATGCAATGCATCCATATAGTAGTACTTACACGACTGCTGCTTGGAAAAAGTGCGTTTTATTTTATCTGACTTCCATATGACCGATAGCCTATTGATAAATGTTCATGCCTTCGCTAGTCGTGTATTGATGTTATTTTCGGTCGATCAGACGGTGGATCCGAGACGGATGAACTTGTCAAGTAGTTTCAGAAAACCACAGTCTTGTGTAGAGATGTCACCTCTTTGATTAACGCACATGTATTCTGTTTTTTTTTCTACGTTCATAGGGGGTCCTATGCCACCAGCTGCTCGTTCCAATCTATGTTGCAGAGATTCGGCCTGAGCGGGTGTATTTGCCTGAAGCGCTCTGTCATCAGCGTAGTCCACGTTCGTAATAGCATGTTCGGGGTATCGTCTGTTTCTTGCTTTTGTAAAGTCATTTTCTTTTATTAAATCTATCGACGTTTGAAGCTCATAATCAAGACAGATAATTAACAGGTATGGGGCTAATGTGTCCCCTTGCAGCGTTCCTGCAACAATGTGTTTGTGTCTCCATCCGGTGAAAGAACTTATACTTTCGTGTTTTTAAAGAGCATTATTATGGCTGCGACAGTTTCTTTAAGGGTCCCATGTGCTTGATGTTTTTGCTCCATCTTCACTCTTTGTATGGAGTCAGATGCCTTGGAGAAATCTACAAATAATAGTGTCCCCGCGAGGTTTTTTGTATGAACATCTTCTAAAGTTCGACAGATTGTCAAAATTTGTAATGTCGTGGATCAATTTCTCTGAAAGTCATTTTGGTTCTCCCAAAGAATTTTATCCATTTCACGTTCCATGTGGTTGAGTAGCGGAGCATTATAAGTCTTGGCCGCTATGGAAGTAAGGGTTATACCACGGGAGTTCTTGGCTATTCTGAGGTCACCTTTCTTAGAGAAAAGGAGAATGCAGCCCTTTGTCCATCTGTCTCTAATGTTCTAGTTATATACGGCATTACTCTATCGGAGCAGTATGTCGTCGAATTCCTTTCCATACTTCTGGGAGTATTTCATCAAGTCCTGCAGATTCCTATTTTTTTTATTTTTGTACTACGTCGCGTTCTTCCGTAAACTGTCCTAGTTTGATGTTTAGTTGATTGTAAAAAATTTTGTGATAGGTCCATCCGAAACTTTCGGGTAGTATTTTGCAAGCGGATTCTTGAAATGTTGTATCCACAAGTGGCTGGCAGCTTTTAATTTAGCTCTCACAGTGCTCTTTCTTCTACTCACTTCATTTACTGTCTGCCATTCTATCTTAGATTGTTTATCTCCAACCGAGTCTCTTATCTTATTGATCTGGTCTTGGGTGTATTTTGTTTGTTGTTTTAGGTATGCCTTAGTTTCTGAGCGTTGGTATTAGTTGAGTTCCTTAGGGCACCCCGGATAGTGTAATGGTTAGCAAGCTTCACTAGCAAACCTGCAAGAGTGAGTTCGAGTCTCATTGGGTGCCCCATTCATTCGGCCTTGTGCTGCATCGAAGCAAAGAGCTTCGTAAATTACATTAGTTGAGTTCCTTTTATTGCAAAGGGATGCAGTTTTCATGTCGTCGTTTTCTCTTAATTACTAACGTCTCCCAGGGAACTCTATGTTTTGATCTTAGTTTGCGTTCTGCAGCCGCTTCCTTATGAGGATTGACGAAGTCCTCAAATTCGTCATTCCCAGTTAGTGTTTCTGATATCACCTGATAAGCATCGAATTTGTTTCTTAGTTTTATCGTATTATTATCGCGTATATCCCTATTGTTAAGCAGGGACCAACCATAGTGCGCGGTTGCGGTTGTTTGCGCCGCATTTCTGCGTAGGCTCAGATATATCTTTGCTGTGACAATTCGATGATCGGAACATACACCTTTAAAAGAGGAATATGCAAATTTACGAACCCCTCCGCTCGGGCAGGATATGACACACGGTCAATTTTTAAGAGGAGTTTAACAGGTTTGAATTCAGAGTTTTCCTTCTCCTAGACTAGTTGCCTCACTAAGGCTGTAGAACCTAGTCTGCCCTACTATTTACCCATAGCTGGAGGGAGAATAATTGGATTCATACCTTTCCCAAGGGTATTAATGCTATGTGAAATGCAATCATTCTCGTCCAGGATTTGAACTCGTATCGCCGTATCCATTTCCTACGACAATAACCATTACACAATGGGCACCTTCCTTTAAAAGAGGAATATATCTCATAATTCAATGCGCAATTAATCCATTTTTTATTCAAGTTTACCTGTGCTTTAGCATTATTTGCATAAATGTAGGCCCATAGTTTTCCCTTTCTTTTCTGAAATTTTGTCTTAAGGCATGGTAATCTATTTGTGTAAAGTCTGTTAGGTGTTCCCCATTTCTATTTGACGAGTTGTTTAAGCCGAATTCGTTATATACGTTTTTACTTATTTGGGTATTCTTGAGTCCACCGATATTTTGAACTTTGTGTTTCGGGAGACTACGAACAAGGGAGGATAACTCATTATAGAAGGAGTCAAGGTCCGTTTCATCGCTGGCATTGGTTGGGCTGTTGCAGGAGATGATCCTTGTATTGGAGTTGTCATTAAACGTTGCTACCATCATCCTCGGTTGTGTTTTCTGCTAATAATGAAAATCAGAAAACGGTAAATGACGGAAGGGATAGAATTAACAACTCAAGAAAAAAATCAGAACGCTCGGAGAAAAAGAAACTTAGAAATTCTTGGGAATATTGGAAGTGGACACCATCAAGTAAGCGGAGATGAAAGAAAAAATTAAAATAGAAAACCTTACGAGAACGAAAAACTACTCGAAATCAAACTATATAATAAAAATTTCATCAAAGGGGAAAACGCCTTGACGGTTCCCCTCGTAAGAGGGACCAATTCAAACCATGGACGAGAGAAGAACTTCGACTAATAAACCAGAGAACAAAAAAATTCATGACGATGCATAAAGCCTTTAATCACAGAGATGATATAGACAGACTATATGTGTCAAGAAAAGAACTAGGAAGATGATTCTCCAGCATTGAAGATAGCATCAACACATTGATAAGATGTCTCAAAGGGTATATGAAAAATATGAAAGAAAGGCTGATAACAGTGACTAGAAAACAACCCCAGCAACACAAAGATCAACAGAACAAAAATAACTAAAAATCAAAAATAGGAAGAAAAAAATCTGTAAGGATATTTCAAACGACAAACAAGCAAAATCTCACCCGAGAAAACCTTGATATGACTTAAAAAGGAAAACTTTAAAAGAGAAACTTAATCTCTTCAAATAGTAGCACAAAATAACGCTAAAGCAAAAATTGATAAGACGCAACAAAATAGCAAATATAGGTTATATGATAATAGAAACGAAACGTATGCAGTAAATTAGCACAAAAGAGTATAAGACTAAACATGACTGGGTACGGAAGACAATCCACTTAAAGTTTTGCAAAAAATTCAAATTTGACCATACGAACAAATTGTATATGCCCAATCCGAAATCCGTCTCGGAAAATGAGACGTAAAAACAAAAGGGATCACCTGTTTTCGGCCAGACGACCAGACCAAGTGATAGTCAAGAAAAAAAAAAAGAAAACTTACCATCCCAGCAGACAACAGAGTAAAATTAAAAGGAAGCAAAAAGAGAAATAAATACCTGGACCTTACAAGAGAACTAAAAAACAATAGAAAATGAAGATGACGGTGATACCGATCGTAATTGGTGCACTTGGAACTATTCCCAAAGGATTGGTAAAGGGACTTGAAGTTATGGAAATCAAAGTTCAAGCGAAGACCATCCAGACAACAGCATTATTGATATCAACCAGAATTCTGAGACGAGTCCTGAAAACTTGATGTGCCTTGTTGTCACTCAAACTACTGTGAAAAACCATCAACAAACGCTCGGGTGAAAAACTCTCAGAGTAAAATGATAATAATCGGGTGCAGTAAACTGACACAAAATGAGTACAAGATTAGGCATGGCAGGGTAGGAAAATTGATCTCCTGGGAATTGGGCAAGAGATTGAAATTTTACCATACAGCCAAATGGTATTTGCACAAGCCAAAATCAATCTTAGAGAATGAGATCCATAAAATTCTCTGGGATGCTAAGATACAAACGGATCGTCAGAAGACCAAACTTGATTATTAACAAGAAAAAAATTACCGTCTGTAATTGAACGGCTTATAGGAGATTGAATGAATAACAAAATAAATAAAGCTGACAATGATCTCCGAATAACACAGCCGCGTTAATTAAAAATGACTAGGGAAAACTTGAGGTCCAGAGATCATGTGCGCATGTGCGAGTGTTGCTGCTCCTGACACAACAAGCAGAAGTAAGGGGACGATTCAAGCCCTTTTGGTCTGACTGCGAGAAGTGGTCAGATAAAGACGTGAGTTGAATACAAGCGACGAAGATGTAAAGAGACGAAAGTTTATGAACTCCAAATTTTGGGCTCACTTCAAAGGGGGCGTTAGGCCCAACAGACAAGCATGTTAGAATCAGGAAAAAATTCAAGGTCTATGTCTGCTCTCTCTTTCTCACCATGCGACGTTGCTTATTTTTGTCTTGTTGGCGCCGTCGTCTTAGTTTCTATATTGTCTTTCTTTCTCCCGGCGAATGCTTGCTACCTTGTGGTAAATAAACCACCCGAGTAGTTTAACAGGGTTTTCGCGTTCGTCACCTTGTTACAACGGCGGGATCACGACGCATTGATACAGCATTGGTACACGTCTAGTTGATTTTGTTGATCTGGCGGAGAGGAAACAGGAGAAAGGGAAAAGATCAACAAATCCTTTGACCATGCCAGAGAGATGAAAAAGCTGTGAACCATGAATGTGACGGTTCTGTCAATAGTAGTCGGCATGTTTGGAACTGTCCATGATGATTAGGAAAAAGGACTGGAGAAATTGGAAATCAGAAGAATCGAAACCGTCCTGATCACAGCATTGTTAAGATCGACTAGAATACTAAATAGGGTCCTGGAGACCTGAGGAGACTTGCAGTCATTCAGTCACCAGCGAAACTAGAGTGCAATAATAGCAGCAGCAGAGGAGATGCAGAAACGAGTATAATCTTCTCAGAATTTAGACCTTCCGGTGATATAAAATTAGTAATTGTGAAACGGTTATGAAAGCTTAGGTTCTAAGTGTTACATTGCCGGACAATTTGAAGTCGTTAGCTCTAATTGCAGCAACAATTAAAAAGATTTCTTTGAAAATTAGGAAAATAATATCGTTCTTAATATAAACAGCGTTGTATAATTTTGTATAGCAGAGATACAACAATATTTATGTATAAAGATGCCTTTTTCTTCTCTTTACAACCCAAAATGTTCGGATGTGTAGAGTATGGAAGGTCGAAAACAGCTGAGCTAAACACATATGGACCGAGATAGGAATCTTCAGTGAACTGCTTTTCTCTTCCAGCTGTTCAGGTCAAAATCTTCCTGTTTATACAATATTCCAGACGCCCGCGCAAATTCACGGGGTGGAACACATCTCCAGCCTGCAATCGACACAGCATGCCACCCACGCAAATCTCGTGGTCACACCTGCAATTTGTATCACAACAAATATATTTCCATGTCGATAACTTTGAATCAAACACAAGTTAGTTCCCATCTCCAGTTTAATAAACACAATATAGCTGGAACTGAGTTATACCGTGTTAATTAGTAGCAACTGACCTGTTGGAGGAAGCGGGTTCATGCCTTCCAGATGGTGAAGAATGCGAAGTAAACTCTGAAAACTTGAATTTAAACTCGGTCCGATTTCATTTTGTTAACCCCTCCTCTGAAAAAGCTACTGTCTTTATTCCTAAAACCAAGAAGGCGACGAAAATTCTCAAAAGTATTGTCATACTCCTACGGAGGGTCTACATGGAGCAGTGGGTAACGTACTGGGTTGCTCAAACTCCATTCATGCTTTTGCGTTCACTTGAAACCCACTTACCTTGTTCTCAGTAACGGTTAAATAGTACCTCGACATTTCTTCTATAAGGATTGTTTTGGTATTGAATAACTCGCAAAGGTTGATATGCCATTAACCAAAGAATCTGAAATTGAAGCTAAATTCTCGGTTAGTTTACAAAAGTTGTTCTTTTTTAGCGGCTAAATAGTGTCTGTGTTCAATGACTAAGCCAAAAATAAATAAACTTCTGGCTACCTAACTAGATTACAAAATCGATGTTGAAATATACAGCCCGACTATTGATTTCGAGAAGGAATTTAAAAAAAATCTTCATGCAATTTGTATCCGGATCATCTTACAAGAATTGATATTTGAATATTTTAGCCGAGAAAGCAGCCGGAAAGATAAATTAATCCAGGAAGTTGAATGAAAAAAAAATACCCAACAGAGAAACTGATTTTAACAGTAAAATGAAGTAATATTGAAGATAGATAGATAGATAGATAGATAGAAACTAAATAAAAAAGAAAGAAATATATATATATATATATATATATATATATATATATATATATATATATATATATATAAAGTGAGTAATATAGATAAATACCAAACAATAAAGAAAGAAAGATGAACAGAACAAAACTTATATAGATAACCAAATAGGTTTGGTTTAGTTTGATCGTGCTTTATGGTATGTCACAATTGAGGGTTATTTAATGCCAATTCCTATATATATATTATATATATATATATATATATATATATATATATATATATAACCTCTATATAACACACTCTAAGAAAAAGGGGAGTATAACCTCTATATAAAACCTGCCCAAACAACTGAAAATCATTCAAACTGCAAACAAGTGAGAGTTAGAGTCTCATTGAGTACCACATTAATAGGGCCTTGTGCCACATATGTACCTGACGAAAGCACAAGCTGGAAACATACACATATATAACACGTATGTAAGAACAAAGTAAATAAATTCAAAAAATACAAACCTCTTCGTAGACCTACCAATTTTAATATATATATATATATATATATATATATGGGGGGGGGTAAAAATGTAACAAGCTCTTAAAAAGGGGTTTAGTAGCAATATTTCGTTCTTTATTCATGGAACAAAATATACTACTAAAGTGTTTGATTTATCCACTTTTCCACTTATTTTATCATCTTGCCAGATTCACCAAAATTTACAGTGTCTCTGTATATATATATATATATATTTATATATATATATATATAAGATTTGTTAGCAAATAATTTGTTAACATCATCATTTCTAAACAAACACATTTGTTTACACATAGCTGAATGGTTTCAAGAATTCTTAACATTAATAATCCAAAGTGCATTAAAGTATTCCTATTCAACGCTAATAATTCATTCTAATATTATTCATTTGTTTGCACACAGTTAAGTGGTTCCGAGTATTGCTTTCTCAGCGCTATAAACCTTCAGTCACTGCCTTCTAACACCTTCAAGATAAAATAGAGTCGGGTACTTGTTTGCCACAAGTGCAATTTAAAGAGGGACAATCATATTGGTGCTTGGACTTGACATGACAAGCTGATTGATCAGGCAGGCTGCCCATCGAGCTTATTAAGTGCAAAAGTGGGAGTGTTGAAAGTCCCGAGACCACTTTGGTTGCTGGCCCACAGACTGCTCAACCATCAGGTTCCAGTTCTGAAGTATTACGGATCGCCACCCACGGCAAGTAGGTAGCCCTGTTGAGGTGGGGTCTTATCCTCTATTCAGGGGTGCAGCAAATTTCTTCTACAGCCCGAGTCGACAAAGCAGATAGATAGATAGATAGATAGATAGATAGATCCAAAGAAATGAAGAAAGAAAGAAAGAGATAGATAGATAGATAGATAGATAGATAGATAGATCCAAATAAATAAAGAAATAGATAGATAGATAGATAGATAGATAGATCCAAATAAATAAAGAAAGAGATAGATAGATAGATAGATAGATAGATAGATAGATAGATTGTCTAATTTACTGAAGCCTTATATATTGTTGAATATTACTTTTGGCAGTTCATCGATATTTCTAAGTACAAGCGAACTAGGTATTTCTCTCGTATTTATATCAAATTTTTTTATCCACTCTAGTAATTATTCACGTAATAACAGAGTAAATACTAAAAGGAAGTAGAGAAACGTATTGCAAATTAATTTATATACCTGACCTATGATGATGACACTTTAATGCTTACGTCTTTAGTGTCACCATAAATATGAAAACCAAACATAAAACTGCATTGGAAACAATTTTCCTATTGAAATACACGGTAACTTAAATTACTATAGAAATGCGTTGGAGATTATTTTAGTATAGAAAGAAAGGTACAGGAACTTATCCTACGATAGAAAATATTTTACTATAGAAATACATTTATTTTATGATATAAATTGTAGTATAGAAATACAAAACAGCTTAGTTTACAATAGAACTATGTTGGAAATTGTTTCACTATAGAAATACTTAGCAACCAATTTTACTACAGAAACATAACAGAAACCCATTCTCGACAGGAATACTTGACTTATTTTACAATAAAAACAAATAGGGGAAGTCTCTATGGCGTAGTGGCTAAAATGATTGACAGCAACATTATGATAATCGAATTTGATTTGGGTTGGTTTGGTTAGGTTTAATGGCATATCGACTATTAGGTTATTGTTGTATCGTGGTAAGGAAGAGATACACGGTGAAATAGAGTTAATTATCAATTAACTCAAGTGGTACAGCCCGACTAGTATTATAAGTCTCGCGCTGTTAGAGTTACGTTTGAAGGCGGTCTAACTACTCACCGACGTCTTTCAGAGCTATCTCTCAGCTTCTGCTTTTCCGTGCTTGAGAAACACGGCGTCTTTATACTTCCGCGATACCAGAAGTCACGTGGTACGTGCCACTATACAACAGTTATTTAATGCCAAATCTATTTTTATACATATTTCTATTTCAAACAGTACAGTTTAGCATAAGTACAGTTTTTGTTTACACTCAGTAAAATGTAAAAACAGTTCCATTTCAAACAATTTAGCTTAAGGTGAATACGCCGTTCAAACGTCAAAAACAGATCTTTGCAAGTTTGTTTGGTTTTATGTTATATCAAACATTACAAATTGTTCAATGCCAAATCCTTTTTAGACTTATAAATTAAATACACATGGTGTGAGAACATTTTTCTAATAACATTTTTGAACAAACCCGAGCTCATTTTCTGTTTAGCATCAGTACACGGTTTAGTTTTATTTGACCCAGAGATATGATCCTGTCATATCCTACCCCTCAGGGCCTGAGCGGACCTGCAAGCGATAGAAATGAAGGGGTACTCCGCATTCTGCCATCAGACGGTTGAATGTCATATCAGGACACTCTTTATGCGGAGTTCTACCCATCTGCAGAGATGCAATCGGTGTATTATACAGCCCCAGCCGAGCAGTATTTGTAAACATTTGACAGTGGGAAAACTAATCAGCTCAAACTCATTTTAAAATAAAGTAAGGTACAAAATATACCTTTACAAATATATATATATATATATATATATATATATATATATATATATATATATGTATATTTAGGCAGCATTTCGTCGTTAATGCAAATTTCATTAAACATAAAAGACATTTTATGTCTACATATTTTCTTCTGGATCCGTTCGAATTCCCGTATTACTTTTATCGAATTACATTTAAAAGCAAACGCCATAATCTTCAACGGCAAAGACGCCCTTACACAGTTGTAATATGCTAAAACAAAAGTTACATCACTTTTGTAATAGATCCTCCCCTGATGATGGCCCAAAGTCGGGCAGAAAGTACTAGGGATACATACAACTATGGACAATACCTAAATCAATTCCCCCCGAATACGATAAAAGTAATACGGGAATTCGAACGGATTCAGAAGAAAATATGCAGACATAAAATGTCTATTATGTTTAATGAAATTTGCATATATATATATATATATATATATATATATACCAGCCCATTGGTCTATTGGATCGAATGCTTGTTAATGTCACTGGAGACTGAGGTTTATCCTTGGTTGAGGCTTACCAAAGACTTAAAAATGGTACTTAACACCTCATTGCTTAACACTCGGCATTATACAGTGTGTATTAAGGGTAAAGTGGAGCAATCTAGAAAAAAGGAGTAACGCCCTCTCATACACATCGGTGTAATTGCTCTTGAAAAGGGAGACATCGGTCGCTCGTGACTACGGTTGCCAACTTTACTTACTTATATATATATATATATATATATATATATATATATATACAAACAGGATTTGGCATCAAATATCCATTAAGAGTTGATTTGCTATTAAGCCAAAGAGCCTAAATCTAAACCAGTTTAAAATAACCCCTGAAGATCCCTTTTTATTCCGTGCATAATAGTTCGATAATAATTGTTAAACTCACTTTTCCATAAAAATACCCCGAAAACGTCTAACATGCTGTAAAAACCAACCAACCAACCAACCACTTATGTCACTCTTTTGCACCGGTCTTCTCAAATATATGTAAGAAGTGCGAGTAATGTCTTTTTGGGGCCATGACGTGTTTGCAGGATTTTGAATTCAGAATTGTTATTTTCTTAGGCTACATATTATACAAAATCCTGACTGATTGGAATAATTTTGAGCACCGATTCGAAATTACCATTATCGATTTATCCTTGAATACATTGAATGGCTTGGTTTACTTTGGTTTTATGGCATATCAAACCAGTGTTGGTTATTTAATGCTAAATTCTGTTTTTACATATATATTAAATATACATGATTTGTAAATACATTTTGTCGATACATACTGTTAAATAATCAAACAGTTCTATTTCTAGCCATCCAGTTTAGCATAAGTCAACAAAGTTGAATGATTCCAAGTATTGCAACGTATCTCTAACAATTCAATTAAACATCAGTCATTTGTTTACACACAGTTACATAGTCAAAACGTTCTATTTCAAACAATTCAATTTAGTATGTCATTGGTTTGCACTGAGATTATCTATTGAAAGCAATTTCATGTCGAAATTTGATACAAAGGATTTGCACAGAAATACGGTTTCAGGTAGTTTTATCTAATACTAATAATTTACAAACAGTTATATGAGTTCAAGTAGTCCTATATAATACTATTAATCTTTTCACACATCTACTTGGTCTATGTGTTATATAATTGCGGAATGATTTTTTTGTATTATCATATTTCGTTGGTTATATCTTATCATTCGGGTTAGTTAGGTGCACACATGGAGTGCAGGTGTTCACGCTCGCGCAGGAAGGATGTGACAATCACATATGTCATAATAAAAAACCCGGATAGTAAATGGACTGGGGGTGTGAATGACGTCATACCCGGAAGCGATGGGCTGGGATTCTTAGGTATTTTGAAAAAAAAAGCAGAGTTGAGATTTGGACCTAGACGAGACCAGTTGGTTCTAGGGGGTGCGCCGCGCGTTGTCGGGTCAGATGGAACAGTCAGCATAGTAAAAATTGTGTGTGTGTGTCTCTCTCTCTCTCTCTCTCTCTCTCTCTCTCTCTCTCTCTCTCTCTCTCCTCGTGTTGAAAACCTAAAAGTCAAGAAGGTAATAAAAGTTTCGTACCTGAACCAAGAGGGTCGTCAGTGTTTCGAGTGTTTTTCGGAATTTTTATGCATGTGAACGTTTAACACATCCGTATATATGTATTATGTACATTTCACATATTCGTAGATTATGGCTATGTTACATATGAATGAAATCCTATCAGGTTCTACCACTTCGATTTAGAGTGAACCCACGGAGCTAAGGGAGGTTTTATTTATTTGTTTAACAGTATATCAAGTCCTTGTGGGTTATTTGATGCCAAAATTTGATACTAAGGGTTAGCACGGCTGTTTGTTTTTAAGTAGTCCGGTCTAATACGAATAAGTTCCTCTTAGTTATATGGCTTCAAGTAGCTATTCTTCAATTTTTGCTTTGATATAATAAATTTATATATATACGTATATATAGCCCTCCGCAAAAGTGGAATGCAACTCAAGGTTATTTTTTGTGCGGTGCTTAACAGGTTTGGATTCAAAATTTTTCTTCTCCTAGACCAGTTGCAACACCAAGATTAAAGTGCCAGTCTGCCCAACTATCTACTTATAACTGGAGGGGAAATAGTTGGATTCTTACCTTTCCTAACTGTATAAGCACAATGTGAAATACGTCCGTGATTTGAACTCGTTTTGCTGTTTCTATTTTCTACGATGGTAACCATTAAATTTACATTAATTCATATAGTATTATGCTGTGCAGTTTCGAAAAGAGACCCAGTTTCTCTTTTTAGATCTCCTCTTCTTACCCATAAACAGGTTATCTTATGTGTATGTTGCCATTACCTGACGATGTTTTAATTTTTGGATATACTTTTTCCGCTGCAAAAGATTTTGTCATCTAGATCATCCTTGATACGCAACTGAAGTGCAGGTGTAGACTTTGTTGTGATAGAGATGGAGCAGTTGATCATATTATAAATGAATCCAGCACAAGAGTATATATGACCGGGGGGAAAGGGGATACACTGGGAATTATACAAAATATTAAAATTTGGCCATGCTGTCAAATTTTATACATATATACAAACCATGATCTGTCGACGAAAATGAGACTCATAAAATTCTTTGTCACTTTGAAATATAAACGGTACACCAAATCCTAGTAAAAAAAAAATGAAGACTTAGTATTAAATGAGAAAACTCGTCAATTACCGGATTTATTGTTTCAGCTGATCATAGAGTAAAAGTGATAGAAATCGAAAAGGTTTGTTGTTGTTTTGTTTTACGGCGTATCAACCCATTTGGGATCATTTAACGTCGATTTAAGTCATTTTGATAAAAGTTTCAAACAATTCAGTTTAGTAAAAGAATAGTTTTTTATTTACATATAGTTAAATGTCAAAACAGTCATTTCAAACACTGATTCAATGTCAAAATTCAATTTCAAACATTGATTCAATGTCAAAAACAATTCAATTTCAAACACTGATTCAATGTCAAAAACAATTCTATTTCAAACAATCCAGTTAAGTATAAGTACACAGTTTAGTTCTATTTGATCCATAGGTAGGACCCTATCATATACTACCACTCAAGGCTAGAGTGGACATGGAAGCCATGCCAATTAAGGGGTACTTCGCATTCCCTAAAGCTCCAGCATTACTGGAACCTCATCATCAGATTGTTTAGTGTCATATACAGGACACTCGTTGGAGGGGGTCTGCAGAGAAGCAGTCGGCATATTCTATAGCCCCAGCTGACTGGGCTACAGGACACTCGCTGGAGGGTCTTACCACTTTACAGAAAAGCAGTCCGTGTATTCTGCAGCGCCAGCTGACTGAGCATGGGGGGGGTCTTACCCCTCTGCGGAGAAACAGTCGTCGTATTCTACAGCCCTAACCGATCGAGCAAGAAATCGAGTTTGTTTTCTGTGTTTAATGTTATATCAAACTTCGTTGGTTATGTAACTCCAAAGCCATCCTTGCTTTAGAACAACAGTGATACTATTTAACCCATAGCTGATATAGAGGTTTCATACATATCTCAAGGGTATTAGTCCTAAAATAACGCGATTGGTGTTCAAATACGTTTACTTCTATACCACATTAGCTATTAGATACTTGGATTTTAATAGAGAGCTGAAAAGTTATGGAAAATGAGAGTGACGGTGATACCAGTTGTAGCTGGAGCCCTTGGAAGAGTCCCCAAGGATTTGAAAAGAAGACTGAGAAAATTGAAGATCAAAGGAAATATCGAGACCACCTAGATCACGGCACTATCAAGATCAGTTTTAATACTAAGAAGAGTCCTGAAGAATTAAAAAGACTTTGTCACTCAGATTTGAGTGAAAAATCACTGGTTAAAACTGATGTAAAATACAAAAAATAATAATTTGTTTGCACAGTTATATGGAATCAAGTATTTCTTACTAATACTAATTAGCACACAATTATGTAGGTTTACGTATTCAGATCTAATAATGATTTTAAAATATTTATTTGACCCATAGATGATAACATGACCGGTATTATCACTCAAAGCTAGCTTGGGAGTAATGGCAATGAAAGTGTACTAAACAGACACAAGAACTTCAGAGGTGGAGCCTCACCATCAACTGAAGTTTAGTGTTATATCCATTTTAAGAAATTATTACCCTTCTGCAGTGAATACAATCAGGGTATCCTAAGCCCTACGACAAGGGGTAGAGCGGAAACGAACGGCTGACTTCATACTTCCTAGAACTCCAGATGTGGAGCTTCACCCCAAAATAAATTTCAGTGTCAGAAGGGATGAATACTTTTTTATAGGATTATTGATACATCCAGGAGGTATCAGTACAGTCACGTGTCCATATTGGGTGAAACCAGACTCACTTATGTACGAACTTAATGCATTTACCTATATAGAATATGCATAATATTTTTGACACTCCGTCCCTTTACGAAATAGTCACGAAAACGGAACTTAAGGTGTAAATTCTGGCATCAGACGAACGTGGCCATTGTTCCTAGAGTCGATACAAATTGGGAATATTTCACACAAATCCAAATTAAACGCCAACGCAAAATATGGTGAATATAAAAAGACGTTAGATCCGTTTAGTTTGGTTGGGTTTTATGGCATGTCAACCATTGTAGGTTATTAAATGCTAAATCCTGTTTATACATATTAAATGAATAGGATTTGTAAACACATTTTGTTGATAACATTTTTAAACGAGCTCGAGTTCATTCTTGTACACGCAGTTAAAGGGTTTCAAGTATTTCTATCTAATTCAAATAATTATATTTACGAGGGGCCTTCAATAAGTTTCCAGACTTTTTTTGTACTGGCATTTAGAGTTGTTGTAGACTCTTGAAAATTCACTATATTATTGCTATACATCTTATGAGATTACTGACCAATTTTCATGATTTCAGGTTCAAATGAACAGCTACAACAGGAATTGGAATACACCCTACTAAACCCTGATTGTCACAGCTGGTGAATTTCAAAAATGCAATCTGGACTTGAGGACACTTTACAAGAACGATATGCAATAGAATTCTGTTTTAAACTTGGGAAAAATGCCACAGAAACTTATGGAATACTTCAGACTGATTTTCTATAATCTTGCATGAATCAAGCATCAGTTTTTGAGTAGCATAAGAGATTCAAGGAAGGCAGGGAGTATATGAGGGATAATGAGAGGTGTGGGAGGAGTAAGGAAGTCAATAGACCAGAGTTGATTGGCCAAAGGGTTAGGGTTAGGGTTACTATGTAGAGGTTTTAAGGAAGTTCTGGAAGAGATTCCTTGGGAAGAGGCCAGCACTCTTCAAATCGGGTCCGTGGCATTTCCACCTGGACAATGCACCAGTCCACAACTCCATCCTTGTCACAGACTATTTGACAAAGATGGGCATCAAGACATTTCCTTAGCCTCCTATAGTACAGACCTTGCTCCCTGTGACTTTTGGTTATTCCCTAGGCTCAGAGGCTGTCGTTATGAGACAATTGAGATGAAAGAGGCTGTCAATGACACGGTCATACAAGAGGACATCCATGGGGCCTTCCAGAAGTTGTTGGAACGGTACAACAAGTGCATTGCAGCCGGAGGAGATTTCTTCGAAGGGGAGTAGAGTTTCATGAGTGTACTATCAATAAAAGTGCCCATACGAAAAAAGTCTGGAAACTTATTTAATGATCCTCGTACTATTAATCATTTGTTTGCATAAAGTTAAATTGTTTCAAGTATTGGAATGTAACAGAAAGCATTGAATATAAGTCATTTGTTCGTAACCATTTAAATGGATACATATATGGTTTGTGAGTGAATAGTTTGTAATTTTATTTTTATATTAGATTCTTTTTTTTTTTTTTTTTTTTGCACAGTAGTAATGTTATTGCTTCTACACAGTTAAATGGTTTATATTATTGCTATCCAGTATTCAAATCCTGGACGAGACTGATTGTATTTCACATAGCACTAATACCCTTGGGAAAGGTATGAATCCAATTATTCTCCCTCCAGCTATGGGTAAATAGTAGGGCACACTAGGTTCTTAAGCCTTGGTGAGGCAAGTAGTCTAGGAGAAGGAAAACTCTGAATTCAAACCTGTTAAACTCCGCTTAAAAAATTGACCATGCCCGAGCGGAGGGGTTGGTAAATATGATATTATTGCTATCCAACACTTATAATTCTAATTAATATTAGTGTCTTGTTTGCAGACAGGGAAGTAGTTATAAGTATTGCTATTTAACACAGAATTCTATTCAACACTATTTATTCGTTTTCCCACAGTTAAATGGTTTTAAGTACTGCTCTGTATCACTTACTATTCAATCAAACATCAGTTATTTATTTACACACATTTAAATGATCAAACAGTTCTATTACTAACACTTCAGTTTAGCATTAATCAATTGTTTGCACAGAGTTTAAATGTCAAACAGTTCTATTTAACCCATAGATAGGACCTTATCAGATGCTTCCATTCCGGGTCAGAGTAGACCTGGGACCAATGGCAATGACGGAGAAGTCTCAATTCCACAAAGTTCCAGGACTGGAGCCTAACTATCAGATTGTTTAATGTCATATCCAAGACAGTCGTCGGTGGGGATCTTACTCCACTGCAGATCTGCTGTCGGTGTATTTTACAGCCCCAGCCGACTTCGCTGAAAGACGTTAGAGGATCGAAGCAGTTCTAATAATACAATACCTACAGACGTCTCGGTATTGCGAAAAGGATTAAGTGGCTATCTAAAAAAAAAAAAAAAAAAAAGAATATTTTATATGGTTCACAAACCACAAAAATAAAAATAAAATGCGACGAATCTTTTAAGATCATGAGCAAAGGGATAAATCTAATGAAAACCTGTACGTTATCGTTGTCAAAAATATTTCGTTGGGCTATCATTGCTTCATGATAAACAATGGTGTGCACTTTATATGAACATTCTATATTATAATTTTTAACTTCTGAATATTTTATATTACAATTTTACACTTCTGAATATTTTATATTACAATTTTACACTTCTGAATAATTTATATTACAATTTTACACTTCTGAATATTTTATTTTACAATTTTACACTTCTGAATATTTTATTTAACAATTTTAGACTTCTGAATATTTTATTTTACAATTTTACACTTGTGAACATTCTACATTTAAATTCTACACTTGTGGACATTCTATATTTCAATTTTACACTTGCGAACCTTCTACATTTCAATTCTACACTTGCGAACATTCTACATTACAATTCTACACTTGCGAACATTCTATATTTTAATTTTACACTTGCGAACCTTCTACATTTCAATTATACACTTGCGAACATTCTATATTTCAATTATACACTTGCAAACATTCTATATTTCAATTTTACCCTTGCGAACCTTCTATATTTAAATTCTGCACTTGGGAACATTCTATATTACAATTATACACTTCTGAATATTCTATATTTCAATTTTACACTTGCGAACATTCTAAATTACAATTATAAGATGTTGAACATTTTTTATGGATCAAATGTGAATGCAATACTTTGATTTTAATGATTTCTGGAAAAGTACCAGATATTTATTTATGTATTCAATAAAGGTTCATCACTTGGATGCTTAGGTAAAGCACATACAAAAGTATGTTAGACCCGTAAACATTGGTGAACCGCATACAACAATAATGGTGTAATGGTTAAAGCAATTGACTGCGGACTCGTAGTAAGCGAGTTCGTACTCCAGTCGCGCCATTACGTTCACTTTTGGTCAAATACCCTTGGAAAAGGTATGTACACCCTTATCCTCCCAGCTATCGGTTAAATAGTACCATTACTGTTCTTCTAGAAGAATGGCTTTGGCATTAAATAACCTACAAGGGTTGATATGCCATTAAACAAAGAAACCAAACCAAAACCTCTTAATGTATCAATCGCCTATCATAAGCGAGTAAAAGCCATGACCCGGTTCCATTAGAAGTAGAAACCACGACTTGAAACATTTGTTTTAGGAGAACCGCGTCCCCTATTTTTCAATAAGATTGCTTCATTTCGGCTGAGAAAAACCATTTCGTCACGTTGTTGATTTACTGGAGGGCTTAACGAAAGATGATTGCAGATGTTGTTTAGAACGTTTGTGTGTAAACAAAGTTCAGATTGGTTGAATACGTGTGCAACGGGTTTGGTAGGGGGCGTTAGTGACCAAACAAGATTATACGTGGCACGCATTTGCCCGGCGAAAAATGTCAACGGACACTTGTCTTAAAAGTACGTTAGCATACGCAGTGAAACGGATGGTGCGAGAAAAAAAGAAAAAAGGAAAAGAGAAGATATGGGTAAGGCGCACAAAGAATAAAGATCGAATAGTACAGAAAGAAAGAAAGAAAGAAAGGAAAGAAGGAAGGAAAGAAAGAAAGAAAGCTCTCTAAAAAGGAAAGAAAGAAAGAAATTTTTAAAAACTAGTAGAAAGAAAAACGAAAGAAAAAGAATAAGAATATAAAGTACATGAAAGAAAAAGAAAGCACTCTAAAAGAAAGAAAGAAAGAAAGAAAGAACATGAGAGAAAAGACTAATGCACGCATGGCTGGTTGGTTGGTTGGTTGGTTGGTTTTATGGCATGCCAGACCTTGTTGGGTTATTTCATGTCAAAATCAATCGCTAGTTAGCAGGCTGAGTCAGCAGTTTTGCAATATGTTGGTATGTGCTAGTTTGTTGCACGTATATCACGTGACTAAAGCAATTCAAGTCGTGAGACAACCTGCTCTGGTTGGTAGTATCGTGGTGCTTGATGCGCTAACTTGTTGGGAACTGCTTCACTCCGTGTTTTAACAAGTGGTTTTTCACTGTAGTCTGACTAGTTTTGTGCTCCTTTTGTGCAAGTTTACTGTAATCGTTCTTAACGAGATTAACTCTTTCATCTCTTTCTCCACATAATCTTAGCCCAGTTGGCTAAGGCTGTAGAACACGCTGACAGAATATCTTCAGGCGGGTAAGACTCTCCTCCGGCTACAAGTGCCCTGAATATATCACTAAACAGTATCAGATGGTCAGGTTTCCGTCCAGGAGCATTGCAGAATTTGAAGTAGCCTTTCATTGCCATTACTCCCTGGTCCATTCTCTCCCGGAGTGGTAGTATCTGTTAGGTCTCCACAATGAGTCAAATTTAACTGCTTAACCATTTAACTGTGTGCAAACAAATGACTTTAATGGAATTGTTAGTCTTACATAGCAATACTTGAAACTATTTAACTATGTTCCAATAAAACTATCAGTATTAGACAGCAATAGCTCAAACATTTAACTGTGAGCGAACAAATGATTAATACTAAATAGAATTATTCGTGTAAGATAGAAATACTTGAAACCATTTAATTGTATGCAAACAAAATAAATACTGAATAGAAATCATTTAACTAATAAGTTCTGGCTTGTTTAAAATGTTAGCAACAAACTATTCGTTTACAAATCACATATTTTTAATGTATGCATGTACGTATTAATGTATGTATGAATAAGATTTGCCATAAAATATCAAAGGTTGATATGCCATAAAACTCAAGCACCCTACCACATAGTCTACGCTCTCTATTTTACTGTGTATTATCAATTATTGCTTTAACATAATTGGTCCTTACTGTATTGTTTTATTCTGCAGTTGGAAGAGTCACTGCCCAAATCTCGATCACCTTTTTTTATTATGTTTTTGTACAGAATTGCTTTAAAAATAACAGCAGATAACATTTTTGTTGTTTTCTCTCGTCCATTTATTCTTTTGGTGTCTCTCAGATGCATTGTTGCTTTGGTCTTTTTTTAGAGTCCCTGAAATTAGAATAGCCAACAATCGCAGGATGCCCATCAGGTTACACACGTTGGCTATTAAGGGAGCATCAGTCGATCATGACACTCAGCTCTGCCATCTGAGTCCGATGCTGATTAGTATTTGTAATCTTTCAGGAGTAGTACATTGTAGGGAAGTAAGAATGAACGCATAAGTGACGTTCTTTTAAGGACTCCAACATATACATCATCTCTTTTGGAGGCGTTCATAATGTAATGGTTATCGTCGTAGAAATGGGACACGTCACAAGTTCAAAACCTGGACGAAGCATTTCACATAGAGCTAATACTCTTGGGAAAAGTATTATTCTATCTCAAGTTATTGATGAATAATAGGGCAGACTAAGTTCTTTAAACTTGATATGGCAACCGATCTTGGAGAAGGAAAAACCTTGATTGAAACCTGTTGATCTCCGCTTAAAAATTGACCTTGTGTCGTATCCTACTCATGTGGAAGTTTAGGTAAATAAATACATCAGCTGATGATAGAGATCCTATTTACCCAACCCCTCCGCTCGGGCAGGATATGACACAAGGTCAATTTTAAGCGGATTTTAACTGGTTTGAATTCACAGTTTTCCTTCTCCTAGCCTCACCAAGGCTGACGAACCTAGTCTGCCCTACTATTTACCCATAGCTGAAGGGGAAATAATTGGATTCATACCTTTTCCAAGGGTATCAATGTTATGTGAAATGCAATCAGCCTCATCCAGGATTTGAACTCGTGTCGCCGTGTCCATTTCCTATGACGATAACCATTACACCACGGTCACCTCCAAGATGGATGATAGAGATGGATGGCATAAGATAGAGAGAGAGAGAGAGAAAGTCAGGGAACTCCACGCTGTAAGCTTGACTTGATGATGATAATGATGTGGCTCTGTCAAAACCAGGGTTTTTTTTATTGTCTAATGCCCAGTTACAAAGTTCAGCGGGTCACATACACACACAAAAAAAATTGTACTGACGCTTTTAAACTTTCTAAGTTTTAACTTAGTATAAGTCTCATACGGCTCATTTTACTCTGATGTTTTTTCTTTTATACTAACTTACTCATTTGTGCTGCTACATTTTTTTCTTCTTCATTTGATTTCATGGAGTTAACAATATTTATTTTTTACTCCTTTACATTTGACTTTTTTGGCAAAACATTTTTTGCACTATGAGACAATACATTTTCTATGAGACAATACATTTTCTTTAGATTTACTGTCAGAGTTTTAAATACTTTTACATGTATTTCCTTCGCGTTGGAATGATGTTAGAGGAAACTCACACAGGATTTTTAAAAATACCAGTGACATTAGCTATCTTTTCAGAAAATTCATTAACAATAATAGTTATTATCATTTACTCCTTTAGAGTTTTTCACATCAGTATTAGCTGATGGTTTTTCACTGGAATTTGAGCGACAGCAAGTCTCCTCAAGTCTCCAGGACTCTTCGCAGTATTCTGGCCGTTCTTAGCAATGCTGTCGTTTGGATATTTTCTACCCGTCGGCCATATTATTATTATTATTATTATTATAATTGATTTACTACTTTTGAGTTTTTCACGCCAGCGTTAACCGATGGTCTTTCACTGAAGTTTGAGTGACATTAAATCTCTTCAATTCCCCAGGACTCTCAAATAACGCTGTTATTATTATTATTATTTACTCCTTTAGAGTTTTTCACATCAGCGTTAGCTGCTGGTCTTTCAATGGACTTTGAGTGAAAGCAAGTCTCCTCAAGTCTCCAGGACTCTTCTCAGTATTCTCGCCGTTCTCAATAATGCTGTTGTTTGGATAGTCTCCACTCGGCCGCCAACTTTCAAGTCCTCCAGTCCTTTTAATAATCCTTTAGTTACTGTACCAAAAGCACCAATCACAATTGGTATAATTGTCACCTTCATGTTCCATATTTTTTAAAATTATAATCAATTTACAACTTTTGAGTTTTACACACCGATGGTCTTTCACTGGAGTCTGAGTGATAGCAAGTCTCCTCAGATTTTCAGGACTCTTCTCAGTATTCTGGCTGAGCAAAACAATGTTTTAGTTTTGATGGTCTCGAATCTAACTCTGATTAATTATCCCATCCAGTCGTCTTTTCAAGCCTTTGGGAACCGTTCCAAGCGTGCCGATTACAATTTTGTCTCGCCGTCACCGTCATATTCCACAGCTTTCTTAGTCCTCTAGCAAGGTCCAATTACTTGTCTCTCTTTTCGTTTTTTTTTTTTTAATTTTTACTCCGTGGTCCGCCTAGACGGCAAAGTGCATTATCCAGCTGGTTCTCATTTTTTTATTTTTTATTTTTTTTATTTGTTTGTTAACTATCACTAGGTCTGATCTTCTGACCGGGATTAAATGATCTGCTTGTAGATACTCCTTGTGAGTGTTTTATATCAACTCCAGATGGATGTTTTTTCCCTAGTGTCTCCTCAGATTTCAAGGAATTTTCGAAGTATGCTGAGCGATTTTTGCAGTGCTGTGGTCTGGGTGGTCAATTTTATCTCCGATTTCCATTTTCACTAGTCTCTTTTCTCGGTGTTCTTATTAATTCTGGTCTTCTGGCTAAAATTGGGTAATCTATTTTTATCTCAGTTATCTCTGTTGTGGTTCGTAACTCAGTAGCAGGTAAATGAGTTGAGATTATAGAAATTGTTTTTTTTTTCTTTTTCTAAAATATTTGTACGTCCAAGCATTTCCGACCTCTGGAAATAAACCACGCCGTTTAACATGTTTAGCCGTCCTTGGAACATCTTGAATCTCTGGGACATGACGCACAGGACACCAATGAGGACGATAATAACCATGGTTTCGAGGCCTCACGCTTGTCATTGTTCAACTTTCAGTTAGGTAATTTTGACGATTATTTTAGTCTGAGTGACAGCAAGTATCCCCAGATCTCCAGAACAGTTCACACCATCAATCCCTTTGTCCTTGCTGAATATTCAAACTGTATTAGGGTCTCTAATTAATATATAACTTTATGTGAGTTTTTCCAGCCGGCTCTAACTGATATTTTTTCACTCAAAGTCTGAGTAACAGCAAGTCTTCTCAGGTCTCCAGGACCTTTCAGAGTATCTTAGTTGATTTTAGCTGTATTGTGGTCTAGTTGGTCGTGATTCTTCTGCTGGACTCCATTTCCCCCAGTTCCTTTTCCAGATCCTCTGGGACTGTTCCAAGGGCTCCAACGACAAGAGGTATCACAGTCACAATTTTTTCAGCTCACTGGTAAGGCCCAGGTATTTGTCAGGTTTTCTGCTTTCTTGTATTTTCCTGCTATGGTCCAATGAAACTAGATGATGAGTTCTTTTTTTTTCTTTTCAATTAAAACTGTCTGGTGTTCTTGCCGGAATTGGATGATCCGTTTAAATCTCAATGGCCAAGAGAAGTTTATGCATCTTATTTTCAAAGACAGATTGTATATGGTTTATCAGTTGCTTCTTGGGGGTGTACGCGTGGTGTAATGGTTAAAGCGATGGACTGCCGAATCGTAATACGCGAGTTCGTACTCCAGTCGCGCTATTACGTTCACTTTCGGGCAAATACCCTTGGGAAAGGTATGAATCCCCTTATCCTCCCAGCTATGGGTTAAATAGTACCACAACTGTTCTTCAAGGAGAGTGGCTTTGGCATTAAATAACCTACAAAGGTTGATATGCCATTAAACAAAGAAAGAACCCAATCAGTTGCTTCTACAATTTCTAATGGTTCATATTCCCCACTCAATCAGGCGTGTTCTTGTATTTCCATTCACTCTATATCATTTTTTTGTCTAATTTTTCTTTGCTTTTTGTTTTTCTTCGCCTCATCGTAGGAGCATCAAACTCTGCTTTATCATCCTCATCCCCTTACACCACCACTACTACCACGCCTATCCCTCTCACTCTCACCATTTCTCTATTCTTTTTTTATCTAACCTCCCACTATCATCCGTTCCTTTTTCTTCCTCCTCCCCATCTTATCTTTGTGCTTGCTTATGTAGTTCATGTCAATGAACGTCACGGTTGTCATATTGTTGCATTAGTCCAACCGTCTCTATCGATAACACTCCTTTCCTTAGTCCCCTGTGATAAGTATTGTTATCAACATTGTTTGTCTATTTGTTTATTTGTTGTACAATCAAATTTTGGGGCCATTATTAGCTAGGTCGTTACTTTCGGTTGTCTTCATTTTTTAACCAACACTTTCAGAAATTGGAGAAACATTCATTATCACCGGCATTTTCGTCTTCTAATTTGCGTCATCATCTTCTTCTTCTTCTTCTTCTTGTATTTCCTTGTTTTCTTCTTCTTCTTCCAATTTTTTGCTTTCTTCTTTCTTTTCACTTTTTTTCTTCTTTTTTCTCTTCTGTTTCCTTGTTTTCTTCTTCCTTTTCACCTATCTTCTTCATCTATTTTCTTCTTCTTCTTCTTCTTCTTCTTCTTCTTCTTCTATTTCCTTGGTTTCTTCTTTATTTTAACCTATCTTCTTGATCTTCTGTTTTCTTCTTCTTGTATTTCCTTGTTTTCCTCTTCTTCTTCTTCCATTTTCTAGCTTTCTTCTTTCTTTTCGCTTCTCTTCTTTTTCTTCCTCTGTTTCCTTGTTTTCTTCTTTCTTTTCACCTATCTTCTTCATCTATTTTCTTCTTCTTCTTCTTCTTCTTCTTTCATTTCACCTTTCTTTTTCTTTTTTCCTATTCTTGTTTTCTTCTTTATTTTCATCTTTCTTCTTCTACTTCTTCTTCGATTTTCTCCTCTTTCTTTTCGCCTATTTTCTTCTTCTTCTTCTTCTATTTCCTTATTTGCTACATTCTTTTCACCAAACTTTTTTATCTTCTATTTTCTTCTTGTTCTTGCATTTCCTTGTTTTCTTTCTTCTTTTTCTTCCTCTTCGTTTATTTCACCTTTCTTCATTTTCTTCTTCCATATTCTTGTTTTCTTCTTTCTTTTCACCGATCTTCTTCATCTATTTTCTTTTTCTTCTTTTTCTTCCATTTTCTTATTTTCTTCTTTCATTTCACCTTTCTTCTTTTTTCTTCTTCATCCATATTCTTACTTTCTTCTTTTTTTTCTTCTTCTTCTTCCTCTTTTATTTTGTTTTCTTCTTTCTTTTCACCTATTTTCTTCTTCTTCATCTTCTTCCTCTTCTTCTTTGTTTACTCCTTTTAATTCACAAAACATTTTTATCTTCTATTTTCTTTTTCTTCTTCTTGCATTTCCTTTTCTTTTTTTTTCTTCTTTCTTTTCACCTTTCTTCATTTTCTTCTTTCATTTTCTTGTTTTCTTCTTTCTTTTCACCTATCTTATTTATCTATTTTCTTTTTCTTTTTCTTCTTTCATTTTCTTACTTTCTTCTTTCATTTCATCTTTCTTTTTTTTTCTTCTTCCATATTCCTGTGTTTTTCTTTCTTTTCTACTTCTTCGTCTTCTATTTTGTTTTCTTCTTTCTTTTGATCTATTTTCTTCTTCTTCTTCTTCTTCTTCTTCTTCTTCTTCTTCTTCTTCTTCTTCTTCTATTTTCGTCCCTTCTCTTTTGATCTTCTCAATTTTGTTGTTGCTCTTCTTCTTCTTCATACGTTTTCTTTTTTTTTCATTCTTTCAACTTCACTGTCTTTCGATTATTTTTACACTTTTCCTCTTAATAAGCATGACATTATTTTGTATTCTTTTCGATTTCCACTTTACTACAGAAGAGTGAAAGAAAGAATGAAAGAAAGAATGAAAGAAAGAAAGAAAGAAAGAAAGAGAGTACCTTGCTGAACGAAACAAACCCGCCCGGAATTTGAACTCTGTTTTCCGAGGTTTTTACGAGTCGCTGTCACAGCACATATACATACAGACACACAAAACACCAGACACACACACACACACACACACACACACACACACACACACACACACACACACACATGTACATATATACACACACGTATATATATATATATATATATATATATATATATATATATATTGAAAGATATTGTTACTAGTAAATTAGACAGAAAATGAATTTCCAATACTCGTTTTGTTCTTAAGTAAGTGTCGGCAAATTAATATGTCAGTCACGTGATAAAAAGTCTAATTAATTTTACAATCTTTGCCGCAAGGGAAAGAAGAAAACTTTTTCGTTTATTATTATTATTATTATTATTGTTGTTCTTGTTGTTCTTATTTTTATTATTCAGGTATATTTTAGTTTCTTCAATTTATCTGCGAAATGTTTAATTATACTGACTTGCTTGAAGCAAGTAAGTAATTCTTACTACGTCACTAAATGACTTTTTTGTCTATATATCTATCATTAAATAACTGAAGGACTGAGAGAGCTATAGCAAACAAATTCTCTGAGTTACAAATCGGACCACAAACATGTTTTAACGAATTATATCTTAGCATTAAAAAAAACTTCGTTTATAAACGGATATTTTCATTTGCCAAAATAGAATTTTGGTAGATAGTTTTCTTCTAGCCAAACTGACCACTTTAACGAGGGATCCATCCTTTTTCACATGAAATAGGTTTATGTTTGTTGATTTAACGACATCTCAATCCTTATTGGGATATCTAATACCGATGTCAATATTCGTTTGTTTTGTTTTGTTTTGTTTTTGGCGGGGAGTGCAAAACTTTGTATGGTTTCAAGTAGCTAACGATAATTATTTGTATTCAGTTATAGATTTTTCCCAGTCAGCTAGGGCTGTCGAATACACCGACTGCACCTCTGCGGAGGGGTAAGATTCCCACCCCTATGAGAGTCTTGGATATGACACTAAATAATCTGATGGTGAAGTTCCAGTGATGCTGGAGCTTTGGGAAATGCGAAGTACCCCTTCATTGCCATTGCTCCCAGGTCCACTCTGGCCCGGAATGGGAATACCTGATATGGTCCTATCTATAGGTTAAATAAAACTAACGGCATACTTATGCTAAACTGAATTGTTTGAATGAGAACTGTTTGACTAAACTGAGTAGCTTGAAATAGAAATGTTTTTGACAATTAAACTGTACTTACATTTAAACTGCGTGCTTATGCTAAACTGAATTATTTGAAACGAAACTGTTTTGGACATTGAAACTCTACTTACACTAAAGGGAATTATTTCATATAGAACTGTTTTGACATTTAACTGTGTGTAAACAAAATCTGTACTTATACTTAACTGAATTGGCTGAATTAGAATTGTTTGAATAAACTGAATTGCTTAAAATAGAAATGTTTTTCACAATTAAACTGTGCACTAATGCTAAACTGAATTGTTTGAAATAGAACTATTTGCATAAAAATGGATTTGGCGTTAAATAACATACAAAGGTTGATATGCCCTAAAACCCAAACAACCAAATCAATTATAGATTCAAGTAACAATGCCTAATGCAAATAATTTGTACATCGTCATAAGTAATTCTTTCCAACATAAATAATTTGAACTGTTGAATGGGTTCAAGTATTACCATGTAATAGTTATAATTTGCCCAGTTGTGGAGGTTGCCCAACCGGATGGGGCTGTAAAATACACCTACTACATCTCTGCAGAGAAATCAGACCCCTCACCACCACCGCAACGCTTCTCCTGGATATGAAGGTAAACCATCAGATCGTCTTGGAGCTATCGAAAACGTGGAGTATCCCTACATTGCCATTACTTCCACATCCACATGGTAGTGCCTATTAGGGTTCCATCTATGGTTCAAACAGAAATATTTAAGCTTTTATTATACTTGAAATAATTTACTGAACGTTTTGAACAAGGCCGTATGAATGAGACACCCAGTGAGACACGAAGTCACTCGTGAAAGTTTGCTAGTCTAGCTTGTTAACTATCACATCACATTTTCTATATTTGAAACCAAAGGTGCAAACAAATGTCTGATGTTAAATTGAACTATTAGGATTACATTGCAATATTTTGAACCATTTGACGGTTGTTTGGTTGGTTGGATTTTGGTTAGTTTGGTTTAATGGCATCTCAAACATTGTAGGCTCTTTAACGTCAAATCCTGTTTATGCGTATATCCAGTTCATTCCATACAGTCAAATGGGTTCAATTATTGGGGTATCTTGCATTAATCATTCAATTCACTATTAATGATTTGTGTGCAGACAGTAAGCGCACCTCAGGTAGTGTAATGGTTAGCAAGCTAGACTATCAAACCTTCATGAGTGATTTCAATTCTCATTGGGTGCCCCATTCATATGGCCTTCTGCCACATCTAAGCAAGTGGTTACAATCATTGCTATTTAACATTTTATTTTATTCAACAAGATTCATTCATTTGCACACAGTCAAATGATTCCAAGTATTGCAATGGAATAAAAATAATTCAATTTAGGCACACAGATAAAGAGTTTCAAGTATTTCAATTTAACACTAATAATTCTATTCAACACTACTCATTCATTTGAGCACAGATAAATGGTTCCAAGTATTGCTATGTGTCACTCATATTTCAATTAGACCTCAGCCATTTGTTTACACACAGGTAAAGGATCAGTTCAATTTCTAACAATTCAATTTAGCATAAGTCATTTATTTGCACTCAGTTTGAATGTCAAACAGTCTTTATTTGACCAATAGATAGGACCCTATCAGGTGCTATCACTCCAGGCCAGAGTAGACCTCAGAGCAATGACAATGAAGGGGTACTTCCCACTACCCAAAGCTCCAAGACCGGAAACTCACCACCAGATTGTTTAAAGTCATACATCAGGATATTCGCTGTGGGAGTCTTCCCTTCTGCAGAGATGAAGTCAGTATATTCCACCACCTCAAATAACTGGGCTACCATTTGCAAACGAATGGATAATGTTGAATAGAATTTATAGAGATATAAAGCAATGCTTGAAACGATCTAACTGCGTGCAAAAAATGAGCTCAGGTGCGTATAAAACTGTTACCAACAAACTATTCAAATTAAGCCACCCGGACCTTCTTTATGTGACCCGTGCCTTCTTTAAGCCACCCGAGTCTTCTTTATTTGACCCGTTCCTTCTTTACACCACCTGAGCTTCTTTATGTTACCCGTGCATTTTTTAAGCCATCAGGGCCTTCTTTATGCTACCTGTGCCTTCTTAAAGCCATCCGGGCCTACTTTATGTGACCAGTGCCTTCTTTACAGCCACCTGGGACCTCTTTATACTATCCCTGCCTTATTTAAGCTACTCAGGACTTCTTTATGCCACCCGTGACTTCTTTAAGCCACCCGAGCCTTCTTTATGTAACTCGTGCCTTCTTTACACCACCTGGGCCTTCTTTAAGCTACCCGTGACTTCTTTACACCATCACCTGGGCATTCTTTATTCTAACCGCGCCTTCTTCACAATGCCTGTGTCATCTTTAAATTACCTGCGCCTTCATTACCCCACCCAGGCCTTCTTTATGTGAACCTTGCATCTTTAAAACAAAAAGGCCTTCTATAAACTACCCTTGGCCTCTTTGCTCTTCTCGAGTCTTCTTTAAAGTACCCGTTCCTTCTTTACACCACCTGGGCCACCCGTGCCTTCTTTACAAAACATAGGCCTTCTTTAAGCTATCCGTGCCTTCTTTACACCACCTGGGTCTTCTTTAAAGTACCCATTCCTTCTTTACACCACCTGGGCCTTCTTTATGCTACCTGTGGCTTCTCTACACCACCTGGGCCTTCTTTAAGTTACCCATTCCTTCTTTACACCACCTGGGCCTTCTTTAAGTTACCCATTCCTTCTTTACACCACCTGGGTCTTCTTTATGCTACCAGTGGCTTCTCTACACCACCTGGGCCTTCTTTAAGGTACCCATTCCTTCTTTACACCACCTGGGCCTTCTTTAAGTTACCCATTCCTTCTTTACACCACCTGGGCCTTCTTTAAGTTACCCATTCCTTCTTTATACCATCTGGACCTTCTTTAAGTTATCCATTCCTTCTTTACACCACCTGGGCCTTCTTTATGCTACCTGTGGCTTCTCTACACCACCTGGGCCTTCTTTAAGTTACCCATTCCTTTTTTACACCACCTGGGCCTTCTTTATGCTACCTGTGGCTTCTCTACACCACCTGGGCCTTCTTTAAGTTACCCATTCCTTCTTTACACCACCTGGGCCTTCTTTAAGTTACCCATTCCTTCTTTATACCACCTGGGCCTTCTTTAAGTTACCCATTCCTTCTTTACACCACCTGGGCCTTCTTTAAGTTACCCATTCCTTCTTTATACCACCTGGGCCTTCTTTAAGTTACCCATTCCTTCTTTATACCACCTGGGCCTCTTTATGCTACCTGTGGCTTCTCCACACCACCTGTGCCTTCTTTAAGCTAATCGTACGTTCTTTACACCACCTGGGTCTTCTTTATGCTACCTGTGGCTTCTCTACACCACCTGGGCCTTCTCTAAGTTACCCATTCCTTCTTTATACCACCTGGGCCTTCTTTAAGTTACCCATTCTTTCTTTACACCACCTGGGCCTTCTTTATGCTACCTGTGGCTTCTCTACACCACCTGGGCCTTCTTTAATTTACCCATTCCTTCTTGACACCACCTGGGCCTTCTTTTTGCTACTCGGGCCTTTTTACATTATCCAAGTCTTCTCTCCACCACTTATACCTTTTTTACGATCACCGGGTCTTCTTTACATCATCCAAACTTTCTTTTTACTTCTCTTATATTTTTCTATGTCATTTGTGTGTACTTTATGCTGCAAATAGCTTCTTTACGCCACCCGTCATTTTTGTACGTTATGCATGACATTAGCCAAGTCTCCTGTGTTACTTTCTCCGTGAAACTGAATGCAGCCACGTTATTGTTTCCGATACGTCTGAAAGGGAAATGTTTACGCTAGAACTTAGTGCCTTTTGCTAAACAATACGTTAGATTTCCGCTTGTTCAACAACTGATGACCGTTACTTTCAACACAATAATTACTGATCATAATTATTTGAACAAGCCCATGATCTAACTTTTATTGCCTGAGATTCCTGGAGCTATTCAGGATTCTGTGTCGAAAAGTATCTAAATAAAGTCATTATATCTGCAAGGGCGCATCGCCTAGGGTTATGGTTAACGAGGTAGGCTCGCAGACCATTGTCAGTGATTTCGAATCTGATTGTACCAACCTAATCAAAGTTTAGTAAATGAGATTTTTTCACGTAGCCATGCAAGTCTGCTTTTACAATCTCGGTTCATTCGGGAAAAGATTTTCTGAAAACATGGTAAAAATCTCAATGTGTATTCGTCAAGTTCACCGGGGAAAAAATTCTCGTAATTCTTTTGTGTGTGTGTGTGTGATTTGAACTAATTTTTTTCATTTTTCGCTAAGTGTGGAGGATCACTTATCTGGTTACTTGTCTTTCCCAATACTAACTGTTCCGAAATAGGGTGATAATTCCACATTGAATTAAAACGTGAAAGTGAACCCCTTTATGAAATGTAAAATAATTGTTTGTTTTTGTTTTTGTCTTTTGTTGTTTTGTTATTTGTTTGCTTGTTTGTTTATTGGAGTGTGTGTTTTTTTTTGTTATTGTTTTTTTGGGTTTTTTTTTCTTTTTTTGTTTTTAGTTTTTTATTGAGTTTTTTTTTTTTTTCGAAAAACGAAAAAAAAATGCTGTGTGTTTGAGCGTCTAATCAGTTCAATTCAAAAAAAAATATCAAAAGAAAATTGTTTTTCCCGGTAAACATAAACAGGTGCACGCGTAGAATTTTACAGAAAAAAATTTTTTTTATATCTAATTATTTAATTCTATGAAAATAAATATTTTCTCCAGTGGTTTATCCACTTTTCCACTTTTTTAATCATATATATATATATATGTATATATATATATATATATTTGTAAGTGAATAATTCGTAGGTAACTTCATTTTTAAACGATTTGGGGATCATTCGCACACAGATAAATGGTTTCAATTATTGCTATCAAATAATAAGTTTTATTTGCTCACAGTTAAAGTACTGCAATCTAAACTAATAATTCTATTAAATTTATTGGCAAACAGTTGAACGGTTTCACGTATAGCTATTTCCCACTAATAATTCTATTGGATATTAATCATTTATTTACACATACTTAAAAGGTTTCAAGTATTTCTATCAAATATGGATAGTTCTATTTGATATTGTTATATCGTCATCTACAGCAACATAACGACTCAATAATTAAGACGCAGTGACAAAGACGCAAGAAGACTTCTTTTATAAAATATTTACCTCTCATTTTATTTGTAAGGTTCGAAAAGGTTGTGTGGGGATTTACTGTGAGAGGGAGCTGTAGACCGAACATAAACTGTAATATTTTGACCCCACTGTTATGACCGTCACGTTGTGTCTTTCTTGTTCTCAAGGGATGCTCAACCGGAGTCCTAGGGCCCACTCTGCTGGATGCTGGCTTTCTTTACTGCATCTTATCAGCATCTTCTCTGGACCCCAAACTCCATCGGGGTTCCCGATGGCCCTCTCGGTCGGGTGTGGTTTTCCCTACCACATCTCGTCTCCTACTGTCTGGAACTCTACTGGCAACTCCACTGGCCCCCTGGGCGTCGAACTCAACTGGAACCGGAACTCAATTCAACTGGCTCGTCGAACTCAACAGTTATATAATCGTTCGACGCCCACTCGATCTTTGAAATCGAATGTTTAATCGTCATCAAGCGGAAATAACTGTCATGCAGTTCATAGGTCACTCTCTTCCGGTGCATCACTCTGTAGTGTACCATGCGAATTTTTTAGCTCGTCCCATTTCATCAGCCAATTTCCGCCCACGCGATTTCCTCTCATAACTGCTATTAAAATGTGTCACTTCCTTCCGGTGCATCACCTTGAATGGCATTTTTGGCCGGGTCAAAAGGTCAAAACATAACAATATTAATCATTTGTTTCTACACAGTTAAATGGTTTAAAATAAAGTAAATGATTGAGTTGTTTTATTTGACTCACAGGTGGGACTCTAATAGATACTGCCACTCCCGCCAGAGTGGACGTACAATTAAGGGATAATCCACATTACCTAAGCTACAAGACTGACACCTCACCATCAGATTGTTTAGTATCATATCTTGGACACTTGTTGGAGGGGTCTCTTACACCTCTGAAGAGGTGTAACCAGCATATTCTACTGTTCCCCCGACTGGATGTGTCAACATTTGTGGAAATCAGAGTCGCCTGGAGCTGTAGAATAAGCCAACGACTTCTCTCCAGAGGAGAAAACCGCCAATACAACTAGAGACTCCTTGGTCTGACATTAAACAATCTATCAAGTGGCTCTAGTCCTTGAGCTTTGGGGAACGTGGAGTAACCCTTCATTGCCATTGTTCCCAGATCCACTCTAGCCCGGAGTGGTAGTAACTAATAGGGTCCTATTTGTGGATAAAATAGAAATGTTTGACATTAAACCGAAAGCAAAGAAATGACTGATGATGAATGGAATTGCTTGAAATAGAATGTTTGATATTTAATTGTGTAAACAAATGACTGCAGTTTAATAGAATTGTTAGTGGGGCATAACAATACTGGAAACCATCTGTGTACAAAAAAATCATTAATAGTAAATAGAATTATTCGTATTATATAGGAATACTTGAAAACATTTAACGTGAGCTCAAACTTGTTTAAAGATATTATCAACAAAATGTATTTAGAAATCATACTTCATTTTTACTTCCAATATTAATCATTTATACTTAAAATAAATGTTTAAACAGGATTTGGCCTTAAATATCCTACAATGGTTGATATGCCATAAAACCAAACCAAACCTTCGTGGGTTATTTAATGTCAAAGACACCCTTGTTGAAGAAGTGGTACTATTTAGCCAATAGGTAGGTTAATTTTTGTACTATATATAATTGGAATCATTATTATCAATCTTACTTCGGTATAAAATTACTGAACAAGAGCTAACATTCCGACAAAACCAACCACCCAACCAACCAACCAATCAACCGATTAGAAGCAAATTATCTCTTTCTTCAAATACTTATGAGCAGTTACTTGGTTCTCCAGGGCTTCTCTTGCGTTCACACCAGGCAGCTGATTTAAACTAAATCGGTGGTTTCAGAGAGTCTTCATCCCGGGCAGCATCTACTTCAATGTGTAAAATACGCAGGACTGAATTCATTGTTCGGCATCTGAGGTGATACTGAAGAGAAGTACCGAGGGTATTGATATTTATTTATTTTTTTTTTTTTTTTTTGTAAATAGCTATTCATGAGTCTCGATTTGTGTGTGCCTCTCGCGACACGGTAAAAGGACCTAATGCCAAATTTGACTTGGTGAGAAGTCGGTTACCCCACCCCTAGGCACACACAAATATATATATTATATAGTTATATAAGTACTCGTTTTAAGGAAGTGCCGTGGTGTAATGGTTATCGTCGTAGGAAATGGACACGACGATACGAGTTCAAATCCTGGACAAGACTGATTGCATTTCACATAGCACTAATACCCTTGGGAAAGGTATGAATCCCCTTATTCTCCCTCCAGCTATGGGTAAATAGTAGGACAGACTAGGTTCTTCAGCCTTGGTTAGGCAACTAGTCTAGGAGAAGGAAAACTCTGAATTCAAACCTGTTAAACTCCGCTTAAAAACTGACCTTGTGTCATATCCTGCCCGAGCGGAGGGGTTGGTAAATATATATAAGTACACGTGAATGTATCGTATCTTTTGTTTAATATCATGGGTTATTTAATGCCAAAGCTATCCTTGCATAGGAACAGTTGTGATACTATTTAACCTATTGCTGAGTGTGTATGGTGGTTCACACTTTTTCCAAAGGTATTAATCCGAAAGTGACCGTAATAGCGAGACTGGAGTCCGAACTCTCTTATTTCGAGACCGCAGTCGAGCACTTTAGTCATGACGCAATATATGTATTATGTATGTATGCGTATTTGTGTGTGTGTGTGTGCGCGTATGTGTGTGTATTTATGTGTATTCTTGTGTATACATAGATAGATAGATAGATAGATGTGTGCGTATGTGTGTACATGTGTCTGTATATATGTATGTAAGTGTGTGTGCATTTGTGAGTGTATGTGTGCGTACGTAAGAGTGTGTATTTCTTTATATATGTCTGTGTGCGTATATATGTCTATGTGTATCGGTATGCGTATATACATGTATATATATATATATATTAAACTAGGACCGTTCACACAAGAAGAACCTGACTCGGTTCTCAGAAAAATTAAAAATAGGAAAGCTGCAGAGCTGGACGAAATTCCCCCGGAAGTATGGAAGACCAGACAATTCGATGACATACTGCTCCGACACTGCAACGCAGTATACAATCAAAATCCGATAGATAGATGGATGAAAGGATGCATACTCCCCTTCCTTAAAAAGGGGGACCTCGAATTCTTTATATATGTCTGTGTGCGTATATATGTCTATGTGTATCGGTATGCGTATATATATATAAATATATATATTTGTGTGTGCCTATATGTGTATATATATATATATATATATATATGTGTGTGTGTTTGTGTGTGTGTGTGTGTGTGTGTGTGTGTGTGTGTTAATATTAGCACGAGTGAATCACGTGAGCATATGTTTTAGCTACAGAATTAACCATATGTGCTTGCGAAACCTGGTGATTAATATACTATGTCAAATTTAAAATACGCCAGTTCCAAAAATCTTTGATCATCGTCAACATTCATGTGTAGAAAAGATATATCATTCTGTACCAGTGACATGGAGTATCGATTATTTCTTGCCACCATCTTCGAATTTATTTGGACTGCAGTCATCAGTGACATCATAGTGCAAGGAAGGAATTAGTGCTCTTTTTAGATGTTTATTTTATTCTTTGGTTTGTGGCTTTTAAAAAAAATGCTAATGTCGGATTTGTGTGGGGTGCTTGTTAGAGGTGAAGGAGTTGGTTGTGTGTGTACAGAAAATTTTCGGATAAAGAAAGCAACGAGAATGGATTGCAAGAAACGATATTCCACAAGAGAAAAACTTGGACAGGTAGACAGTCTCGTTTAGGCAGTAAATTAAGATTGACTGTTTTAACGGCATGCCAACCCGTCATGGGTTATTTTTTGCCAAGAGGTAAACAAATTGTACATGTTTATATTTGCATCTTTGTGTGATTTCTTTAGTTTTTTAACAAACGGGTATACGATATCAAGTATTCTTATTTGATAAAAATAATTTTTTTAAATATCTGTTTGATCCTTTAGGGCGTAATGGCTAAAGTCCTAGACTGTCCTACTATTAACCAATAGCTGAAAAGTGAAGTGATAGAAGGCATTAGCGCAAAGGAAAATGCTTACAACCTCTTTCAGGATTTGAACTCGGATAGTTGATTCCATAACCTATACAATAACCGTTACGCTAACCGTGCCTCCTTGTCAATAATTTTAGATAGCTTTAATTCAGCTAAAGACACCTGTTGCATAGCTGCCAGGTTTTTTTATTGGTGTAGCCTTCGATTGAGGCTTTAACCTTTATTTTTTCATTATTTCTCTTTTGTCTTTTTTTTGGGGGGGGGGCTCTTTTCATTGCATACAGCATATTTACTCGTCTTGGTCTAACTTAGTTGATTATGCCTATCTATTGACTATGAACCAATAAAATAAAAGTGGAAACCGTTTTTTGTACTTGTCCCCACGATAGCACATAACAAACTAAAGTAATCAGAAGCACTCGAATCCATTCGTACGGTACAAGGTATGTCCTGGACAAGCCCGTTATAGGATAGACTGTCATATGAGGCCGTCCTCGCGGAACGATCATCAACGTCGTAACTGGATTCGGCGATACGAGTTCAAATCCTCACCAAGGTTGTTTCCAGTTTACATAACGCTAATACCTTTCAGAGAGGAATAAATTCCCTCAATGTTCGATTGTTTGATTGATTTTAACGATAATTTGATCCATCTAAACTTATTTCATACTTAGAGGTTAAGGAATCGCGTTCATGGTACGCCTTTATTTTTTATGTAGCAGTTTCTTTAAAGGTTATTTTTTGCACACGGTCTCATCGACTACGAATTATTTTTAAACATCTGTTTGAACTTATAGATAGGGCTCTAACGAGTACTACCACTCTGGATCAGAGTAACACCGAGAGTAATGATTATGAAAGATTACTCCACACTTCCGAAGCTCCAGATCTGGAACCACGCCATCAGAGGGAGTTAATTATCATTCTCAAGACAACCCCCTCTGGGGAAGTGTGGTAGGATAGCGACAGGAAGATTCCTTTGAAGATTCAGCATAAGTTGCATAGGTGGCATGACAGGATATGCGCCTGTTTCCATGGGTAAACAAGAAAAAGGCTCAGCAGAAAGCCGCGTGAGCTGTGTGAGAGGCATAACAGGGTGTTCCCTTATTTCCTAAAGTAAACAGGACCCAGGTGTTTCCTCTGCAGAAGTAACACATAGGTTGGGTTCGTGACATGCTATGCAACTCGTAGGCAGATGGTGTGACCACGAGGATTGCGTGGGATCCGGAAAATTATAAAAACCAGGAAAGAAATTCGAACAGGCGGAACGAAGCTGAAAAACAGAGTGATTTTACAGAAAAGCTGCATCTTCGCTCCTATGTGTGTGCATTTAGCTATCTCCGACTCTCTCCTACTCTACCCGTACGAACATTTCGGGTAATAAAGAAAAACAAGAAAAGAATCAGATTATATCTTCATACATCAGCTTTGCAGTTGTTTATCCCAGTATACAACAGTATTACCTCTCTGTGGACGATACTGTTAGCGTATTCTACCCCACTTTACAGAGTGACTGGTTAAATAGTAAATAAGACTGGCAACTAGTCTAGGATAAAAATAATTCTGAATTAAATGAAATTAGTTAAGATCTGAAAGGGGATCGATTCCGCTAGGCTATTCCTATCTGTATAGATCCGCAGAAACTGAACCAGGTTAGAAACCTCTACACAATAAACAATTTTCAGATTTGAAAAAAAAAGAAAAAAAAAATTTTAAATAATAATTAACTGGAGTAAACAAGCAACATGGATATTTTCTAAGTTTTTCGTTCCATATACTAACCTCCCTTTTTCCTCTAATTCCAGAATTTTTTTTCTCTTAGTTTTCGCTTACTCAGTCGATAAAGCTTAGAATACGCTGACCGTATCCTCTACTGAGGGGTAATGCCACCCCCAAAATGGGATGTCCTGAATAAGACACTAAATTGAATCTGATAGTGAGGCTCCAATTCTAGAGAACTCAGTAGCGTGGAATACCCCTTCATTGCCATTGTTTCCATGTCCACTATGACTTTGAGTGGGAGTACCAGTTAGAAAGCTCTCATCTATGGGTCAATCAAGTTGGTTAATTTCTTTGTTTAATGGTATATCAACTTTCAAGGTTCATTTAATGCCAAAATCATCCTTGTAGTAGAACAACAGTGATACTATTTTTATCATAGCTGGGTGATAAGTCGGCTCATACCTTTCCCAAACGTATTTGCCTGAAAGTGAACATTATAGCACGAGTAGAGTTAGAACTCGCGCACTATGATATCACAATCCAGTAAACTAACCATTATACCACGAGAACTTCACTCACGTAAGGACAAATAATGTGTGTTAAAGTTAACTCTATAAATACGATAAACATCATGAGATGAGTCTTGGATATTGTCAAAAACATTGGTTCTTTGGGTCTCGTTATTCGTAGTTTTTCTATAATTAATTTTAGCCTTCATTGATGAGCATTTTTGTAAAATTTTAAATCATTGTCTGCATAAATCATTCACGTATAACTTCTCTGCTTTCTAATCAGTAAGAATCATTAATTGATTCTTAGTTATAAGAGTAGTTTCTAATTAGCTAATTATTGAATCTCACTATCAAGGTTGGTTTGGTTGTTTGGTTTTTATGTCATATCAACCTTTCTTGGTGATTTAACGCCAAATCAATTTTTATGCAAATTGTCAGTTCTATTTCAAACAATTCAGTTTAGCATTAGTACACAGTTTAATTGTCAAAAAACATTTTTATTTCAAGCAATTCAGCTTCGTTAAATAGTTCTAATTCGGCTAATTAAGTATAGTATATGTACAGATTTTGTTTACACAGTTAAAACAAATAAGTTTAGTGTAAGTACAGTTTCAATGTCAAAAAAACAGTTCCATTTCAAACAATTCAGTTTAGCATTAGCATGCAGTTTAAATGTAAGTACGGTTTAATTGTAAAAAATAGTTCTATTTCAAACAATTCAGTTTAGCATAAGTATGCAGTTAGTTCTATTTAACCCATAGATAGGGCCCTATCAGGTGCTACCATTCCGGGCCAGAGTGGACCTGGGAGCAATGGCAATGAAGGGTTTCTCTGCATTCCCCAAAGCCCCAGCATCACTGGAACCTCACCATCAGATTGTTTAGTGTTATATCCAGGACACACATGGGGGAGGTCTTACCCCTCTGCAGAGGTGCAGTCGGTGTAATCTTCAGCTCCAACCGACTGGGCAAATCACTAACAAGTTCTTTGCTAAAAAATGTTCCCAATAATTGTAGGTTAGTAGGAATTTAGACAACCACGTGCCTACATCAAGCTAAAGTTTCCGGCTGGAAGGTTACCAGGCTTTTGGGGCCCAGTCGGCTGAGGGTGTAGAGTACACCAACCGCATCTCTGCAAAGGAGTAAGACTCCTCAACGACTGTCCTGGATATGACACTAAACAATCTCATAGAGAAGATTCTGCAGTGCTGGGGCTTTGGGGAATGCCAAGTATTCCTTCATTGCCATCGCTCCCAGTTCCACTCTGGCTCGGAGTGGTAGCACCTGGTAGGGTCCTATCTATGGCTCAAATAGAACTAAACTCTGTAATTACGCTAAACTGAATTGTTTAGAATTAATTTTTTTTTCCGTTTAAGTGAGTAAAGAAAAATGTACTTATGATAAACTGAATTGCTTGAAAGAGAACTGTTTTGACATTTAACTGTGTGTAAACAAGACTGTACTTATACAAAAATGAATTGTTTGAAATTTTTATCAAAATGACTTAATTTGGCGTTAAATGACCCGAAAAGGGTTGATACGCCGTAAGACAACTAACCAACCAATTAACCAGATTTTTGCTTGGTATTGCCCTGGCTCGACCCCGAGTCAGTTATTAATAATTGATGCTATTGCAAAATTTTGGATTCCAGCTTACTCGTAAGACAGGGACTATGCCGTACAAAATGGTTTCATCCAGGTAGCTGAAATCAAGAAGTGTGGACACTAATCAAATCGTTTAAGGGTTTCAAATAATCTAATCCCTGAAAAAAGACGGTTTGCTAATGAGTATCGAGACTGAAGCTGTATTCATCAAAACAGATATAAGTACAAGTAAAGTTAGCGACTGTAGTCGAGGGCGACCCGAAAGCTCCCTTTTCAGTAGCTACTACACCGAGGTGTAGGAGAGGGCGCTACTCCTTTCTATGGATTGCTCCACTTTACCCTTGATACGTATCTTACAATGCTGAGTGTTAAGCAAGGGGGTATCAAGTACTATTTTTTAAGTCTTTGGTATAACTCGACCTGGGATTGAACCCCGGTTAAACTAATTTTCTTAAAAATCGCTTTCTTGGCGTTCAACAGACTTATTCAGCCAGTTTTTATAGGTCGAAGCACCTCTGAATTCAACTTTTGATATGGTATGAAGAAGTGACGACGGATGAGTTCGGGATTGTAACTTTGATCTAGATGATACAAGAAATCGACCGATAGGTTGTTACAAAAACATACCCTTGTTTATTTGAGCAAATTGTTTTTACTGGTCTCTTAAACAGGAAGATCATTGGTCGTTTCTGTTCAGACGATGGAGGAAAGATATATTGCTTTATTAATCGTTGGAGTTAAAACTGGTGTTAATTATCAAGCAAGACTCACCTACATGGACAACTACTGTTTAACAATGGAAAGGGAAGACTCCATGGTGTAGTGGTGAAAGTGCTGAACTGCAACGATCAAAACAGATATTATTAGATTTTATTTATTAACAAACTCTACAGCATTTTTAGTCGGTAACCAAAGATATAAATATCTAACAGTCCCAAAAACAAGTTAATCTCCAAGCAAAGTGATAATGTTTTCCAATAAAATTTGATTTTCTTTTCTTGATTATAGAAATTCACTTCTAAAAAAGTTTGTTGATAAATAGTACCTAATGATAATTCACGAGCGATACTGTACCTGATAATATTCATTTTGATTGTATACTACCTCACCAAGAATAATAAAATAATTTTTTTTCGTTACGAAAAAAATCAACTTTTTATAAATAAAATAGAGTTCGACTTATTTTGGGACATACGTCATGCTACAGAGTAAAATTTAGTAATAAATACTACTAAACAATATCTGTTTTTATTTTAGGCACTAGAAGTTTGAGAGCCAATCCAAGTTCGAAAAGTATGAAAACAATTTGTGACCATAGTTTTTATGTGTGAAAAAATGTCTACCAATGAATACGGCGTTTCAGAATTTGTTGTTGAGGGAAAGTTTTTATCCGGTTGTTGAAGATTGAAAGTGTTGGGAAATATGCAAACGAAATTCAATTATACTAGATTACAAGTTCGGTCTCTTAAAATATGAAAAGTGTTTCTAAGACGTAGAAAGTCTTGGCGCAAATTCATTTATTCATTCCCAGGTATATATATATATATATATATTCACAATGGAACTTAAAGCATCTTTACTCAAATGTGTTAGCAGTAGCAGACTGGCGATATGACAGCTTCTCATAAGAAGGAAGAAAGAGGTTATGGCTACCTACTCAAACTTTAATTCCTGTTACATTAACCCAGGCACTTTTGCAAACATATATGATAATCTACTTTTCTTGAAGAACTCGCAACTAAACACTTAGATATCAGAGATATTTAGAGGCGCTAGTGGAGTAATGGTTATCGTCTTAGGAAATGTACACAGTGATCTGATATCCAACCTGGACGAGGCTGTTTGCAGTTCACATCGAAAATGCATGAATCTAATTATTCTCTCTCCAGCTATGAGTAGATAGTAGGGCAGACTGAGCTCTTTAGCCTTGGTATGACAACTTATCTAGGAGAAGGAAAACGCTGAATTCAAAACTGTTCAACTCCACTTAAAAAATTGGCCTTGTGTTGCATCTTTCTCAGGCGTATGAGTTGAGTACACACACACATACACACACTCACACACACACATATATATAAATATATGTGTGTGTGTGTGTGTTCCTTTAAACTACTTGTTCTGCATCTTCTACTGTTAGTACTGTAGTCGTTTATAGGAAATAAACTGTTCATATGTGATTAGAATAGAAACGAAACATTGAAACTAAAATTGGAATTTCTTTCGAGTTCAGTTCAATTCTTCTGCTGCACTCATGAGTAAGAAACGTTATTTCACAATGCCATGACGCAGCCAATACAGACTAACTACGTTAAAGCGGGACCCTTTATATTATCGAATACATTTTCAAAGATGTTTCTGCACAGCGGGAGACCTTATCAATCGAACGACGTGTCAGGAATAAAACTTTGAGGAGGTATTCAGTACGGCTTTCACTGCTTTTGTAAGGAACTTTCACTTATTTGATATATATATATATATATATATATATATATATATATATATATATATATATATATATATATTAGGAGCTCTCATGTTGTCATGTAAAGACAATTCACAAAAAGAGAAAGTTCTCATATAATAACTTGGAATAGCAATGTTATATAATAGATTGGTGAAATCTATTATTGAGTAGTCAAGGTACTTAAGATAAGTTATAAACTGTTAAATAGATGGAAAGATACAATAAGACGTTATGTAATCAGTCGACAACCCTGGGAAAATAGTTTTAATAATTCGTTAGTTGCCGAGGACTTTTCGAAGGGAACACTTGATTTCCACCCGACTTGTCTCACCTTATAAAACGTCGGAACGGGGGAAATGAGAGTTTTCTAAAGAATAAAATATGTGCATATAAAAGTGGTGTCCGTGTTGTTGTTATTCCAGCAAGGAAGAACAAAGACAGTTGGGGTTACGGAAACTAATCAAAACAGATCGAAAGTTGCCCAGTAGGCTTGGGCTGTAGAATACACCGACTGCATCTCTGCGGAGGGGTAATACCACCCTCCAACGATTATCCTGGAAATGACATTAAACAATCTGATGGAGAGGTTCCAGTAATGCTGGAGTTTTGCAGATTGCGGGGTACCCCTTCATTGCCATCGCTTCCAGGTCTACCCTGGCTCGGAGTGGTAGCACCTAACAGGGTCCTATCTATGGGTCAAATAGAACTAAACTGTTCTCTTATGCTAAACCGAATTATTTGAGATAAAACAGTTGTTGTATGCAAAACTGAATTACTAGAAATAGAATTGTTTTGACATTTAACTGAGTGTAAACGAAAAAGAAACTATACTTATACTAAACTAAATAGTGTGAAAAAAATTGTTTTTATGTAAAAAAAAAATAGATTTGGTATTGAATAATCTACAATGGTTGATGTGCCATAAAACTAAACCAAACCAAACCAGATCGAAAGACACAGAGATGTGACACAAGGCAACAGACAAGAAGAAAGTTGGTGACAAGAAAATGATGAAGCAGAGAAAGACATCAATATTAATGTATAAAAATATAATATGCTTTTTTTTTTCTTTAATCTTTATTACCTAAAATGTACAGATGGTTAGAGTACAGTAGAGTCGAACAGAGCTGAACTGCACACACAGGGGCTGAGGAACGAATCTTCAGGGATCCCCTTTTTTCAAAATCTTCCTGGTTATATAACATACTGAACGCCTACACAAATTCATGTTGTCACACATCTTCCAGCCTACCACCTACACGTGGACACACCTCCTTCTAGCATGCCACCCACACAAATTCACGTTGTCACAGATCTTCCAGCCTACCACCTACACGTGGATACGTTTCTTTCTAGCATGCCACCCACACCAATTCACGTTGTCACACATCTTCCAGCCTACCACCTACACGTGGACACGCCTCCTTCTAGCATGCCACCCACACAAATTCACGTTGTCACACATCTTCCAGCCTTCCACCTACACGTAGACACGCTACCTTCTAGCATGCTACCCACACAAATTCACGTTGTCACACATCTTCCCGCCTGCCACCTACACGTGGACACGCTTCTTTCTAACATGATACCCACGCAAATCCACATTGTTACACTTTCTCCAGCCTGCTATCTACACGTTGCACGTGGACACTCCTTCTAACATGCCACCCAAATTAATTTCCATTGTTTCACTTCCTCCAATCTGCTGCCTATACAATGGACGTGGCCACCTATTCAATTTATTCGACATTTCGGCCGAGAACACGATGTCCTGCTTACATTAGGTACCAGGTGCATTTCTTATTATTTTTCGTTCAACCAGAGTCCGACTTTCGCGGCTGCATCGACAGATGTCAAAGAAGTCCTCAAATCAATATCCAACAACAAAATAAATAACAGATAAGAAGACGGCTCTGACTAAGATACAAGATATAAGCATAAGTTCGAGTGAGAGTAAAAAAGACAATCTAACAACTAGGGTATTTATCATTGATAATTAACACAACACGAAAGGATAGATGCTTAAATGAGGCTACTATATGACCCAATCATCCTATTTAGTTGGATGATATTTTCTTTGAACATTTATTGCAACTTATCACTGTATCACAGTTACCTTCATGTTCCGTAAGTTTTTCAGTTCTCTGGCAAGGTCTAGGCATTTGACCATTTTTTAGTTAGGCTTTGCTTTCACTCTGTGAATGTCAAGTCAAGAAAGCGACAAGTTCTTTTATTAAATCCTACTCTAAAATTGATATAAAATTCGTGTATGAATATAATTGTCCATTGTCTGTTGCATGTCTAGTATACTACAATTTGTGTACATAATAATGTAATGATAATATTCAACTATAACTTTGTGTAATATTATGAATTGTTGATGTTTTTGTTTTGTGAGATGATGGTGCGTTCCTAAAATCTGTTACATGGCCGAGGAAGCAATAATTACTAAGAAAATAATCACATGAAATATGTTTGTTAATAAATAATATCTTAGAAAATCTGTTTTTATTGTAGAATGTTCTATTAAAAATTATAAAATTTTGGGTATATTTAGTTGCCAAGAAAACTGACATTTCATACAAAATTGTAAGGAGTTTACTTATTCATTAGAAATACAGCATATATATATATATATATATATATATATATATATATATATATATTATAATAATTGAAAACAAGCTACCTATCCTAATAATAATCTTAGAGGAACAATCTGCTTTGAAAAGACTTTCTCGAAGCCAAAAATAGCAAAGATTGTTAAAAAAAAAAGAACGGCAAGCGAAAGTGGTCGATTTCAGCCACAAAATAAACGAGTTCAAACTCCAGTAACGCCATTACGTTCATTCTCTGACTATTTCTCTTGGGAAAGGTATGAACCCTTATCCCCCAACTATATGTTAGATACATTTATATCTGAGGTTAACTTTGACATTAAATAACCCATGAAGATTGATACGCTATTAAACAAAGAAACCAAACCCCCAAAAATTGATATTACAAAATGGACACCCGTAACTCTGAGTTTCGTGCAATGAGCTCTTCCAGTGAGTTGATGGTATTGGTTGCTATTGTAAAGTTAGGGGTAAAATATGCGAACTCGAATGGAATATAATTATTTTTCAGAAGTGTTAAAATTCCTTAATGGAATATATATATAAATATATATATTGAGCAAGGCCCATTCTTAATTTCATTTAAATGGCGTAACACGCAACTCATCAAACTAAGCACTTCATTTGAAATTTTTAGAAACTATTTTTATTTGCTCCAGGCAGCCTTCCCTCTGTAAACAGAAGGAATGTTTGCTTTGACTTAATATAGTTTCCATTTGATTCACACCTTTTCCTTCTTTTCAGTTAGCTTTCTCTATTCCCGTTTAACTCCAGTCCTCATTTGTGTTAATCACTTCGATAATAGCGCTAACGATTGCGATGGAAACCAGTTAGTTTGCCTTTTTATTTATTTCTTTTTAATTTTCAACATGATAAATAAACAGGGGCTTTTCAGGTTGAATGGTTGGTTTGGTTTTATGGCGTATCAACTCTTCTATGTTATTTAATGCCAAATACTTTTTATCCATTTACATATTAAGTAAATATGATTTTCTATGTATCACTAACAATTAAAATTAAAAGCCATTTGTTTGCATAGTTTTACTGTCAAACAATTCTAATTGACCTCATAGATTTGACCCTATCAGGTGATACAACTTTGAGCCAGAGTGGACCTGGGAGTGATGGCAATCAAGGGGTTCACCACATTCATCAAACCTCTTGGAATGGACCTCACCACCAAATGATATAGTGTCATATATCCAAGACACTCGTTAGGGGTGATCTTACCACTGTATAGTGATCCAATCGGCGTATATGGACCTTAGAGGGGTAAGATACAGCCCCAGAAAAGTGGGCTGAAATCTTGTAGGTAATCTATATCTAAATCCTGTTTATGAACATATTACGTACACGTGATTTGTAAAAGTATATCTTATAGTTAACATTTTCAAACGAGCCAAAGATCATTTGTTTGCACACAGTTAAATGGTTTCAAGTATTGCTATGTAGCATTAGCTGTTAGTTAGCACAAAATTGAATTAATATCATCATCATTATCATCATGTCGCCCCATCAGTACGAATATCTCTGAACCTCTCTCGCCACCCCTCCCTCTCATCCATTGCTTCCGGCATGTCTTCAGGACTACATCCCGTATCAGCAGAGAGCTGTTGTATGTAGGTTCGAGCCGGTCATCATGCCTTTGCTCGTCCATGTGAAGGGGTTCACGGGAGTACGTCACTTATGAGCCCTTCTCTACTTCTCCAGCACAGTTCGGCATGTCTGGTTCGTCTAATTTTGATAGTCTTCATGATGGGTGGTAGGTGGCCGTTCAGCTGCTGCTTTGTGGGGAGCTACCTCCAGGACTTATTCAGTATTGCTCGCATCATTCTTGTGTAGTTACCGTCAAGCTTTTTCTCCATACGTTTAGTTAGCATCCATATAGTGCATCCATATCGCAGCATCGACACGACCGCTGCTTGGAAGAAACTGCGTTTTAGTTTGTCGGTAATTTTATTATTAAAAGAGAGATAATTTTTCCATACACTTCAGTATTGCAATTAAACGCTAATAAATCTATTCATTTCTATTTACACATTTCTATTTGCTCACAGTTAAATGTTTCCATTCCTATAAATACCAATAATTCAATCTGGCACACACTTGAACGGTTTCAACTCTTGCAATTCAACACTAATAATTCTATTCAACATTACTCATTCGTTTACTAATAGATGTTTCCAGATATTGCTATGTAACATTGAAAATTCAATTTTACATCAGTTAATTGCTTATACGCAGTTAAATACATTAAACAGTTTCATTGAACCCATTGATTAGACTCTATCTGGTAATACCACTCCGGTTCAGAGAGGACCTAAGAGTAATGGCAATGAAATGATTCTTCACATTCTCCAGAGATCCAGGAGCTTCATCACCAGATTGTTTAGTTTCGTTAGAGAGGAAACTTACCCCTCAGCTGAGATGCAGTTAGCGCTAGGTCTTTTCAAATACATATATATATATATATATATATCAAGAAAAACTCAACAGATATTGTGCCATTATAGATTTATTTCGACAATTCGTTCAGTACGAAATACCTCCTCAGATGGCGAACAATTTCAGTGAAGATAATAAACACAGCTATTCTCGGGAAAGAATCTGTATCATTAATTAAGCATTTAAAGATTTATACTTAAAAATTCATGTACAAAAAAGAATTATATAAACCCAATTCAACCCAATAAATTATAATCCAGTTGTAACCCCATAATAATAGCCGGTGGTGCATCAAAAATATTACCTGATAAAATATAGTCTACGTTATAAAGTCATAATTAATCCCTAATTTTAGACTTAATTTATATGAATGATATATATGTATATATATATGTGTGTGTGTGTGTGTGTCTATATAAGAATAATGGTAATGAAGGGTTATTCCTCGTTCCCCAGAGGTCCAAAACTGTAGTCTCACCATCTGATGGAGTTTTGTGTCATACCTAGTACATATTTATAGACAAGTGTGGCTATGTCTGTACATTAAATTCATATGATTTTACTCATTAAAATTCATTACATTTTTTAAATTAGATTATGAAATTAAGATTGTTAAAAACGTTTCATAGGATGGATTAAAACGATTAAAAGGTTAAATCTATTAACCAGTTTAAGTCAAGGATTTGCGTAGAGAGAGAATAAAAATGAAATATTAAAGCTAACACTAAAATCTGTTTCAACTTCGATACAATTCTCATGTCCGACTTTAAAAATGTTTATCTATCTGCTCTCACAAATTTTTAAAAATAATTTTGAATTAAACTCTTCATAAACGCTGATCTTTGGTAACCATGGTCAAAAATTATTGTTTAGTTTATTAGGTATCAAGCTTTAAAAAGCACGTCTTTACTTCTGTATTACTAATGTTTTTAATAATGTTATTTTTACTATTTTATGCTAAATTAGTTTGGTTTCATTTGTTTAATGGCATATCAACTCTTTTTAGGTTATTTAATGCCAAAGCCATTCTGCTAGAAGAACAGTAGTGGTGCTATTTTGCCCATAGCTGGGAGGATAAGGGGGTTCATACCTTTACGATTCCGCAATCAATCGCTTTAACCATTACACCACGAGGACACCCCTATGCTAAAATAACTTTTGTAATTAGTTATTATGCCGAAGAATGTGCTGATATAGGCCCGTGTGCGTGGAACACGGATCTTCAGGTAAAAAACACAACTGTTGAAATAGATTGTGCCACTGAGGTCACGTGACTACTAATCGTAAATATATAAATCTGTAGGACAGAGGTCTGACGAAGAGGTAGCTAGAATAACATTGTGAGTCAGTATTCTATGTTTTACTTCAACATTCCATACTCAGTATTCGGCATTGTACAAGAATGAAGAGATTATAAAAGGTCGGCCAAAATCACCCCTAGAACACAGAACAATATAAAATTAGTCGTGCAGAACACGCATTTGTGTATTATACGCAACTGTTACTTTTGGCAACGAAATTCTGAAAAAAAAAAAAAACTTTCATGTATAATGCGTATTGAATTTTTGGAATATTTAGCAGCTTAAATCGTGCTGAATTCAACATTTATTCAACTTTTATTCGGTTTAAATTGACTAAAAATAAGAATTCATATAGTTTATATAATTTTCAGTGACACAAAATTTACACAGTATTTAGGACAAAAGCAGGTACATGTTCCCATAAAAATGCAACTAACTCTCGGCAAAAATAAGTTCACAACAGAAAAAACAAAATTATAAACAAACACTTATTTCAATGCCTGTTTCTCTGTATCGGTAAAAAAACAAAAACACGGAAATGTTTGTTACGCATTAGTTTGTTGGGGTCAGTGATATTACTTAGTATTTACCATATCGTAATGAATACAGGAATACATGTGGTCTTAAAATGGTCATATTCAGTTATCGTGTAAAACACGCACCTCTAGCTTTTAGACTTAAAAATCTAGATAAAATGTGTGCTATACACGAATAATTACAGTTCTAGATTGCCGATGTATTAAACAAAATAAAGCAAAAGGTTGAGTAACCTAAATACTGTTTATTGAATATGGCGATATTTTTCAGAAAAAAAATCTACTGAAATGAATGCAAGAGTAACAATAATTGAAAAGTTGTCTTAACTATTACCCAAATGATATAGTGTCATATATCCAAGACACTCGTTAGGGGAGATCTTACCACCGTGTAGTGATCCAATCGTCATATATGGACCTTAGAGGGGTAAGATACAGCCCCAGCAAAGTGAGCTGGATTCTTGTAGGCAATCTATATCTAAATCCTGTTTATGAATATATTAAATACACGTGATTTGTCAAGGTATATCTTATAGCTAACATTTTCAAACGAGCCAAAGATCATTTGTTTGCACACAGTTAAATGGTTTCAAGTATTGCTATGTAGCATTAGTTATTAGTTAGCACAAAGTTAAATTGATATCATCATCATCATTATCATCATGTCACACCATCAGCACGAATATCTCGGAACCTCTCTCGCCACCCTTCCCTATCGTCCATTGCTTCCGGCATGTCTTCAGGACTACATCCCGTATCGGCACAGAGCTGTTGGTTGTAGGTTCGAGTCGGTCGTCATGTCTTTGCTCGTCGAAGGGAAGAGGTTCACGTACTGAACCGCAATGTAGTATTAATCGAGTTCGAACTCTAGTCGTTCTATCAAAGAAATCAATTTTAGCATAAAATAGTTAAGAGAGTACATTTTTTAAAATATTGTTCTGAAATTAAAAAAAAAAACGTGCTTTTCTGAGCCTGATACCAAATAAACTACTTAAAGTTTTTCTTGGCCTTTGGTTGCCAAAATCAGAGTTTATGAAGAGCGTAATTGAAAACGTTTTTAGTGAATTTGTGAGAGAAGATAGATAAACATTTATAAGTCTGTCTAAAGAATTGTATTGAATTTGACACAAAATTTAGCTATAACTTCAATATTTCATTTTTGAACAAATACCCTTGGAAAAGGCATAAAAATCCTTATTCTCCAGCAATGGGTTAGATAGTACTACTACCATTCTTCTTCAAGGATGTATTTGGCATTGAATAACCCATGAAGGTTTGTATGCCATTAAAACAAAGAAAGCAAACTAAACCTATTTCGAGAAAAAAAAAAAAAATTTAACTAGTCTATTCTTCAGCTTTGAAAATTCAATAAAGATAAAGCGTCTTCTTGAATAATGGAAAGACATTGAAGTAGTTTTCTCCCTTGTCTAAGAACCAATTTGTTTTTTCATATTTATTAAGACCATTAAAATGTATTCGTAATACGGAGTGTTTAAAAAAATTCGCTTCCATTTGAGGTGTAAATATCTGAGTAACTAGGAAGATAAAACTAAACAGGCTTAATATTGAGGTAGATAAGATTTATTCATCAAAATTTGATCGAGAATTTCAAAGTTATGTAAATTTCTTGAAGGATTTTACAAGTTGTCAATATGTGCAGTGGCTATGACACGATACACTCCAAGTCGGTAGTCGAACTCATTTTTACATTGCAGTTGGTTCATTTTTAAGGAATCCTTTTCGAAAATCACGCTGGACAGTGTTGTTCGACTGTGTTTGAACATATTACACACAAAATACCTTTTTACCCAGTGAATGAAATCTCTATAACAGAAAAGAAAGTATTAAGAATTAAACTGAATTTTCAGTTGTTTCTAAGAATGTTGTTAAAATTTTAGATCATTGCGAGTTTTAGAATACGAAATGATAATTTTTTTTCAGAAAAGCCCCTGTAGAAAATCCTTGCTAACTTTTTTTTTTACTTTGACAGCCGTTAAGATGGAAGTTTGTAGAAATTATTAATGAAAAATGAAAGGTACATCTCAAAACCTTACTCTCGAAAGACGAATGATACTCAGACCGCGCTCCCATACCCATTTCATTCGCTATCAATTTTTTCAATACAACTTTTTAAAAAAAGGGAACCCCATTACATAATGGCTATACTGCTGAACCCTAGACTCGCGGTATAAGAATTCAAACTTAGCTCGTGCTGAGCCAAATTGATATTTTTTAAACCTCAACTAATTCACGATCTGTTTTATTTGCTTTCACGTGGACATCAATACCTTTTGCAGTTTGCTCTCTGCTATAAAGGAAAGATTCGGCTTGGAGAGGTGTATTTGCAAGAAATATCAGATCACCAGCATAGTCTGTGTCTGATATGGTTTCTGCAGGATATCGTCTGCTTCTAGCCTCTTTTTTAAAATGTAAAGCCGTTTTCTTTCATTAGATCTATCAACGTTCGAAGTTCTTTGTCTAGGGAGATTATAAACAAATATGGCGCTAATGTATTTCCTTGCAAAACTGCAGCGACAAAGTTGAAGAAGTTTGTGTCTCCATCAGCTGAGTGAACTACTGCTTTCGTGTTTTTATACGGTTTAATTATAGCTGTAACAGTTTCTTTAGGGCACCATTTGCTACTTGTATTTGCTTCATCTTTCATCTGTGTATGGAATAAAATGCCTTGGAAAAATCTACGAACAACAGCGTGGCTTCGAACTATTTTTCATGTACTTGGTGATTTCATGGAATCAGTGAAGTTGAGGATTGATTTATTTGAAAGCCGTTCTGATTTTCCCGAAAAGTTCTCTTCATTTCAGTTTTGATACGGTAGAAATGCATGGCATTATAAACCTTAGCAGCTCTATTTATACCTCTGAAGTTCTTAATGATTCCGAGGCCACCGTTCTTTGGGAAGAGGATGATCCAGCCTTTTGACCATCTCTCTATTGTTTTGTTTATATACGACGTTGTATAATTTAATAAGTTTATCATCAAATTTCCTTGTATTGCATACTTCTGGAGATATTTCGTCAGGGCCAAAGGCTTTTCTGGTTTTACTCTTTGTCAGTACTACGTTAAGTTCTTCCTCCGTAAACAGTCATAAGTAAGTAAAGTTAGCGACCATAGTCGAGGGTGACCCGAAGGCTCCCTTTTCGATAGCTACTACACCAAGGTGTAGGGGAGGGCGCTACTCCATTCGCAGGATTGCTCCACTTTACCCTTGAACCGTACCTTATAATGCTGAGTGTTAAGCAAGGTGGTATCAAGTACCATTTTTAAAGTCTTTGGTATGACTCGACCTGGGATTGAACCCAGGTCTCCCGGGCCATTGGCGAACACTCTAACCGCTGGGCCAATGTCCCAAACAGTCATACTTTAATCTTTTGTTGGCTAATAATATTTTTATAGGTTCATCAGGGACTTTTTGAGAGTTTTCAAGTGGATTCTTGAAATGTTCTTTCCACTTCTGCATTACTTCTTGGCTGGCAGTTTTTTTTTATTCTGCCCTTAAGGTGCTCTTCCTTCTGCTCTCTTCATTTAATGTCTGCCATAATATTTGTGATTATCTATCTTCTACCAAGTTTCTAATTTTATTGATTTGGCCTTGGGTGTATTTTAGTTGTTATTTTTGTTATGTGTTAGTTATCTCTTGGCTTTCTAAAGTTTCTTGGAATTGGCATTTGTTGGGTTTCTTTTATCAAAATAAAGATGCTATTTTCATGTCATCTCGTTTTACTCCAACTGCTATTAACTACCATTAACTCTACATTTAGCTCTTGGTTTGGTTGAAATATATTCGGCTTTTTGCTTTTATATGAGTAGTAAGAAAGCTTCATATTCCTCATTCGATGCATGTCTTTCAGATGTCACCTGAAGAGTATCAAACATATTTCTTACAATTACCATATAATGATGTCTTATATCATTATGAGTAAGAATGATTCATACTATGAAGCTTTAACTGTTATGTCTTATTTCTGTGTAGACTCAGGGGAATCTTTGCCGATATAATTCTGTGATCAGAAGCTAATCCTTCAAAAGAGGAGCATGCCTCAAAGTTCAGAGCGTTATTCATCCATTTCTTCTTTATACAGTCTATTTTACCTTTATAACTATTTGGTCAAGTTTAGGTTCATAGATTTCCCTCCCGAGTTTTTAAAATTTAGTAATTAAGCAAGCTAGCTTGCTCTCGAATGAAAAGTCTGTTTGATTTTCTCGATTTCTGTTTGATAGGTTGTGTAATCAGAATTCGTTATTTTCGTCTTTGCCTCTTTGAGTACTCATGTCTCCACCAATTATTAGAACGTTTCCTATGAGTCGGGCAAGGGAAGGTAGCTCGTTGTTGAAAGTAATAATGTTCGTTTTATAACTGGCATTGGTGGGACTGTAGTAGGAGATGATTGCTGAGGAGGGTTTGTCATTAAATGAAGCACTCATCATCCCCTGTGCATTATCGCTATGTTATTTAGTGATTTTAAGGCACGATAACGGATAAACATTCCTAAACCTCCTACGATGGCATTGACGGAGTTTTTCCATACAGATGTCTATCCTTTACCAGTATCGTGGTGTTTCATTTCTAGTACAATGTGGTAGTATTAATGTTTTTGTATGCATGTGATGTCTATTATTCTCGGATGCAGACAGCCAAGTCAGGTAACTGGTTTACTTTATTCAATATCCTAAAGTTAAATGTCGCTATGTTAACAATGCTTTTGATACTAAATAATTTTGGTTTGGGTTTGAGCTGTAGCATTTTTTTTGAAAACTGGACTTAAATCTCCAACGTCAGCAGAATACGCCATTTGTCTACACGCTCGAAGAGAGATACGGTTTGGACATATGATTTAAATTAAAGACATGGTAATCTTTCGTTGGCAGTTTTTTTTTTTTTCTCATTAATAGACTCCGGCCTTCTTCTGGTGTTTTATGTCGAACTAGAGGGTCGACGCAGAATCTCCAACTGAACCTTTATTTGAACAACAGTGGTAAATTGTTTCAATTCTGTAAACCATGACCGAGTATAAGTGTTAAAGGCACATGGTGCAGTGGATAGGGCGTTGGATTAGAGAGTGATTCTGAGTGAAATCAAAGAGAGATTTCAGGTTCAATCCAACAACAGGTAAGATTCGCATAACCGGGACATTGGCCCAGCGGTTAGAGTGTTCGCCAATGGCCCGGGAGACCTGGGTTCAATCCCAGGTCGAGTCATACCAAAGACTTTAAAAATGGTACTTGATACCACCTTGCTTAACACTCAGCATTATAAGGTACGGTTCAAGGGTAAAGTGGAGCAATCCTGGGAATGGAGTAGCGCCCTCCCCTACACCTTGGTGTAGTAGCTATCGAAAAGGGAGCCTTCGGGTCACCCTCGACTATGGTCGCTAACTTTACTTTTACTTACTTGCTATAACTTAATAGCCTGAATATTCAAAGAAATAACAATTACCAAACTTCATCTCAGAAATTTAGAAATTCATGCACTTATATATATATATATATATATATATATATATATATATATAAAGGCAAAAAAAATCACGTTCTTGGTATCATTATAAATCTATTTCAGATTTTTTAAAAAGCCTTCCTCAGATGAATGATTCAAATTTTTTATTTAGATGTTTTCAATAATTCAAAAGTTTTTATTTCGATGTTATCATATTGCCTCCAGCAAAAATGAGATTTGAAAAATATTCCTTTTTTTTATTTTTTTGAATTGAATAAAATTAATTTTAATGGATTTTATCATATTTTTTAATCAAGAAAAAATTTCAAAAGTTGAAGATATTATATCTATTTTTATTTTTCATTTATATTATGTTTACACAATCCTATATATATATATATATATATATATATATATATATATATCATCATGTCGTACCATCTGCAGGGATCTCCCTGGCCCTCTCCCGCCACCTCTCTCTATCGTCCATCACTCCCGGTAGGTCTTCAAGGCTACATCCTGTATCGGCAGAGAGCTTTTGTATGTAGGTCCTAGCTGGATGTCCTGCCTTTGCTCGTCCATGTGAGGGGGTCCACAGGAGTACGTCAATTATGAGTCCATTACTAATTTTCCAGCAGTTTCCCGCGTGTCTGGTTCTAACTTGGACAGTTTTCGTGATGGGTTGTAAGTGGCCGTACAGCTGCTGTTTTGTGGGGTGCTGCCTCCAGGACTTGTTCAATATTGCTCACATCATTCTTGTGTAGTTGCCATCAAGCTTTTTCTCCATGCATTTAGTTAGCGTCGATGTAGAGTATCCATACAGCAGTATCGACGACCCACACACTTATATATATATATATATATATATATATATATACATGTATATATATATATATATATATATATATATATATATATATATATATATAATATATATATATATTTACACGCCTTTAAAATTTCTAAGTTTTAACTTATAATTCAAACTGTCTCCTTTTTATTTTAATAAGAATTTCGGGGATTTAATATTACATCTTTATATCTGCTACTACTTTTACTTACTGATTTTTTATTGTTATCAGTTTTTAAACTTCTTTGCCACGAGTCACTTTAGGATTTGAATCCCATCATCACCAATTCAAAAGACACACCCCTGATGGTATGTCCTCGTGGTGTAATGGTTAAAGCGCTGGGCTTCGGAATCGTAATAAGTAAGTTCGAACTCCAGTCGCGCTTTTACGTTCACTTTCGGACAAATACCCTGGGAAAAAGTATGAACCCCCTATTCTCCAAGCTATGGTTTAAATTGCATCCCTGCTGTTCTTCTATAAGCATGGCTTTGGTATTAAATAACCCACGAAGGTTGATATGCCTTTAAACAAAGAAACCAAACCCTAACGACTGACAATTTAGTTACGTATCTTTCTAGTTTCTCAATTGATTTTATTTATTTATATTTTGGGATGGGCTAATTACATTAATATAAAAGTTCGACAACATGGCTTCCTGGAAGATTTTATTTCTTTTTTTTATTTTATTTTATTTTTTTATTTTACACCCTACATCTTTAAATATCAAAAAGACTGATTTTACTTCGATCAATTACCAAAAATATATAGAAACACGCATACAAATATCATAACTATTAATAAATGAGTAGAGTGTTTGCCAATTGTCCGGGAGACAACGGTTCAATCCTTGGTCGAGTCATACCAAAGACTCAAAAAATGGTACGTGATGCTGCTTTGCTAAACACTCAGCATTATAAGGTACTATTTACCAACCCCTCCGCTCGGGCAGGATATGACACAAGGTCAATTTTTAAGCTGAGTTTTAAGCAGCATTATAAGGTAAGGATCAAGGGTAAAGTTGAGCACTCCAGGGAAAGTTACTGTACCAAAAGCACTTATCACAATTGGTATGATTGTCAACTTCATGTTCCATAGTTTTTTCAATTCCCTAGCAAGGTCGAGATAATTATACTTCTTTTCACACTATTTCAGTTTCATTCTGTGGTCAACCGGGACAGCAAAGTGGACAATTTTTCAAGTTATCTTTTTTTAGTTGATTATTATTATTATTATTATTATTATTATTATTATTATTATTATTATTATTATTATTATTATTACTACTACTACTTTTAAAAATGGTAATAGCAAAAAAAAGAAGAAGGAAATGAACTGAACGTTAGAATTCGAGACGCTTCTTCTACTGATCGAGGAAAATAATTTTTTTTTTATATATGACATTGACAAGATATATATATATATATATATATATATATATATATATATGTGTGTGTGTGTGTGTGCGTGTGTGTGTGTGTGTGTGTATAGTTAGATTAATATATAACTCCATCAATAATCTATCTAAAAAACAGAAAACAAACTAAAGATAATAAATAAATTTAGCATCACTTAATTTATCATTCCAATGTAATGGTGCGTACAATAACTGTTGCGAAACAAATTCTGTACAAATTAAAAAGATCAAAAGAAAAAAAAAACAGATAGTGAGATATAAAGTCTATGTACCTCTCTTTATATAATGTTAAATTATAAGCAAATAAATTAATGAATAGATTAATTAATTAATTGATAAATAAAGCTTGGTTACTTCAACAAATTTTATGTTGTCCTCGTGATGTAATGGTTAAAGCGATGGACTGCAGAATCATAGTAAGCGAGTTCGTACTCTAGTCGCTCTATTACCTTCACTGTCGAGCAAATTCACTTGGGAAAGGTATGAACCCCCTTATCGCCCCAGCTATGGGTTAAATAGTACTACTACTGTTTTTCTAGGAAAATATCTTTGGAATTAAATAACCTACAAAGGTTGATATGCCATTAAGTAAAGAAACCAAACCAAATTTATAATTTAGTTAATTTTCATAAGATAAAATTATTTCAGTTAGATATTTTTATATAAAGCAATTTATCTATCAATTTGATATTGTAAATATACAAAAACTATTAATAATTTTTTGAATTATTGAAACATATATATAATTTATATAAAATTTGACCTATGTATACGGAATATGATACGAAGAATAAAAAAATAGATAAGTAAATAAATAAAAAGTCGTTACTTCACTTTATTACTTTAAAATAAACAGTTTTTAGGGTTGATTATGATGTTAACGTTCTGAATCTGTTAGCAAAAAATTGTGTGCAACTTATTTGTATTAGATAGGAACCAAACTTTTAAAAATGAATCTCATTTCGGCATTAGATAACCCAAAGTGGTTGATATTCCCTAAAACAAATAGCCCAAACCAAACCTTTTGAGTAAAGTCGGCGATCTAACTCGAGAGTGACCCGAAAGCTCCCTTTTTAATAGCTACTACACCGAGGCGTAGGGGAGGGTGCAACTTCACTGCCTCGATTGCTCCTCTTTACCCTTTACTATTTTTACCAGAGTGTTAAGCAAGGCGGCATCAAGTATCATTTTTTGAGTTTTTGTATTGACTCGACCTAGGATTGAACTCTGGTCTTCCTAACCATTGGTGAACACTTCATTCATTAGGCCATGATATTGAATGACTCATAAAAAAAATGATAGGCTATTCTGCTAACAGAGAAAGGGAAACATGTTACCGTTATTCGATTTTCCTCAGCGCTGTCAGCTGGAGATATAGAATACACAAACTGCATCTCTGCAGAGGGGTAAGAACCCCTCGGCACGAACGATTGACCTGGATATGACATTAACCTATCTGATGGTGAGGTTCCAGTCATGCTGTAGCTTTGGGGAATGTGGAGTACCTCTTTATTTCCATTGCTCTCAGGTCCACTATGACCTGGAGTGGTTGCATCTGATAAGGTCCTATCTATGGGTCCAATAGAACAAACTGTGTGCAAATAAATGACTGATGCTAAAGTGTATAGGGAATAAATAAAGTGTCATTGTTATATAGTAATATATAAAACCATTTATTGGTGTACAAAAAAGAGCTCACACTCGTTTAAGAATGTTATTTACAAAATGTGTTTAAAAATCATACATACATTTAATATATATGTATAGACAGGATTTTGCATTAAATAACCTATAATGGTTGATATGCCATAAAACCAAACCAAATCATATATATTGAATATATATGTATAAACAGGATTTGGCATTAAATGATCTACAATGGTTGATATGCCATAAAACCAAACCAACCCAGATCATATATATTTAATATATATGTATAAACAGGATTAGGCTTTAAATGATCTACAATGTCTGATATGCCACGAACCCCCTACAAAAAAAAAACATCGATTTTCCTTGGAAGAGAAATATGACGTCAATTAAGAATTAAGAACCCAACATCCAATTGAGAAATTGAAAATCCCTTTCTTCCTGATTCGTAGAGCATTTTTATCGTAAAATCATCTGCAAAGTATTTCTATAATAAAGCACCGTAACAATTCTGATACTCCCATTAAGTTGCCCAGTCGATTGGGGCTGTAGAATACACAGACTGCTTCTCTGCAGAGAAGTAAGACTCCCCCAATGAGTGTTCTGCATATGACACAAAACTATCTGATGGTGAGGCTCCAGTAATGCTGGTACTTTGGGGAATGCAGAGTACCCCTTCATTGCCATCGCTCCCAGGTCCCCTCTGGTCCGGTGTGGTAGAACCTGATAAGGTTACTACCAAACGGTCAAATAGAACTAAACCGTAGTTTCGAGAGTTTACTGTTTTTGCATTTAAACTGCATATTTATGCGAAACAGAATTGTTTAAAATAGAACTATTTTAACATTTAAACTGCGTAATTATGCTAAACTGAATGATCTGGAATAAAACTGGTTTTACATTTTACTCTGTATTAACTTGTCGGCTGGGATGTAGACTGCACCGACTGCACCTCTGCAGAGGGATAAAAACCCCACTAACGAGTGTTCTGGATATGACACTAAACAATCTGATGGTGAGGTTCCAGTGATGCTGGAACTTTGGGGAATGCGCAGCACCCCTTCATTGCCATCGCTCTGGCCTAGAATAGTAGCACCTGAGAGGGCCCTATGAGTTGAATAGAACTAATCTGTGTACCATTGCTAAACTAAATTACTTGAAATAGGACTGCGTACTTATGTTCAACTGAATTGTTTGAAATAGAACTGTTTTTGACATTGAAACTGTACTTTTACTAAACTGAATTGTTTGAGTTAGACCTGTTTGACTAAACTGAATAGCTTGAAATAGAAATGTTTTGACAATTAAACCGTGTACACGTGCTAAACCTAATTGTTTGAAATTGGACAGATTATTTGTATAAAAATTGATCTGGCATTAAATAACCTACAAAGGTTAATATGCCACAAACTCAAACAACCAATTGCCCTGTCGACTGTGGCTGTAGAATACACTGACTGCACCTCTGCAGAGGGGTAAAAAAAAAACCTAACGAGTGTCCTCGATATGACACTAAACAATCTGATGGTGAGGTTCTAAGAGTGCTGGAACTTTGGGGAATGCGGAATACCCCTTCATTGCCATCGCTCCCAAGTCCATTCTGTCCCGGAGTGGTAGCACCTGATTAGGGTCCTATCTATGAGTTAAATAGAACTAACAGCATACTTATGCTAAAATGAATTGTTTGAGTAAACTGAATAGCTTGAAATAGAAATGTTTTAATACTTAAACTGTACTTCCATTTAAACTGCGTGCTTATGCTTAACTGAATTATTTTAAATAGAACTGTTTTTCGACATTAAAACTGTATTTACACTTAACTGAATTGTTACATATAACTGCTTGAATAGTTTGAAATAGAAATGTTTTTGACAATTAAACTGTGTACTTATGCTAAGCTGAATTGTTTTAAATAGAACAGATTATTTACATAAAAATTGATTTGGCGTTAAATAACCTACAAAGGTTGATATGCCATAAAACCCAACAAACCAACCAAACAACCAACCAATCCCATTAATTCAATACTGTTTTCATTTAATTCTAACAACATGGATTATTCGATTTCTTTTGTTATATTTTCAGTGCATTTTATAACAAAACCATTTGGATTGGGTTAATATAGTGAAAATCATATGAACTGTGTTTCTATAGTAAAATCATTTGTATTGGAGCTCCACAGTAAAATTAGTGGGGATTAGGTTCCTTTGTAAAGTTATTTGGACTCGGGGTCCTAATGTAAAATCTTTTGGATTGAGTTAGTGTAGTAAAATCATTTTGATTAGGTTTCTATAGTAAAATCATTTGGATTGGAGTTCTAAAATAAAATCAGTTGGATTATATTTCTTAATTAAAATTATTTATTGAGCAGCTAGATAGTAAAATCATTTCGATTGGGGTTCTAATGAAGACCATTTATATCAATTTTCTATAGTAAAATAATTTGGATAAGGGCTCTAATCAAAACCATTTATATTAAGTTTTTACGGTAAAAGCATTTGTTTGTGGGGTAGTTCCCATGGCGTAGTGCTGGACTGTGGCTTCAAAATCAGCGAATTCAAACTTCAGTGGCGCTATTCAGTGCCCTTTCGGACTAATACCCTTGAGAAAGGTATAAACTTTCTTCTCCTTCTCCAGCTGTAGGTTTAACATTACATCTATTGTCCTTCTACATGGATGGATTTGGCCTCTAAACAACCAACAAAGAAACCAACCAAAAAAATATTTGGAATGAGTTTCCTCAGTAAAATCGTGAATTCTACCGAAAAATCTATGAAATGGAATTCTACTGTAAAATTATTTGAATTTGGTTTCTATTGTAAAATTATTTGGATTGTCTTTTAAGAGTAAAATCATATGGACTGCATTTCTACAGTAAAATCATTTGCACTGAGGTTATGTAGTCAAATCTTTTGGATTGGAATTCAATAATAAAATCATTTGGGACTATTTCTTTCCAGTAAAAGAATATAATAATACATATAATACTTAGTTTCTGTCAGTAATGTTTCTGTTTATTATTGACCACTGACAATACTTTTCTTCCAGATTTCCTGTGAATTCCTATCGTAGAATTATTTGGTTTATTTTGGGTTTGGTTTTTATGGCATATCTACCATTGAAGGTTATTTAATACCAAATCAGTTTTTATAAATATCAACTGTTCTATTTCAAAAATTCCGTTTAGCATAACTACAGTTTAATTATATTTGACCCATTGATAAGACTCTACCAGGTGCCAACACTCTGGGCCAGAGTGGACCTGGAAGCGATGTCAATGAAGGGTTATTTCGCATTCTCCAAAGCTCCAGCATTACTGGAGCCTCATCATCAGATTGTTTTGTATCATATTTACTGAATTTTTAGAAAAAGAATGGTTGATATGTAAAAGAATGGATTTGGCATTAAATAAACTAAAATAGTTGATATGCCAGAGCTATATGAAATGCAAACTATTCCCACAATTCTCCCTCCAGCCTTGGGCCAATAGTAGGGCAGACTGAACACTTTACCTCAGTGTGGCGGGAAAAAAAAAGAAAACTCTGATTTCAAACCAGCTAAACTTCGCTAAAAAAACTGACCTTATATCGCATCCTGTTTGAGCGGAAGGAAGGATCAGTAAATACACACACACACACACACAATATATATATATATATATATATATATATATATATAAAGGACACGATCAATTTTCCAAGGACGAATGTGTATTGATTCTTGAGATTTATCATGCGTATAAAGCTTGCAAATGTTTAGCTGCAGAGCTTATAAATTTAGAATGGATATTTATTGAACCAAAGAGAATGATTTAGCCCAAAATAATAACTTCAATATAACAGACAAAACGCATATGAAAGGAAATTTATTGTTCCTTCTTTTTATACAGTATATCTAGAAGAGTTGGTTGGTTGGTTGGTTTTAATTACATATCAACACTTGTGAGTTATATAATGCCAAATCTTCTTTTTATAAATACATATATATTTGTGTGTGTGTGTGTGTGTGTGTGTGTGTGTGTGTGTGTGTGTGTGTGTGTATCAAATTCTCCGTACGATTAAGGTGCGACACAATGTCAGTTTTTAAGGAGTTTAACAGGTTTGAATTTTTAGTTTTCTTTCTCCCAGACATGTTGCCATTGCAAAGCTAAAGAGACCAGTCTGCCCAACTTTTTATCTCTAGTTGGAGGAGGAATAACTGGATTCATAACTTTCCCAGGGGTATTAGTGCTATATAAAATGCTAAAGGCCTAGTCCAAGATTTGAACTCGGGTCACAGAGTTCATTTCCTATAACGATATCCACACACACACACACACACACGCACGCACGCACGCACGCACATATATACATATATATATATATATATATATATATAGTGCTCTGTACATATGTCCAAATATAAGAAAAGAAACAAATTTCTACTTAGCCACCTGAAAATTAATCGCTCCAAATATTAATATGAACAAATAAATAGAATGAAATATAATAAAAAATAATAAATTAAAAACAAAGTCATAAAGTTTATCGAGAAAACCATGAAAACCTGGAGAGTGGAACTGACAGCAGGAGGAAGAAGCTTAGCAGAAGCAAAGATCCAAAGAGGTATTTTTCAAGAAGAGGCTCTATCACCGTCACTATTCATAATTGCCATGACGCCACTTAACCACATACTCAGAGAATGCACCGCCGGATACAAATTTAGTAGATTGTTGGAAAGATCAATCACTTAATGTACATGGATGACATCAAACTATTTGCAAAATATGAAAAAGAACATGAAACTCTAATACACGCAGTTAGAATACAGGCAAGACATAGGAATGGAATTTGGCATATAAAAATCTGCCATGCTTGCAATGAAAAGCGGCAAACGACATCTAACTGACTTTGGGCCATCATCAGGGGAGGATCTATTACAAAAGCGATGTAACTTTTGTTTTAGCATATTACCACTATGTAAGAGCGTCTTTACCGTTGAAGATTATGGCGTTTGCTTTTAAATGGGTTTCTATAATTAGTGTCAGTAGCTAAAGACATTTAAGTCCATTAGCACTGGTTTGAAAATTAATTCTATTAAGTGTTGGTTGCATGTTTCTAATATGTAGTGCTTCGAGAATCTGTAATTTTTGTTTACTATTTTGATGTTCTAATATTGTTGTGTTGTCGGTGAGAATTTTCCGTAATTGTGTTGTTGGGCATAAATGTTTTTTAAATGCTGAGCTATTGAACTTGTATCAGAAAGGTGCATTGTAAGTCTCCTCGACAGGGTAGTTGAGGTTAAAATTTGTAATAGATCCTCCCCTAATGATGGTCCAAAGTCGGGCAGAAAGTACTAGGGATACATACAACTATGGACAATACATAAATCAATTCCCCCCGAATACGATAAAATAATACGGAAATTCGAACGGATCCAGAAGAAAATATGTAGACATAAAATGTCTATTATGTTTAACGAAATTTGTATCAACGAACAAATGCTGCCAATATATATATATATTGCCCATGGCTGTAGAATATATTGAATATATTGCTCGAGCTGTAGAATACACCGACAGCATCTCGGCAGAGGAGTAAGACCCCTCCCACAAAGAGTGTCCTGCATATAACACATCAATCTGATTGTGATGATCCAGTAATGCTGGAGCCTTGGTTAACTGTTTTGATAATTAAACTGCGTACTTATGCTAAACTGAATTGTTTGAAATGGAACCGTTTTTGACATTGAAACTGTACTTAAGTTAAACTGAATTGTTTGAAATGGAACTGTTTTGACATTTAACTGTGTCTAAACAAAATATATATTATACTAAACTGAATTGTTTGAATTACAACTGTTTGACTAAACTGAATAGCTTGAAATAGAAATGTTTTTGACAATTAAACTGTGTATTTATGCTAAACTGAATTGTTTGAAATAGTACTATTTATTTGTATAAAAATGGATTTGGTATTAAATAACCTATAAAGGTTGATATGTCATAAACACTAGCAACAGCAACAAACAATAGATAGATAGATAGATCCATCCAGTGAGCGCCCAGGAGACTATGGTTATGCAATATTCGTATAAAGGGCATATGAGGGATTTCATATCTTTTTATGTGAATACTCGATGTATGGCTACTATTATATATTTTTCAGGATGTATATAAAAAAAACTCAAATACAGGGCGAATATATCTGAAACGAAAATGGAAGAAAGCTCAACCAGTTATAGTGCCATTATAAATATATTTCGACAAGTTTTTCTTTTATTTTTTCACCACATCAGATAACTTCTTTTGGAAGGAGCGAAATCGGCAAATATAGTTTTCCTTTTATATATATAAAAAGGGATAAGGAATAAAAACGAAAAAGTAAAGAAAAGGGAAGGAAAAGTGTAATCTATCCGCCCTGTAATTGTAGAAAAAAAAAGGATGAATGTCCTTTGATGGACGATGTAACTGGAAGAACGTAGCACACCAAACGTGCATTTTACCCACGGAACATTGTAATGATGTAGACAGAGCTTACATAAGAATTTCTACGGGGAACTTGAAACAAAGGTTGTATAATCATCGATACTGCTTTTCTCATACGCAACTTAAAAACCAAACGGTCCTTTCCAAATACTTTTGGTGATTAAAGAAACGAAGACTAACCCCCTCAAATAAAGTGGAAAATAATTAGAAAATCTTCGACGACAAATAGCTTTAATAGCAGACGCAACCTATGGATTGAAAAGAAAGTAACTATAATCAGTTTTAAGACTATCGAACGAACGGAGCGAGCTAATATTCAAATGTAGACACAAAAATAAGTTTAAATTAACCTGATAGGGGTAGCAAAGGAGAGTAGCACAAGATATTAGAAGACCAGGTTGTAGGAACTGGATGAAATTAGCTGACGTTGTACTTAAAGGGATTTGGGTGTATAACAAATTAATTATAGAAATTAATAGGACAACATAGCCGGAAGCTCTTTATTTGTAGGATTTACTAGGAGTCTGCTATGGGCCTTATGGCGTAAGGAAAAGTTTAAATTAGTCAATATAATTTCTATCTTTTAGTTGCTATTAGATTTTCTCGAAAATATCGATACATAAGTAAGTAGGATATTTGAAGTAAAGGAAACAACTAATACTTGCCTCAAATGTTATATTGTTATCTACAGCATCATAATGACACAATAATAAAGGCGCAGGAAGACTTCTTTAACAAAATATTTACCTTTCACTTTATTGCAAGGGTTCGAAAAGGTTATTCAAGGTTTGCGTGTGAGAGGGAGTTGGAGACCGAACAGAACTGAAATATTTTGACCCCCACTCTTATGGCCGTCAACGTTGTGTCTTTCTCGTTCTCCTGATGCTCAACCGGAGGCCCTGGGGTCCACTCTGCTGGATGCTGGCTTTCTTTACTGCATCTTATCAGCAACTTCTCTGGTCCCCAAACTCCATCGAGGTTCCCGTAGGCTCCCTCGGCCGGGTGTGGCTTTCCCTACCACCACTCGTCTATAACTCCGTCTCCAACTGTAACTTCAACTGTCTTGACTTCTGTCTTGACTAAGTTATATAATAGTTCAACGTCCACTCGATCGCCCACTCGATCTTTGAAATCGCATGTTTAATCGTCATCAAGCGGAAATAACTGTCATACAGTTCAGAGGTCACTCTCTTCCAGTGCGTCCGTCTATGAGAGTATCATGGGATTTTTTAGCTTGTCCCATTTTCTTAGCCGATTTCCGCCCACGTGATTTCCTCTCCAAACTGCCATTGGAATGTGTCACTTCCTCCCGGTGCATCACCTTGAATGGCATTTTGGGCCAGGTCGAAGGTCAAAATACAACACTAACACCAACCATAGTGATTTAAATTTTTAAAAACACATAGTTACTCCCGAAAAAAAGACTTTAAGAGATCAAAATGTCAAGTAACATAAGTAGCCCATGAACTCTTCGAACAAGGTACATGGGAATTGAAGGGGCTATAAAAAAATTAATTAGGAGGCAAACGTAAATTGTACTAAGACTTAAAAAGCCACCGTGAAACCACAAAGGGTGATATTGGGAGCGGGGCTGAGGAACGGTATATCCACTTTTTAAGTCTTTTTCTTTAACTACTTTTCTTTATTCACCTGATCCTTCTCCTTCTCCTTTTTCTTTTCTTTCTTTTTCATTTTCTTCTTTTTCCTTTTTTATATAAATGGAAAACTATACTTGTTGATTTCACCCCTAAAAAATGTTAGCCATCTGATGAGACAGGAAAAAAAATTCTCATCAAAATAGATTTATAATAGCACTATAACTGTGGTTGAGTTTTCTTTCAGAATATATATATATATATATATATATATATATATATATATATATATATAAAGGGCGTGAAAGCCAATATCTAAAATGGTACTTATTCATCCAACAGAGGGGTTTGCCCTCTCCCGAACCGCATTAGATAATTGTTTTAAGTTCTATCTTTATTTTTTGTTAAAAAGGAATTATGAAAAAAATTGCCAGTGGAGTTGTCCAGGCAACATGATTTGGAATGATAACCATGATTAAAAGTTGACGTATCCACAATATTCACTAATTATGGTGCGTTGTTTACTTATAGTTTATTACTAACAATAGTCAAAAAGCGATACTTACAAACCTTTTTAATCATAGCAAAAATAACGGTAATACACACTATTCCATGGGAGTGTCCTCGTGGTGTAAAGGTTAACGCGATGGACTGCGGAATCGTAGTAAGCGAGTTCGTACTCCAATCGCGCTATTACGTTCATTTTCGGGCAAATACCCTTGGGAAAGGTATGAACCCCCTAATCCTCCCAGCTATGGGTTAAATAGTACAACTACTGTTCTTCTGGGAGAATACCTTTGGCATTAAATAACAAACAAATGTTGATATGCCATTAAACAAAGAAACCAAACTATTCCTTCGTGCGTTGTCATGAAAACCTCGCTGACAGTTTTTCGATTATTTTTCCCTAAAAAATGAAAAAGAAAAAAATCACATTTGCACATTGTATATTTATAGGAGAATTCCTTGTGGCGTAATGGGTAAAGTGCTGGATTGCGACATCGTAAAGGAGATCGAGATCAACTCATGCTATTAGGTTCCCTTTCGGACAAAAACTCTTGGTTTAAGTGTGAACCTATTCATCCCTCCAGCTATGGGATAAATGCTTTTACAAGGATGGTTTTGGCATTAGATAATCTAGAAAACTTGATATGGTATTAAGCGTAGAAACCAAACCAATACATATGTACATCTTCCAGCTCCTCCCCACGAGCAGGATGTGACACAAGGTCAGTCTTTAGGCAAAGGTTAGTTGGTTTAAATTCAGAGTTTTACCTCTCTTAGACTGGTTGCCTAAACAAGGCTAAAAAACTAGCTAGGAGAATAGTTGGATTTATACCTTTACCGCTAGTATTAGCGCTATTTGAAATGCAATCAACCACGTCCAGTAATTGAACTCGGGTCGCCGTGTTCAATTCCCAGGACGATAACCGTTGCAAGATGCGTACCTCGTTTCGTTTGTTTTGTTTCGTCAAGTTTGCTTAATGACCACAGAACTTTGCTTTTAATGGTAAGTTTTTTTTTCTCTTGCTCTATTGCTTGTTTCTTTTTATTAAATTCCATTTGATATAAAAGTTGCCCTAGATTAAGCTCACTAACGTCTTCGATCAGATCAATTAAACGTCTTCAGGGAGGTTTATTTATATTTGTTTAGTTTGGGTGAGAAATCATGTTGCTTGAAGTCTTTATTATTGATTGGAGTACTTTAGTAAGCATATTAATTGTGGAAGATGTTTAGTATTTTAGTTGGCCCAGTTGACTGGGGTTAGGAAAACATTAACTGCTGCTATGCAGAGGGGTAAGACTTCCCCAACGACTGGCCCAGTCGGTTGGAACGGTAGAACATACCAACTGTATCTCTGCTGGGGGTAAGACTCCCTAAACGAGTGTCCTAGATATGATACCAAACAATCTTATGGCGAAATTTCAGTAATGCCGGAGCTTTGAGGAATGCTGAGTACCCCTTCACTGCCATCACTCCCAGGTCCACCCTGGCTCTGAGTGGTAGCAACTGATAGGGTCCTATCTATGGGTCAAATAGAACTGAACTTATGCTAAGCTGAATTTCTTTTAAATAGAACTAGATTGTTTTTCATTTAAACTGTGTATTCATGCTAAACTGAATTGTTTGTAATAGAACTGTTTATATATATATGAAAATGGATTTGGCGTTAAATAACCTTCAATGGTTGATATGCCATAAAAGTAAGTAAAGTTGGCGACCGTCGTCAAGAGCAATCAAAAGGCTCCCTTTTCAATAGCTACTACACTGAGGTTTAGGGGGGCGATACTCCTTTCCCTGGATTGCTCCACTTTACCCTTGATACTAACCTTATATTGCTGAGTGTTAAGCTAGGAGGTATCAAGTACCATTTTTAAAGTCTTTGGTATGACACGACCTGGGATTAAACCCAGGTCTCCCTGACTATTGGCGAACACTCTACCCACTAGGCCATAAAGCCGGTATTGAATACTATTTTATTTATGTTTGCTTATCTTCATGTCTTCCACGATTTGTGAGCGTTTTTGTTGTTATTCTTATTTATGGTTTTGGTGTTATTAGTGAGAATTTTTGGCATTTCTACTAGATATGAATTTCTTTGTGTTATTAATCTGTGTTGAAGTTATACGTTGTTTGATAATACCAGTATATATATATATATATATATATATATATATATATATATATATAAAAGAAAGAAAAAAATTTGTAGCTTTAAAATGATTAAATTGAAATAAGTCTATATATCTGTCCACAATTTTTCTCCTTTCTTCATGTTATTTCCTCCCCCCCACACACACACTTCTTTCTTCTTTCTTTCTTCCCTCTTCGGCCTATTTCTTCTTTCCTTCATTTTCTACCAATACAAACCAACTTTTTATAGACGCTCGTGTTTCTCCTTGACTTTTTCAAGAATTTACGTTTCATGACGTAATTTTTTTCGAATATTTTTCTGTATCGTCGAAACCATTACTTTAAATTCATAATTCCCACCCTGAAGATGACATATATTACTTTCTACCCGATATTTTCGTAATTTCATATCTTAGATAATCGTGTCAAAACGCGTTGGTGGACCAACAATAAAATATGTATATATAAATATGCATATATGTACATATAAATATGTATATATATATATATATATATATGTGTGTGTGTGTGTGTGTGTGTGTGTTTATACGTATGTATATGTGTGGATATATGTATATATGTGTATATGTGTATATATATATGTTATCTGGGGGCGTTGGATTAGCGGGTACAGTGTTCGCCAATGGTCCAGAAGACTTGGCTTCAATCCCAGGTCGAGTCATACCAAAGACTCAAAAATGATACTTGATGTGGCCTTGCTTAACACTCAACATTATAAGGTACGGATCGAGGGTAAAGTGGATCAATCCAGGGATTAGAGTAGCACCCTCCCCTACACTTCTGTGTCGTAGCTATCGAAAAGGGAGCTTTCAGGTCACCCTCGCTTACGGTATATAAATATATATATATATATATATATATATATATGTATGTGGGTATATATAAATTTGTAGTGTGTTTATGCATATACAAATGTATATGTGTATATGTATATATACATGTATATGAGTATTTATTTATATATATGAGTGTCTATATATATATATATATATTTTTTTTTCTTTAAGAAAAAACAACGAAACCAATCACAAAGGATTATAAATTTATTTCCATCCTGTTACGTATTTTTGAAATTTCCAAAAACACGAAAAAAAATTAACAGGACTTCTTCAGATCTTTTTAATAAAAAAACTAGAATAGACACATAAGAGTGGGAGGGGATAGAAGAGTGGGAGGGGATAGAAGAGAGGTGAAGAGTTACCTCTTCATTAAGCCCACTTCCGTTTTAAATTTAAATTTCGGTTAGCAATGTAGTAAATTTATTTTTAAAACTAATTAAGATTTCCCCATATATATATATATATATATATATATATATATATATATATATATATATATATATGCGGAAATCTTAATTAGTTTTCAAACTATTTATTTGATTAACATTTGACCCTTTCTGATTCATCAAACACCTTTTGAACGATTGTTTTTTTCATCTGCTCTCTCTCACTCTCTTTCTCTCTCTCTCTATATATATATATATCCACATGGGAATAGATATCGATGTTGCAAATATATATTCTGCAATTTCGTTGCTTTTATTTCTTATTCTTAGCAAAGCATTTGACTTTCAATTTATCCATTTATCTCAACAGTATGTTTATTGGTTCCAATCGGCGGAAGCTTTCTCTTTTATAGGTGATTGCGCATGCGTATTAAATATTATCCAAGACAACGATCTTTTTATGCATATAAGATCCAGCCTCGATATGAGTACACGAAATGAAGAGTGCCCATCGCTGGTCAAGTCAGCAGGTAATTGGCAGCAAATGTCAGGGTTGAAAACTATCCGTTATATTTGTCGTGCTTGTTGTCCAAATTGTTCAGTTTCAGGAGACATGCCGTAAAAGGTTGGAAGATTTTGGCTTCCAGATTCGATATAGTGTGAGACCGGGAGAAAGGTGAAGAACGAGAAAGAAAGAATTATCTGGGTGAATACGTACGTGAGATTAGATGCACGAAAAGATGAAAAACTGTTGGGGAGATTGGATTCATATGGGGATAGAGAGATAGTTTGATAGATAGAGAGAGAGAGAGAGAAAGAAAGAGGGCGACAGAGAGACAGAGAGGGAGTGATATAAAATATGATATAGTTAAATGAAGAGATATATTAAGAAAGAAAGTAAGAAAGAAAGAAAGAAAGAAAGAAAGAAAGAAAGAAAAAAAAACATATAGATTGAATGAGATGGCAACTCGAGTTCAAATCCAGGACGAGACTGTTTGCATTCCTCATAGCGCTAATACCCTAAGGGAACGTATGAATCCAATTGTTCTCCCTCGAGCTATGGGTAAAATAATTGGACAGACTGAGCTTTTTAACTTTGGTATGGCAATCGGTCTAGGAGAAAGAAAGAAAGAAAGAAAGAAAGAAAGAAAGAAAGAAAGAAAATAATACAGGGAAGAAAGAAAGAAAATAATACAGAGAAGAAAGAAAGAAAGAAAGAAAGAAAGAAGCAAATAAACAATGGAAAGAAAGAAAGAAAGAAAGAAAGAAAGACAGAACATAAAAAAGGAAAGAAAGAAAGAAAGAGAGAAACTTGTAAGTCGACGTGACACTACAGAAAGAAAGAAAATGCGAAGAAAGCAGTTTCTATTATAGTCAGCCAAGCCAGAGAGACAGAAAACCAAGTCATTTTTTTACTTCTTTTATGTCATAGTTCCATCCATTATTCGAGAGAGAGAGAGAGAGAGAGAGAGAGAGAGAGAGAGAGAGAGAGAGAGAGAGAGAGAGAGGAGATTTGCTTTAGATACCATTCGCTGGCCTTGTAGCATACAAATCGAAATATTTGGTAGTTTGAAATATTTCTGCATTATTTCAAATCTAGAGAAGGAACCCTTTTCATGGCGTCAGTGGAAGTAAAATGCACCGAGTAGAATTGAATCAGTCTCTCTCTCTCTCTCTCTATATATATATATATATATATATATATACTAGGCTCTTAAGTTATGTACGAAGCACGAGTGCCTAACAGTTCAGTTGTAAATCGGAATTGTGAGACTGCTTACAAAACTGACTCGTTTATAGCGGTGAAGTGTTGTATAGAACCACCCACTTTTTTTGGATGAGCTAATAACAGAAGACTGCTGCAACATTCCTAATGTTTTGAATTAAGTTTTAATTTCCACTCTGTTGGATTTACCAAACCTCAAGGGCCCAGATTGCCCGACTATTTACCATACCTGGGTTCTCTCTCTCTCTCTCTCTCTCTCTCTCTCTCTCTCACTCACTTAGAATATATATATATGTATATAAACAGAAAGAGAGATATGCATTCACTCGTCAAGCATGACTAATAAAGGCTCAACAGTTCAGTTAAAAATACTAACAGTAGGATCGGTGATATATATATATATATATATATATATATATATATATATATATATATATATATATAGTAAAGTTGGCGACCGTAGTCGAGGGCGACCTGAAGGCTTCCTTTTCAATAGCTACGACACCGAGATGTAAAGGTGGGCGCTAATCCTTTCCCAGGATTGACCCACTTTACCCCTGATCTGTACCTTATAATACCAAGTACCATTTTTTTAGTCTTTGGTATGACTCGACCAGGGTTCAATCACAGGTCTCCCAGGCCATTGGCGAACACTCTGACCATCATTGGCATGTATATATATATATATATATATATATATATATATATATATATATATTGGGAAGAAATGTCGACACAAATAAATTCTATTAATTTTTAATATTATGCTACCGCTCGAAAAATGGAATTGCTGACCTGATGATCGAATACAAGAAACTTGAATACTGGGAAATGTTTTTTGTTTTACCATTTAATATATGTACACCGTAAATTGCTACATAGCAGTTGACATGTTATATAAGTCAAGCTCAAGATTTTTCTGCTCAAAATTATGGCTTCTGTCACGAGCTAGTTACGATTTTCAGTTAGTGAATCAACTGTTAGAAACAGCGAGCGATATCACGTTGATATTATACTTAATTTGTAATACAGTTATATTATATTAGATTAACTTCTGTGTTAATTTGTTTTGTCACTAAATATGAGTTTAAGTGGAAAATGTTCATGGCAATCTGCTGGAGATACGGTAAGTGGCATATATCGATTGACCACTTAGTTGTAAAGATTTGAGTTTTAGACCTACCGTATAAGTTGCCCTTAGTTTTGTCGAGATGTTATCAAGCTTAAAAAGATGGTTTGTACACTGCAATTTATGATATATATATATATATATATATACTTTAAGAAAAACAACGAGACCGGTCACATAGGATTATAAATTTATTTCAATCCTGTTACACATTTTTGAAGTTTCCAAAAACACGAAAAAAATTGTGCTCTTTACCAGGAAAATTTTAAGTATTCATGCTTGAATAACTTCTTGTCCTGATGGAATTATTCCCAACTCCGGTTTAACTGGACCAAAAAAATATATATATATATACTAATCTGTCAAGCACGACAAATGAGAGTCCAACACTTAAGTTTACTATGCGAAACAGAATTTCCAAGACAAGTGATCTATCTTTATATTAAGAGAGAGAGAGAGAGAGAGAGAGAGAGAGAGAGAGAGAGTTATCTCGTAAACTGGTGTGATCGTGGGGACGCTCCTGTGTAGTGTAACTTCAACAGAAATAACCTATGGAATAACATTTCTCTCCAGGTCTACAACTGGTGTGAATTCAGAGTTTTCCTTTTCTCAGACAGGTTGCTTTCCTACTTTTTACTCATAGCTTGAGTGAGAATTGTTGGATTCATGCCTTTTCAAGGGGTATTACCGCCATGTGAAATGTAAACAGTTCCAGTTTAGACTTGAACACGAGTTGACGAATCTCCTTCCTTTAACGATAACCAATCCCCAAACTGTATTGCATATCTGATAATTAAACGCATAAAACTTGAATAGCAGGAATATATGTGAGTTTTAACACACACACACACACACACACACACACACACACAGATATATATATATATATATATATATATATATATATACAAACCCTCCTAGTAAGAATCTGACTCAAAGTGAATATTTTAAGCATTTTGAATTCAGTTTTCTTGTGTGTCCTTCTATTTATCCATAGCTAAAAAAGAATTGATAAGTTCATGTCTCTTATATATATATATATATATATATATCCGTAAAGACCCAGAAGTAATCTACTTTGGATTCACTAACCGGCTCATCATCCTATAAATATATATATACTATATATATATATATATATACAATCATCTTTTCCTACATTCTTAGCGATACCCTATACAAAGTTGATTTCCTTCTAAGCCAAAAATTCCTGTTTTATTATTCCTTGTGAGATAACATACAATCAAATGGATATTGTTAGGTATCTTTTATTACCAAACTCTACCGAATTGAAACTATGTAGCTAAAATGTCGCAAGGAAAAGTCATTACACCTCTCATACCTAATTATTGCATTTTATTTTTTTATCACATTTTGAGTCTTTACCCTCTCCCTCTCTGTCTCTCTCTCTATATATATATATATGTATATATATATATATATATATAATTTCTAATAAAAGGTTAATTTTCTTCCATATTGAACATGGCAGGATTTTACTATTTCTACTGGCATTTTACAGAATAAAAATGGATAATAATAGGTATCATTTATTACCAAACATTGTGACCAAATATAAATACGTAGCAAATCCACAATATAAAGATATGTAACTTCATGGGTTCATGACAGATTGACTGATTAGTCGAAAGAATTAATTGAGGAAAATCATTAAAGCAGAAAGTCTTAAAATACACATCCTTTTCAGAGACCAGTGCATTTGCTAAAAGGATTGGAAAAATATATGAATATTTTTTTTTAATGAGAAATATTAGAATTTATATTATCAATTATTCTGAATTGTTTTGGCCGGGAGAAAAACTGGTGACGAGTCATTTCCGCAGAAGAGACAGAAGTTCGGGGACGACACCTGCGTCGGTCTGAAAACAAATTTAACTAGAGAAATTCAAAATTTTGAAAAGTTGGCAAATACTGTGACGTAATGTTTGGCAGAAGTAGTGGCTCCTAAGAGGAATGGTGTCAGGTGAGATATAGAAGGAGTAAGAGAAACTGAACGTAGCACATGTTCTCTTGATATAAGGGAAAGATAATCAATGTAGTTTGGAGTCGGAGCAAAGTGGGGGTAAATAGTTTTCCAATTTCTAATTAAGGAATAACTTGAAATCATCAATCGGCGGGAGCTATGATTTGATATCACCATTACCACCCCCAAAATGGGAACTAAATTGCATATAAGCTGAGAACTTAGCTTGCCGATAGATAAGCGGAGAAAGAAGAGAAAGGTGGCGAGAAGCCCCCTGACACATACTTTAAGAAGACCTCCCGAGCCTAAAACTTGTACCAGATTCCCGATTGCCAAAAACTTATCTTGCTGATAGATAATCGGAAAAAGAAGAGAGAGAGAGAGTGAGAGCAGAGAGGAGCAATATTTACCAGCCGCCAGACGTCTACTACGCCAAGGAACTCCTGAGCGCAGACCTTGTGCTATATTTTTATTAAACCTCCGATTGCTAAGAACTTTAGTTTGCAGCTAGATTATAAAAGTCGTGTCATTAAGAGAGATGAGGGAAGGGTTGAAAAACTATGTTACATAGCAGAAATATAATCGATGTAATATACAAGAAGTATTATTGTTGTAACATTGCAAAAATATAATCGCTGTAACATAGAAGAAATATCATCAATGTAACATACCAGATTATAATAATCGCCTCGCTGAGGCAGATGATGGAAGGGTGGATAAACGATGTAACATAGCAGAAATATATTCGATGTAACATTATGTTTAGTCTATTATGGACTCAGCATAATATATCATTATGGCTTTAATCTATAATAATGGATTCCACTTATATATATGTCTTGGTTATATACACAGATTTGTTGACTAGGTGTAACTTATTGGCCCCGGCCAAGCTATCAAAATAGGAAATGCACCCGTGTAGATAACAGATGCATCCGGTCGAGGAATATCAGGATATAACCTTGACCGTGGACGGGTTGAATGAGTGCAATTTGTGACGCCCACAAGAAGAAGGTGGCCGTCGAACAATTATATAACTCGGTGCACAGGAAGTTCAATCAGTTGGAGTTAAGATGCGGTAGAGAAAACCAGCACCCAGCAGAGGGGGGGCTCAGGACCCCCGTTTGAGCAGTTGAAGTTCAGATCAGTTGGAGAGAAGATGCTGGAATGAGGAACATGTCCCAGAGAGGCTGAGCCCCCAGGCCACCGGTTGAGCAGCCCTGGAGAACGGGAAAGAAACACTGTTATGGCCATAAGAGTGGGGGTCAAAATGTTGCAGTTTTGTTCGTTCTCCAACTCCCTCTCACACACAACCCTTTCAATAAAGTGAGAGGTATATTTTTCTAAAGAACTGTGTCGCTCGTCTTTATTGTGTCGTTGTTATGATTCTGCATGCATCTGCATATGTGTATGTATAGTTGTTCATAGCTATACAACAAAAGCAGCTTGATTCTATAATTAAAACATTTACAATTACAGCATGAGGACTCATACATACATGCATACATACATACATGGATACGTATATACATACATACATACATGGATACATATATGCATACGTACATACATGGATACATACATGCATACATACATACATACATGGATACGTACATGCATACATACATGGATACGTACATGCATACATATATACATGGATACATACATGTATACGTACGTACATGGATACATACATGCATACATACATACATGGATACATACATGCATACATACATACATGGATACGTACATACATACATACATACATGGATATGTACATGCATACATACATACATGGATACATGGATACGTACATGCATACATACATACATGGATACGTACATACATACATACATACATGGATACGTACATGCATACATACATACATGGATACATACATGCATACATACATATATGTATACGTACATGCATACATACATACATACATACATGGATACGTACATGCATACATAAATACATACATGGATACGTACATGCATACATACATACATGGATACATATATGCATGCATACATACATGCATACATACATACATGGATACATATATGCATACATACCTACATGGATGCATACATACATACATACATGGAAACGTACATGCATACATACATACATACATACATGGATACGTACATGCATACATACATATTTGGATACGTACATGCATACATACATACATGGATACATACAGGCATACATGCATACATGGATACATACATGCATACGTACATATATGGATGCATCCATGCATACATACATACATGGATACGTACATGCATACATACATACATGGATACGTACATACATACATACATACATACATGGATACATACATGCATACATACATACATGGATGCGTACATGCATACATGCATACATACATACATGGATACGTACATACATGCATACATACATACATACATACATACATGGATACGTACATGCATACATACATACATGGATACGTACATGCATACATACATACAGGGATAAGTACAGGCATACATACATACATGGATACATACATGCATGCATACATACATGGAAACATACATGCATACGTACAAACATGGATACGTACATGCATACATACATACATGGATACGTACATGCATACATACATACATGGACACATACATGCATACATACATACATGGATACATACATGCATACATACATACATACATACATGGATACGTACATGCATACATACATACATGGATACATACATGCATACATACATACATGGATACATACATGCATACATACATACATGGATGCATACATGCATACATACACACATGGATATTTATATGCATACATACATACATACATGGATATGTACATGCATACATACATACATGGATACGTACATGCATACATACATACATGGATACGTACATGCATACATACATACATGGATACATACATGCATACATACATACATGGATACGTACATGCATACATACATACATGGATACATACATGCATACATACATACATGGATGCATACATATATACATACATACATGGATACATGCATGCATACATACATACATACATTGATACGTACATGCATATATACATGGATGCATACATGCATACATACATACATGGATACGTACATGCATACATACATACATGGATACGTACATGCATACATACATACATGGATACATACATGCATACATACATACATGGATACGTACATGCATACATACATACATGGATACATACATGCATACATACATACATGGATGCATCCATACATACATGGATGCATACATGCATACATACATACATGGATACGTACATGCATACATGCATACATTGATACATACATGCATACATACATACATGGATACGTACATACATGGATACATACATGCATACGTACATACATGGATACGTACATACACACATACACACATGGATGCATGCATACATACATACATGGATACATACATGCATGCATACATACATACATGGATACGTACATGCATACATACATACATACATGGATACGTACATGCATACATACATACATGGATGCATACATGCATACATACATACATGGATACATACATGCATACATACATACATGGATGCATACATGCATACATACATTCATGGATACATACATGCATACATACATACATGGATACGTACATGCATACATACATACATAGATACGTACATGCATACATACATACATGGATACGTACATGCATACATACATACATGGATGCATACATGCATACATACATACATGGAAACATACATGCATACGTACATACATGGATGCATACATGCATACATACATACATGGATACGTACATGCATACATACATACATACATGGATACGTACATGCATACATACATACATGGATGCATACATGCATACATACATACATGGATACATACATGCATACATACATACATGGATGCATACATGCATACATACATTCATGGATACATACATGCATACATACATACATGGATACGTACATGCATACATACATACATAGATACGTACATGCATACATACATACATGGATACGTACATGCATACATACATACATGGATGCATACATGCATACATACATACATGGAAACATACATGCATACGTACATACATGGATGCATACATGCATACATACATACATGGATACGTACATGCATACATACATACATGGATACATACATGCATACATACATGGATACATACATGCATATGTACATACATAAGTATACCATTTATACTTATTTATGCGATTTTTTTAACAGCTACGTAGTAATTTTCTTTTTGCTTTTAGAGTTTTTAATACTGTAGAGTTTGGTAATTAATAAAACCTAATAATAACATTTTTGAAATTATATAATTGGTTAAGTAGACACTGACTTCGGCATCAAATAAATAAGAGTTGACATGCCGTAAAACAAACTATCTTCACCTGTTCAAAGGGATTTGAAATTTTTGTGATCCTTGGGGAGATAATATGCAATACATATTGATTTTCCTTTTGGACTCTGTATATATTTGACCTATTTTTTTGTTTTTTTTGTTTATAAACTACTTGAAAATAAAAGCGAAAATCGAGAAGTCAAATAGTACATGGTCCCACAATTTTAATCAGGATCTTGTTATATTTTTTATTATAAATTCTGCCATTTCCAAGATATATTCGGCTATTTCCAAAATATATTCGGTTATTTCCAAGATATTTCCAACTCTTTCAACCGAAAACTCATCCCTCCAACATATATCATAAATGAGATAATCCCCTGAGAATAATATTGCAATTTTTTTTCTTCTGAGTACTTAAAAAGATACACAAGAAAATAAATCACGAAGAAGAAAGGAAAACTGTATACATATCTAAGCATTTGCAAAAGTAGTCAAAGATTTTTTTTTTCCATAGAAATTATTTTAGTTATTCAAACTTTCTATTGATGGTTATATGTTCTGGTGTTATCCGGATTTTTTCTCCCGTAGCTCATTCCTCTTTAGAGCCTTAATTTTTAACGACTTTTTTCTTTTTTATTGCAGGTAAGTAATTTGGACTATTAAAGAATCTTCTGTAACGGAGTAAGTACCTTTCCCATTTAAGATAGCAAAAATAAAATTAAAAAAACATTGGATAGCAAAAAAAAACTATTCAGGTAAGTAAACAATTATCTATATGCAAAAACCATATATACTCATATATACGTCGATAAGTCACTTTTTATCAATAATATTTTGTCTGGACCTTTGCTTTATGTATGAGTCGATTTTTAAATCTATTTTATTTGTTTTATTTTATTTTATTCTACCGTTTTTTTTTTTGGTTTTTTTTTGTTTTTTGTTTTTTGCTTTTTTGTGTGTAAATACCATTTGTAACTTTACTTCACTTGGAATTGTGGAAACAAAAGGAATCTTAAGGAAACTAAACTAAATCTGTTTCTGTCAGCATATGCCTTGCGAAGGTGTGGACTGTTATCCACAGGTTATCGAAGATATGGAAGTCTGATTTATACAATGAAATAAAAAGGGGATTTTTCCCAAGCTGCGGTTGTGTTAATACTACTGTATGGATACACTATATTTATGCTAACAAAACTCACGGAGAAAAAGCTAGATGGGAATTACACAAAAATGCTACGTATTGTTTTTGTTTGTTTGTTTGGGTTTTATGGCATATCAACCGTTGTAGGTTATTTAATGCCAAATCCATTTTTATACAAATAAACAGTTCTATTTCAAACAATTCAGTTCAGCATAAGTACACAGTTTAATTGTCAAAAACATTTCTATTTCAAGCTCTTCAGTATTGTCAAACAGTTTTATTTCAAACAATTCACTTTAGTATAAGTATAGTTTTTGTTTACACATAGGTAAATGTCAAAACTGTTCTGTTTCAAACAACTCAGTTTAGCGGAAGTACAGTTTCCTGTCAAAACCGTTCTATTTCAAACAATTCAATTTAGCTTACAAAAATGTTCCCTTTTAAACAATTCAGTTTAAAGTACGCAGTTTAAATGAAGTACGCAGTTTAAATGTTAAAACAATTCTATTTCAAACAATTTAGTTTACCATAAGCATGAAGTTTAGTTTTATTTGACCCATAGATAAGACCCTATCAAGTACTACCACTCCGAGCCCGAGTGGACTTGGGATCGATGACATTGAAGAAGTACTCTGCATTCTCCAAGGCTCCAGCATTACTGGAACCTCACCATCAGATTGTTTAGTGTCATATCAGGACACTCGTTGGTGGGGGTCTTACTACTCTGCAGGGAAGCAGTTGGTGTATTCTGCAGCCCCAGCCGACTGGACAAATGTACTGTTTTGAACAAATCCTGAAAATAATACCCCACGAAACAGCTGCTCTACGGCTTACTTGGAAAGTTTGGGGGATGAGAGAAAAAAAAAACAACATCCAAGTAAAACGAACTAGACATACTTGGTACTGCAGGAGAGAAAAATGGGGAAATCATAAGTGATGTTCTACGGTCCACTATACATGGACGCGCCAATGTTGGCCGGTCAGCAAGAACTTATTTACATTAGCTCAGTGCGGACACGGGGTGTAAATTTAAAGGACTTGCCGGAAAAATTGATTTTCGTAATTGTAGGGGAGAGAGAGGGGGGAGAGCGAGTCAGGGAAATCCGTACCTTCAGCACGACTTGATGATGGTGATGATGATGAACTGAATCATGAATTTTGCTTTGGAGAAAGTAATTCTGAATAGAGAATCAAGCAGATCAGTCAAGAAATCTGTTTCGGTGTTGCGTTCTTTGATTAATGGCATATCAACCTTCATGGGTTATTTAATTAATTAATAAGTAGAAGAACAGTAATGTTGCTATTTAACCCATTCCTTGGGTCATTAGAGGACCATGCTTTTCCCAAGGGCATTAGTCCAAAAATGAACGTAGTAGCAAGACTGGAGTTCGAAATCACTTACTATGATGTTTTAGTTCAGTAAATACGTCTGGATCACCAAAACAGAATTAGTGGAATCCAATATCATAGATTGAATTGTATATTATGCTTTGTCTACAATGGTCTTAGCATAATATATCCACACAGCCACTTGTTCATAGTCAGCATTGGGTTTTAGGAATATATATATATATGTGTGTGTGTGTGTGTGTGTATATGTACACTACATCTGATAGTGAAGCTCCTGTCTTAGAGTACGGGGAATAGAGAGTACATCTTCATGACTATTACTCTCAGGCCCACTCAAAACCGGACTGGTGGTACTCGTTAGGGTCCTATCTATGGGTCAACTAGAAATATTTGATCATTTTCTATATTTGAAGCCATTTAACTGCATACAAACAAATGAGCCCAGGCTTGTTGAACAATAACGCTGCATGAAAACTATTCTTTTACAAATCATATATATATATATAAGTATTTTGTAATTTGCTTGAAGCATTACAGAAATTATTTTATTTCATTGTATTGAATTAATTTAGAGGGCTATTACAATGCAAAATATAATTTGTTTGAGTCTTATTAATTTCAAAGTAAAATTTCATTGTAAGAGACTTTTTTTATAAATGAACACGTTGGATATATATATTATGTTCTTGGTACACGAAAATTTGTATAAACAAATGAATAGCGAAATCATTGGTAAGGGGAAAATTATTTTAAAACAATAAAACAGCGAGGGCCCTTTCGTCCGGCATTTGTCAGGCTTAGTCACCGGAAAGAACAGTTAAAAACGGGCTGTAAACTAAATAATTGGATTTAAGGGACAACGTAGAGAAAAAAAATCAAGTCACATCAGTCTCCAATATTTCCCCAGATATATTTAAAATGTGACTGTCTACATAGAGAGGGGCGATCTATGGCGATATAGATTGCCTCTAAGACATTAAGATGAATTTTGTCTCTAGCTCTATGCAGAACAGAAAAGCAGTCATCTTGATAGTTGGTCTTGCAACTATTTATGGCAAGCAAATGCTAACCAATAGCAGAATACTTTGCCTGTGAATGCCCGGATGTTTGTCAGCCTTTAGTTATAATACCTCTGGGTACATGCTGTCTAATTCTCACTTCAAGGCGTTGACAAGTCCGACCTATATATGTCGAACTACATCGACATTCAAATTTATATATATCAACAAACTTTGTTTAAAGATTAGCAACTAGTCCTTATGTGTAGAATTAAAGGCTGTCCAAGTAGTGAAAATTGGTCGTACATTAACAGCATGATAACAACGGTACACAGAGGAGGCAACCTTCTTGGCAAAGGACTGGCTGGCAGGACCAACTCAAGGAAGTCTAAAGTAAACAGGACATTTCGGAGTTCCGAATGTTTTGTTCTTATTTTTGAAGCTGGTCACTGTAAACTTGATATTATCGTCAATGACTTCCTCAGGATACCCGTTGTTAATAAATATTTCTTTGATTACCTTGAGTTTATCTTCAATCTTATTATCATATATATATATATATGTGTGTGTGTGTGTGTGTGTGTGTGTGTGTGTGTGTGTGTGAGGGGGATTTAGGATCTAGTAACTCACAAGGGTTGTTGATATGCCATTAAACTCAACCAAACCAAATGTAGACAATTAGAGACAAATGAATTTTTGTCATTGGTTTCTAGTCAGTTGACCGAGTTATGCGTTAAATAGTACCTCTCTTGTTCTGCAAGGATAGCTTTGGTATTAAAAAACCACGACATGCTATTAAAGAAAGAAATCAAACGAAGACAACAAAGCTTGTTAGATGAATAATGTTATTGGAAAGATGTATAAAATTTCTTGCAACTTATTCTCCCATCAACCATCTTGCCTGTGGTGCACTCACTGCAACGTGCAGGATTGGCTGAGTGATGCAATTATTTTCATAACACAACTCACCCTGTTCATGATTTGTAGTTAGCTACAAATTCCCCGATCAAAAAGATAATATATAAAATAATTATATCTTATGGTGAAGTTTCATACTTATTCGTAAATAATATTTGCCACATGCCTTCACTCAAAACTAGGGAAACAAAAGTCACGTATTTTGTTTTAAAAAATATCATTTTAAATAGTATTAGGTAATGTTTTCAAAAAGCACAAAAAGGTTGATACATTGGGAATTGTGCAATGAATTGAAATTTGACCATACGAACAAATGGTATATGCACAAACCAGAAACTGTCTTGGAGAATGAGACGCTCAAAATTCTCTGGGATTTTAAGATACAAACAGATCACGTAATCCAAGCCAAAAGACCAAACCTAGTGATAGTTATCAAATGGACATTGCCGCCTCAGCAGACCACAAAGTGAAAATCATAGAAAAGGAAAAGAAATATAAGTACTTAGACCTTGCCAGAGAACTAAAAAAAGCTATGGAACATGAAGTTAATGGTGATACCAATTGTAATTGGTGCACTTGGAACGATCACCAGAGGCTTGGTAAGGGGACTGGAGGAGTTGGAAATGGGCGGAGGACGAACAGAGACCAAACAAACTCTGGTTTTATTGAGGTTAGCCTCAACACTGATAAAAATCTTAGAGAAATGAGGAAACTTGCTGTCCCTCAGACTCCAGTAAAAGACAATCAGCTAACTCTCGTGTAAAAAAAAACTCGCAATGAGTATAATGATAATAATAATAATAAAACGGAATCCCTCCTAATAGCAGCACAGGACAATGCCATAAGAACCAATCATATCAAAGCGAGAACAGATAAGACGCAACAAAACAGTAAATGTAGGCTATGCGGTGACAGAGACGAAACGATCAATCACATAATAAGCGAATGCAGCAAATTAGCAGAGAAAGAGTACAAGGCGAGACACGACTGGGTCGGCAAGGTGATCCACTGGGAAATGTGCAGGAAATTTCAATTCGACCATACCAACAAATGGTAGATGCACAACCCGGCACCTGTCCTAGAAAAGGACTCGCATAAACTCCTATGGGACTTTAACATACAAGCGGATCACTTATTCCCGGCCAGAAGACCAGACCTCATAATAATAAACAAAAAAAAAACGAGAACCTGCAAAATTGTCGACTTTGCTGTCCCGGCGGACCACAGAATAAATCTGAAGGAAAGTGAAAAAAAGGATAAGTAACTCGACCTTGCTAGAGAAATAAAAAAGCTGTGGAACATGAAAGTAACGATTGTGCCAATTGTGATTGGTGCGTTAGGCACAGTAACTAAAGGATTATTAAAGGGCCTGGAGGACTTGGAAATTGGCGGACGGGTAGAGACTATCCAAACGACAGCATTGCTGAGGACGGCCAGAGTACTGAGACGAGTCCTGGAGACTTGAGGAGACTTGCTGTCACTCAAACTCCAGTGAAAAACCATCAGCTAAAACTGATGTGAAAAACTCTAAAGGAGTAAATAATAATAATAATAATAATAATAATAATAATAATAATAATAATCCCTTTACCAGAAATGATCCTGTCACGTGATGGCTCACGGAGACGAAGAGGTAGGAATGATACTACCCTCCCGTGTTGCTATTAGCGCTTTCTAGCAGTCAAAAAGTGACCGTTAAGAGAGAATGTGGGTCACGGAGAATATAGACCAGATGTTCACACTTAAGTGACCTGAGGTCGCCGGACATAGGAAGGGGAAAGAGAGAGAAGCCAAATGATTGGCTGGGACCCCAAAACGGAAGTGGGGTTCCCTTCCCCTCAGAGAAGTAAATAGTAGTAAGGTAGTTTTTGAGCAAGTCTCGTGGCAGACGGACGATAGCCATTTTACTCCGGGCTAAAGACAAAAAGACTAACTGAGACACGAAGGACCCCAAGTCCTTCAAGCCAGTATTAAAAACAGTACAAAGTCTATTAGCCCGTGAAAGAAGAAAAATTCTCCAGTGGAACCCCGTCAAAAAAATAAGATGAGTAACTTTGGGACATTTTTCCTTTACACCCAAATTTTGTTTACCACTCTCTCTCTCAATTTGAAGAAGGATAAAAGCCAAGAAAAGACATTTATATTCATGGACTATCCTATTATATGTTTTTGACACTTTGAACGTATATATATATATAACCGTAGTAAAGAACCTATGTATTTTCATTTTACCATGTGGTCTATGTTATTATTTCATGCTTTCCTTTCAGCTTCTATTCGCCTTATGTTATCTTGCTTAGAACTGTCCTATTAATTCCTAAAGTATCACACGGGAAACCGGAGTTGCCGACTACCACAATATTAATATTATTACGACTAAAACCTATAGGCTCATTTTCTTCCATTATCTCGGGGAAAGAAGAAAGCGACCTGGTGGGTGTGTGATAGTGTGAAATTTGGAACCCCTTGCCAGCGGCGGTCAGTCTGGTCCTAAATTATTCCCTCACGTAATATGCCAGTTCTTATCTGCCTGAGAGAAGAACTCTGAACAGGACTTATTCTGTAGGGGATCAAGTGCCAACCTGCCCCGTCTTCACACGTGCGAAAATAAAGTCCCATTTTGGGATTTTAGTCAATTTCGCGTCACAATCCGAATACCGTCACTCCAACTGACAAGACAAGTAAAACCCCAAGAGCAACATATAACTTGATCCCTTACCCTTAAAAATCACGGTTTTCCCTTTTATCATTTTCTTTTAAATCTTAAATAAATCAAAATTTACTTTCCATATCTATTTGTAAATCTATATTCATAACCAGAAAAGATATGTAGTAAATGTGACATTTGATCCTTATAACGACTGGGATGTCTTCTTGGTGTAATGGTTAACGCGCTGTACTGCGGAATCGTAATAAGCAAGTTCACTTTTACGTTCACTTTCAGACAAATGGCCTTGAGAAAGGTATGAATTCATTTATTATCCCGGCTATGGATTAGATAGTACCACTTCTGTTTTTTCTAGAAGAATGACTTTGGAATTAAATAACCTAAGAAGGTTGATATGCCATTAAACAAAGAATCCAAACCCTTTAAACAACAGGAATAGTATATTTCATTTCTTGTGACTCTCAAGCTCTATAAACAAAAATTGGAACACGTGGCAATCCCAGAATTGTTTGGTTTTTTGGTTTAATGGCATATCAACCTTCGTGGTTCACTCAATGTCAATTTGATTGCCTTGTATCTATAGTCTAACACTTGCTATTACCCCTCGGGGACTTCTGCCAGAAATAGGTGTTGTATTTTAATGTTGTAGAATTTATAATAGACATTGCCTAAAACCCATTTTGATGTATTATTGTATAATGTTCCAGTAAAAATAAAAAATCTTACTATCTTTAGTTTTAGAGAAAATTAACTTTATATTTAAAATCTACAAGGAGTGTACTTATTACAGACAATATATATATATACACATACATATATATATATATATATATATATATATATATATATATATATATATGAAAATGAAGATCATATTCATTGCTGAATTCTTTACCAACGTCAAATATTTGTTGGGTTTTTTTTGTTTGTTTTTTCTTTTTTTTTTCTTTTTCGTTTTTGTTTTATTAAACTATCATCAGGGTAATGTTAATATATGATGTATCTTCAGAATGATATTTAATTAGATTGCAACAAATCTTATATCTAATGCCAACTAAGAATTTTGAATGCTGATTTTCAAGGCAGGTTAACATAAACAGAATATTGCTCATAAAAAAAACACCACTGCTGTCACACCAAGTACACTAAGGGGTAACGCCTTATTCCATCAAAGTTCCAGAACTGCAGCTTCACCACAAGGCGTATTTCAAAGTCCTGCCAAAAGGGCTGGTTGAAAAATTAGAATGATCCGCTGATCACTCGCTATTATTGTTGATTGCAAATTAGACTGGAATTAGCTTTATTCACTAAATTAGAGTATAGTCTTAATCCTAAGACATCAAACCTATTTGCTCTGTTTCAAGTACGCCTGCAATTATACAACGTTAACAGATTGATTGATTAATTTTAACAGGTTGAATTTGATAGATGGATTAATTAATCTTAACGTCGTGGGTTATTTTATGCTTAGTGTTTAAGGAATCATATTCATTGTACGTTTGAATCTATATCTTTTGTGTAGTTGTTTTGTTTTGTTTTTTGGTTTTTTGGTTTTTGCGCAGAGTTATATTATATCGAGTATTCCTATCTAATATAAATAATTTGCGCCAAGTTGTGTAATTGCAATTATTTCTATCTAATACTAATAATTTATACACTATGATATGGTTTCAAGTAATTATTTCTATTTAATTATAATCATTTGTTTGCACATAGCTATATGGCTTGGTTTGGTTGTTTTTATCGCATATCAACGTTGTAGGCTAATCAATGCTAAGTCCTGTTAATACATTAGTTGTTAAGATTTTAAAACAAGCCTAAACACATTTTTTAGATATAGTTAATGATTTCAAATATTGCTAATTCAAACAGTTCTATTTGATCCATAAATAGGACTCTATCAGGTGCTACTACTCCAAGCCAGAGGACCTTGGAGCGATGGCAATAAAAGGATACTTTGCATTCCTCAAAGCATTACTGAAGCCTCCCCATCAGATTGTTTAGTTTCATATCAAGGACACTCATTGGGGTCGTCTTACACCTCTGCAGAGATGGGGTCTGTGTATTCTACAGCCCCGGCCGACTGGGCTAACAGCTATATGGTTTCATTTTTCATTGGTTGGTTGGTCGGTTGATGTTTTATTGCTTATCAACCTTTGTGGAAACTTTAATACCAAATCCTGTTTATATATATATATATATATATATATATGTGTGTGTGTGTGTGTGTGTGTGGTTATGTTTGTGTCTGTATGTATATATATAGATGTATTATTTCTAAGTAAATCTCGTAGTTTGTTGGTATCTCTATTTTTAAACGGGACAAAGGATATGACACAAGGTCAATTTTTAAGCGGAGTTTAACAGGCTTGAATTCAGAGTTTTCCTTCTCCTAGACTAGTTGCCTCAACAAAGCTGAAGAACCCAGTCTGCCCTACTATTTGCCTATAGCTGGAGGGAGAATAATTGGATTCATACCTTTCCCAAGGGTATTAGTGCTATGTGAAATGCAATCAGTCTCGTCCAGGAATTGAACTCGTGTCACCGTGTCACCATTTCCTACTGTCACGTGGTGGCCCACTGAGACGATAGAAATAAGATTAATACTATCCTCCCGTTTGAATGAACAGTAGCAAGCCGTCAAAGAGTGACCGTTAAGAAAGAATGTAGGTCACAGAGGGGATACCAACAGATGTTGGTACTTGGTAACCTCACTCAGGTCGCCGGACACCAAGAGGAAGAAGAGAGAAGCCAAATGATTGGCTGGGACCCCAAAACGGAAGTGGGGACTCCTTCCCGTCAGCGGAAATAGATAGTAAGAAAAGTCAGTTTTTGGACATGGTTCGTAGGAGACAGAACCAAAAGCCGAATACTCCGGGTGCAGAAGACGAAAAAATATCTGCGAGACACGAAGAAGCCATTTTCTTCAAGCCAGTGTTAAAAATTGCCTAAAGTCTATTAGCCCGTAAAAGAAGAAAGATTCTCCAGTGGAACCCCGTCGAAAAATAAGATAAATAACTTTGGGACCATTTCTCCTTATACCCAAATTTTATATACCACTCTCTCTCTCTCTCTCTCTCAATTTGAAGAAAAACGAAAGAACAGAAAAGAAGAAAGACATTTATGTTCATGGACTGTTCAATTATTATATATTTGACACTTTGAAGGTGTATGAAATTGTAGTAAAAGATTCATGTATTTTAATGTTACCACGTGGTCTAAGTTGTTATTTGCAGTGTCTTCTACGAATTTCTTACTTCATGCTTCCTTTTCAGCTATTCGCCTTATGTTATCTTGCTTAGAATTGTCCTATGAATTCCTTTAAAATATCACACGGGAAACCGGAGTTGCCGACTACTACAATATATTATTATGACTAAACCTATAGGTCCATATCTTCCATTATCTAGGGGAGGAAGTTTAGGGGCCTTGGTGGGTGTGTGTATAGTGTGAAATTTGGAACCCCTTGCCAGCGGCGGTCAGTCTAGCCCTAAATTAATCCCTCACATAATGGGCCAGTTCTTATATGCCTGAGAGAAAAACTCTGAACAATGACTCAACAAGGGATCAAGTGCCAACCTGCCCCGTCTTCACACGTGCAAAAATAAAGTCCCGTTTTGGGATTTTAGTCAATTTGCCGTCACACTACGAAGATAACCATTACACCACGGGCACGTCGCTTCTTTACACACTGTTAAATGGTTTCAAGTACTGCTATCAAAGACTAATAATTCTATTTGATACTAATCATTTGTTTTTAACCAGGTTAATGTTTTCAAATATTGCTATTTAACATTAATCATTCTATTTATTAAATGGTTTCAAGTATTGTCATCTAACACTAATAGCTTTTTGGGGGGGCTCTCAATTAAATGGTTTCCAGTATTACTATCTAATGCTAATAGTTCTATTTAAAATTAATAATTTGTTTGCACACAGTTTAAATGGTTTGGAGTATTTCCATCTCAGTGCAATTGACCCTCAGCTGCCGTCTTATAACAAGTGGAATATAATATAAAGTTGGGTACATGTTTGACACAAGAGCAATTCAAAGAATACTGTTGAAACAATTATGTAGGTGCTTGGGCTTGAAATGACCAGCTGAATATTCGGATCGGGCCTCTCCGACCGTCTGTCTAGCCTAGTAAGGGCCAAAGTGGAGTGCTTTAAGTCACATGACAACTTCTGTGGCCGCGTCATAGATTTATCAATTTGTGACTCATACTCTATGACCCGTAATACTTGACGGGAACCTGATAGATCCCATCAAGTTTTTCGGGTCTCTACTCACAGCCAATTGGTAGCCTCATTTGAGAGGAGATCTTACAACCTCTGCAGAGCTGCAGACAGCGTATTCTACAACTCCAGTCAACAGACCGGTATATGGTATCAAGTTATTAATAATAATAACAATCATTAGCTGACCCAGTCGGTTGGGGCTGTAGAATACACCGACTGCATCTCTGCACAGGGTTTAACACCCCCCCTAATGAATGTCCTATATATACAATATGCTGGTTAGACTCCTGTAATGCTGAAGCTTTGGGGAATGCGGAGTATCCCTTCAATGCCATCGCTCCCAGGTTCACTCTAGCCCGGAGTGGTAGCACCTGATAGGGTCCTATTTATGGGTCAAATAGAACTCACCTGCGTACTTATGCTAAACTGAATCGTTTGAAATAGAAATGTTTTGACATTTAACTGTGTGTAAACAAATGAATTGCCAATGATACATAACAAGAGTTGGAACCATTTAATTTTGTTGACTTAACTGAATGGTTTGAAATAGAAATTTGACATTTATACTACGTATATATGCTAAACTGACTCGTTTGAAATAAAAATGTTTTAACATTTAACGGTGTGTAAACAAAAAAATTATACATATGCTAAACTGAATTGTTTGAAATAGAACTGTTTATAAGTATAAAAGTGGATTTGACATTAAATAACCTATAATGGTTGATATGCCATAAACCAAACCAAACCAATTGTTAGAAAATAACTATAGCTTCTAGTTACTATTCTTAATAGAAACAATTTACCCTTATATTGTATCAAGTATTTGTTACAATATAAGGGTAAATAATAATAATGAATAATAGATATATTTGATCCATAGATGGGGCCGTAACGGGTACATCCTGTCCGGGTCAAGGTAGACATGAGAATAATGGTAATGAAGAGGTACGCCAGATCTCCAAGACTGGAACCTCACCATCTGAAGCGGATACTGTCAGTATATTCAAAGCCCTGCTTCCTGGGTTTAATTATACTTAATATCTTGTTATAATGTCATTATAGATTTTGTAGTATAATTAATCTCCAATAAATAGATATAAGTGCATTTAAGAGTTATCTCCCTGTGGAAATTATAAGCACTGGATTATCCTGACAGGCAGCCATCATTATCATTATCAATTCGCGCTGGCAGCACGGATTTCCCTGACTCCCCGACTCTTTCTCTCTGTCTCTATCGCTCCCGGCAGGTCTTCCAAACTAAATCCTGTGTCCGCACAGAGCTATGTTCGTACCATATCCATAGCTATAAATTTTTTGTTTTTACTTTTTTTTTTTTGTTGCTTTTTGCTTTGCTTTTTTTCCCAACGTTTCGCATTTTTCTTCAGGTCCCGAGCGAGATCCCAGTAATTTTTCTCTTTAATCGAGTGCCTTCCTTCGATTGCATTCATGATTTGACAGGTCCTCGTTAGCGACTTAATGGGGAGGGGAAAGTGAACATACTGGATCTCATTAATGTTTTATTAGAAATGCATTTCATTAATTGCGAATCATGGAGTGTAGGTTTAAAAGAGTGGGTTTGATACGATGTGTGAGGAAAAAAACTTGAGAACCAACTCGAAGTAGATAATGGCCAATAAGTGTCAATGACCAAAGCCATTTGCACGCCACCTTTTTTTCTTTGTTTTATTTTCTGTATTCGCATTTGTAACGGCTTTCACTTTTATACAACAGCAAAATGGATGTGCCGATACAATTCTCCTGAAATCTTAATTAATAGCGATAAATCAAACAAATGTGTTCAATTCATCTCTTGCAACTAACAACGAAGTTGGTCCTAAGAAACCGGTTGTATGATGCAGTCAAGAGAGGTTGTTTGGTTGGTTGGTAGGTAGGATTTTATGGCATATCAACCTTTGTAGGTTATTTAACGCTAAATCCATTTTTATGCAATTAGTTCAATTTCAAACCAAAAGCATAAATACACAGTTTAATTGTCAAAACAGTTCTAATTCAGCTAATTCAGCTTAGTATAAGTACAAATTTTGTTTACACGCAGTTAAATGTCAAAACAGTTCTATATTAAACAATTCAGTTTAGTTTGAGTATAGTTTCAATGTCCAATCAGTTCCATTTCAAACAATTCAGCATGCTGTTTAAATGTAAGTATAGTTTAATTGTCAAAAACGTTTCTATTTCAAGCTATTCAGTTTAATGAAACAGTTCTAATTCAAACAATTCGGTTATGCATAAGTATGCAGTTAGTTCTATATAACTCATAGATACGACTCTATCAGGTGCAACCACCCCAGGCCAGATTGGTCCTGGGAGCAATGGCAATGAAGGGGTGATCCGCATTCAACCAAAGCTCAAGCATCACTCGAGCCTCACCATCAGATTGTTTTGAATCATATCCAGGACTCTCGTTGGAGGGGGCTTACCCCCTCTGCGGAGAAACAGTCAGTGTATTCTATAGCCCCTGCCGACTGGCCAAGTCAAGAGATGTGATAATCGTGAAAGAAGATAATTAACAATCACCACAACAACAAAAAGTTTTTTACTAACACAGGACCCTTGAGGTTTACTCTCTTTCTTTTCACGTTTTCTTTTTGTGGTCGTTGGAAAACTGGAATGCAGTTGCATCGAGGAAAAAGTGATCCGGTTCGTTCATTGAACACTTTCCCAATCCAACAATCCCTGTTAAGGCGTGTGTTACGTAACAGTTATCGCCTTAGTAAGTGAACTGGGTGATTATGTTTCCCTTAAGAAAAGTACGAATCCATATCTTCTTCTCGTTCCCACCAAAAATGGGCAATTAATGGCTATAGTGTTCGCCAATGATCCGGGAGACCTGGGTTCAATCCCGGGTCGAGTCATACCAAAGACTCAAAAATGGTACTTGATGCCTCCTTGCTTAACTCTCGGTATTATAAGATACGGATCAAGAGTAAAGTGGAGCAATCCAGGGAAAGGAGTAGCGCCCCCCTTGGTGTAGTAGCTATTGAAAAGGGAGCCTTCGGGTCACCCTCGACTAAGGTCACCAACTTTATTTTTTAGATGGGCAGATTGGGCTCTTGAGAATAGGGACGGCAGCCTGTCTATGAGAAGGAAAATTATTAATTAAAATTGACCTTAGCAAGTACTACCAACCCCGGTTCGTGTGAATTTAGGAGTAATGGCAAAGATGAGGTAGCTCCACACTACCCAAAAACAAGGACTGCAGACTCACATTGACCTTGTGTTAATCCTTCCCGTGGTCGAGTGGTCGGTTAAATACATACATAATTAATCCCCAACATTTCATACCGATGAAATGCAAAATTCTCATCGCCAACACTTCATCACCAACATTTCATTACAAATACTTCATCGCCAATGTTTTATTATCAATGCTTCATAGCCAACACCTCCTTATAAACATTTCATCGACATTCTTCATCACAAACACTTCACAAAAACTTCATCGCCAACACTTCAACACTTGATCGCGAACACGTCACCACAAATACTTCTTTGACAACACTTCATCACGAGCACTCATCGCCAACATTTCATCACAAACACTTCATTGCAAAAACATCATCACAAACACTTCATTACAAACACATCATATCAACTCCTCATCACCAACAGTTTATGATCAATGCCTCATCGCCAACACTTCATCACTAGCACTTCATCATCAACAGTGTATCACAAACACTTCCTCGCCAACACTTCATAAAGAGAGAAAAATAATACCGAACGAACAATTCATTCTCAACATTTCTCAACAGGGAATTAAGAAATCCATTCACTCCGCTGTATTCCAATTCAATTGTAATAATTTTCAAACTAATCCATTTGACGCCTGAATAGGGCTGGAACAGATACTACCAATCCGGGCAATGAAGATTTAACTCCACATTCCACACAACTCCAAAACTCAAGCTTCATCCTCAGAAGCAGTTAAGTGTCATAACTAGGACATCTCTTTTGGGGGGAAATGGAGGTCTTACCCCTCTACAAGAGATGCAGTCAGCGCATTCTAGACCCTATCCGATAAGGCTTGCGAAATAAATGACGGAGAAGCTTATAAAAGCCTCGACTATGAACATTTTTAGGATTAATATTCAAAATATTGTCGATTTGATATTTCTTTTCAATTTCAAGTTGATCGGTTTCGTTGTGGCAGGTTTTCGCCTCCTCTGCTTGGTTTGATTGGGTTTCTTTGATTAATGATATATCAACCTTCCTGTGTTATATAAAGCAAACGCCATTGTTCTGATAACAGTAGAGGTACTATTTCCCCCATAGCTGGTAAGGATGAGGGGGTTCATACTGCCCCTTCAAAGTACAGACACACTTATTCATACAGAATTGAACAACAACAAAAAAAACGATATATCATGAGTGAAACATTCTATTTATCTTTGAGTTGTCGCCATGTTGCTGTGCACAGTGACTTTGCTGCTCAAAGAATTTTTCTATCTTCGGATGCAATGGTTTTTCTATTGTGGTCAAAATCTTCTTTTAGAAGATAATTTCCAGTTTTCTTATAATCTTTAAGAAAAACTGTAATTGATGAATTATTATGATTCATTTTCTTTGCAATATCGCGAAGTGATTGTCCATAATCATTGAATGTCACAATTTGACTTTTTTCAAACTCAGACAACAGCTGAGTTTGCTATTAGCAAAAAACTAATCATAAATTGGGATATCAGACCAAGGAACAGAAAATTCTGAGACATTTTCTATTTTTTGGTATTTCTGTGAATTTTCTTTTAGAAAATTATGACTTTTCACTACAAATAAGGTAATTTTGACCACAAAAATTTGGAAAATTAATTACTTCCTATGTGTGTCTAAGCTATTAAAGTTCTATAAGAATTCATGACAATACTAAATAAATAAACAGTTTTTTCAAGGGCTGTTATGGGTTTTCTTTGTCAAGTAATGTAGATAAGTACTGAGACACAATTTTCCTTGGTAGATTATTTTTTTTCAAGTCTGGTTGAAAATCATTTCTATGCCAGAGAAATCAATGATTGTCTGATTATTGATAATACACCCACTCGTTTCGTAGTTTTTCTTTTCTTTTTTTTTTTTTTGTGGTTTTGTTTTGTTTTTTGTTTATTGTTTTTTCAATTTTTTTTTTCTTCGTGTGTGTTTCAATTTGGATTATCTAATGCCGTGCAAGTTCAAACCCTTATCGATTTGTCTCCATCTCTCTCCCAACCGAAGTGTGTTGGACGACTGACACGATCACAGCCTTTCGAATTAGCGGCAAAGTATACACACACACACACACACACACACACACACACACACACACACACACATATATATATATATATATGTGTGTGTGTGTGTGTGTGTGTGTGTGTGTGTGTGTGTGTGTGTGTGTGTGTAAAAATAGATATTAACAAGTTGAGATAGATAGATAGATAGATAGATAGAGTGAGAGAGAGAGAGAGGGGGAGAGAGAGAGATGGGTGTAGATGAGTGCAGAGGACACGTAAATTTAGTCACGGACGGTGCCCGTGCGCCGAAGCACAATATATTTGGAGAAAATCTGCAGCATCTAAAAAGAAAATAACAAGACAGCAAATTCGAAAATATTCAATCATAAAAAAAAAGTCCAATGTTGCTTTTTTTTTTTCATTTTTGTTTACAAAAACACCCGATTCATAAATAAATTCGTTAATATAAAAACATTGAATAAACTGCTGAAAATTTTATTGAAATTTGATATAGAGCTGATTTTTCAGAGAAGTGTTAACTTTGTTTGGGTGAGTAAACAACATTTGACGTAAAAGAAAAAATTCCATTTTTTTTTAATATGATTTTTATATCACACTTTTCTCGATCATTTTTCTTATGAATGAAACACGATTTTAAACCGTATTTATTTTTTATAGGTTCAGACTTTTTCTTATCATTTCATGTTTTATTTTTGATGTTTTGTTTCGATTTATTTATTTATTTATTTATCCATTTTATCGCTATTGCCTCAACGTTTCTATACTTTTGTGGAGGGAAAATCTCATAATTTGTTGTGGAGCATAGTCGGATCTATGATCGCCGCTGATGTATGTATATTGTTAAGATCTTTAAAATACTGTCATAACTTTGAGTTTCACGCATACTATCCGCACGCTTGTCAAATAGATATCCAATCATTCTTACGAATTGCTGTATTGTTGTTTTTTTTTTACAAGTTAGGAATTTTTTTTCCATATATATTTGTTTTTTATTCCTTTTTTTATCGGATTTGTTTTCGCTTTTTTTTTTATAGATTTTTTTATTACATTTCCGTCATGATTCCCGTACTTTTGTGACGAGAAAATTTGAACACTTGCAGAGAAGCACAATCAAACCCATCTTCTCCACTAATTCATATATAATTTTAAAAGATTCACAATGTCAAATACTCTCTCTCTCTCTCTCACTCTCTCTCTCTCTCTGTCCGTTTGTCTGTCTGTCTGTCTCTTTCTTTCTGTCGGACTGTCTGTCTGTCTCTCGCTGTCTCTCTCTTACTATGTCAGTCTGATTCTCTCTCTCTCTCTCTCTCTCTCTCTCTCTCTCTCTCTCTCTCTCTCTCTCTGTCCGTTTGTCTGTCTGTCTGTCTGTCTCTTTCTTTCTGTCGGACTGTCTGTCTGTCTCTCGCTGTCTCTCTCTTACTATGTCAGTCTGATTCTCTCTCTCTCTCTCTCTCTCTCTCTCTCTCTCTCTCTCTCTCTCTGTCCGTTTGTCTGTATGTATGTATCTTTCTCTTTGTCTGTCTGTCTCTCTCTCTCTCTCTCTCTCTCTCTCTCTCTCTCTAATTTTAAAAGATTCACAATGTTAAATACTGCTCATGACTTTGAGATTCACGGACTGTGGACTATCTGATCATCCGATAGATAACAATATCTTGTGGAATCATATGCATTTTTATTTCTTTTAAACCAAAAAGTAACAGTAAGTATATATAAGCAGCGTCAAGAACAGGAAAGAAAAAGTAAGATAACTTCAAGGGGACTGAAATGTAACTCGTTTTTTTTATTCAATTATATATATATATATATATATATAATTATTCCCCCGATTCTCTTGCCCAGTCGGCTGGGGCTGTAGAATATACCGACTGTTTCTCTGTGGAAGGGTAAGACCCCCCCCAACGAGTGTCCTGATATGACACTAAACAATCTGATGGTGCGCTTCCAGTAAAGTTGAAGCTTTGGGGAATACAGAGTACCTCTTCATTGCTATCGCTCCCAGATCAACTCTGGTCTGGGGTGGTAGCACCTGATAAGGGTCCTATCTATGGGTCAAACAGAACTAAACGGTGATTTCTTGAGTTTACTGTTTTTTTATATTTTAACTGCGTACTTATGCTAAACTGAATTGTTCGAAATAGAACTGTGGCCTGGAGTGGTAGCACCTGATAGGGCCCTATCTATGGGTTGATTTATAACTGTTTGACTAAACTAAATAGCTTGAAATAGAACTATTTTTGACAATTAAACTGTGTACTTATGCTAAACTGAACTGCCTGAAATAGAATTGTTTTGACATCGAAACTGCGTGCTTATGCTGAACTGAATTGACCGAAATAGAACTGTTTTTGACATTGATACTGTACTTATGCTAAACTGAATTGCTTGTAATAGAACATTTTTGACATTTAAGTGTGTGTGGAAAAAAAATCTATACTTATACTGAACAGAATTGTTTAAATAAGAATTCTTTTGATTAGAACTGTTGGGCTAAACTGAATTGCTTGAAATAGAAATGTTTTTGACAATTAAACTGTGTATTCATGCTAGACTGAATCATTTGAAAAAGAGCTATTTGTATAAAGATATATTTGGCGTTAGATAACCTACAAAGGTTGATATGCCATAAAACCCAACCAACCAGCCAATCCCGCCTCTCTCTTCTATTTCTTTATCTCTCATTCTTTCGTTATCTTCTTTTGTCTTCCTTCCTTCCACCTTTTTCTTTCTCCTTTCACTATCTCTCATGGTGTTATTATTTTTTCCATAGCATTGTCTGAAACAGTCACGTGACATATTTTAAACACGAACGCTGATTTATTGATTAAACGGCTACCCCTTTCTCTGCATATATAATATTTCCTGCTTGTTTTGTATTTTATTCAACAACCTTCGGTGATTTAACGTCACTTCATATCATCCTTTCCTGGTCCTGATGATGGTCCATTAAAACCGAAACGTCAAAGCATTGACATTTTTACATTAAAATTTCCTTTTCTTCAGTTTGTTCTCTGTCTCTGTCTCTCTGTCTCTCTCTCTCTCTCTCTCTCTCTCTCTCTCTCTCCACACACACACACACATATATATATATATTCTTTTTGATGGACCAATGAGAGAAAAGTAAATGTTATAGAATGAATAGGTTTTTATTTGTATAACTTTGTTATACACGTCTTCATTTACTAGCACTGTCTACCCTAATATTTACTCATAGCTGGTGCGACTGCTACGTCGGCAAGGCTATATATCAGCTTGGGATGGAAATACACAAAAAACTACACTCTTCGCCTTAGGACATTTCGTTGTTTCATTCTCACTCCATTTAGTTTTAGAGGCTAAGGAAGCAAAAAGAAATGAACACTACCACGTGCAGACCCATTTCGTTATTCAAGGGACAGTCTCATGTCGTTTTGCGCTTAATCCCCAACCACGAAAAGAGAAAGAGAGTGAATCACAAATTCGATGATATATATATACTTGGGTCCACAGTACACTCCATCCTCACTTCCGTCTTGAATGGATGACATCTTCCGGCCCACGTCACCACTTGGTGACCTGGTTCCGAAATACTTGATCACACGTATCAAGTTACAGAAGAGTGTTGGACTATTATTGTATACTACGCGTATACATATACAAATATAGATATAAGCAAAGATAATGACGAACTTCAAGGAACGGATGAACACACTTCGTTATAAAAATATTTATCTCTAACACTTTATTCTCGAAAGGGTCAAGGGTCAATATACAACACTGTCAGCTCTCCGTTTTTGTTTTTTTGTTTTTTTGGTCGCTGGCTTTCTTTTGGTAACCCGGTATATATTTACCAATCCTTCTTCACGAGCAGGATGCGAGACCAGGTCTTTTAAGCGGAATTTAAAAGGTTTGAATTCAGAATTTTCCTTCTGCTAGACTGGTTGCTATATCAATGATAAAGATTCCAGTCTTTCCTACTATTTAACCATAACTTGAGGGAAAATAATTGGATTCATACCTTTCCCTACAGTATCAGCGCTATGGAAATGGCCTCGTCCATGATTTGAACTCGGGTTACCGTGTACATTTCCATCGACGATTCCCATTACTCTAACTTAGAATGATCTGAAAAAATATCTCTCGCATCACATTCAGAAATTGAGCTTTACAATCAATATGCAAGTGAATTTGAATCTTTGTGAGGATTTAAGTAAATTTGCTGCTGAGCTTCTTCGTGTCGGGGAATGGACTTCTGGAAAAGGATTCCTGTAACCAAATTCAGTTACCCTTTCAAATCCTTCAAGTAGAAGAAGGCTTGCTTGCCAGCGTCTTTCCTGGAGATCATATGCCACACTTTGATATTAAAAGGTTCTGTGAACCAGTGCTTTTTACACCAATAATGTATCTGTATCAGAAATGAATATAAGGCTTCCTGATACGTGAGTTGGAGTGGGGAGATCTCATAAATCAGTTTACATCAGCTCTCAGAACCAAATATAGACTATCCTACAGGGTTTTTCAATAGTCTTGAACCAACAGGGACTGCTCCTCATAATCTGTTAGCAAAGTTTGGGGCCGCAATCATGCAACTACATAACCTCGATTCACCCCAACTATGTAACCGCACATGACTTACGATCAAATGTATAATGTGCAACATTCTAGAAGCAATATGCTGGTGTTAAACTGCTTCATACCCAGAATATCGAGGAGACCAACTGACACACCATTTGAATTTGAAAGCCTCCAGTTTTTTCTCTCAGACTCACCTTTGCCATGACAATAAACTAATCTCTTGGACAATCGCTGAAAGTTGTTGGATTGAATCTTGCAGACCCTGTCTTTTCACATGGCCAGCTTTATGTTGGTCTTTCAAGAGTTGGGTAAAATGATGGTCTCTTCATTCTAACACCAGAGGGAAAAAGCAAGAATACAGTGTTCTATAAAGCTTTAAACTGAATAATTAAGTGAACAAACAAAACAATTTTCGCGGCAATAAAAACATTGACATCCTTTTTGCAATATAAACTAGATTTGAATAATTTTGAAATCCTCTTCAAATTTTGAAATCCTCTTCAAATATTTCCTTTTGAGCTGATTTGTCTTGAATAATTTCATTTTTGTTCATAAAACGGGTGTATTTACCGTGTGGGTAGAGTGTTCGCCAATGGTCCGGGAGATCTGGGGTTCAATCCCAGGTCCCGTCATACCAAAGACATTAAGAATCGTACTTGATACTTCCTTGCTTAACACTCAGCAGTATAATGTACCTATCAAAGGTAAAGTGGAGCAATCCAGTGAAAGGAGTGGCGCCCTCCCCTACACCTCGATGTTGTAGCTCTTGAAAAAGGAGCCTTCGGGTCACCCTCGTCTACGATCGCCTACTTTACTTACTTATTACTTATTTTACAGTGAACGTGTTTGTAAATAACAAACTGAACCTTCTGAGAAAAATATAACTTATACATTTACTACATTAATTCATTAAATAAATTTAATACATTAAATAATTCCTTTTTATAATCGTTATCAAGGATACCTAATTGATTTTAATCTAAGGTAGGGCCAATATTCGTTGCCAAGACTGGATACGTCATTAACATCGACTAGTTTTCTTTTAGATTGAATTATTTTATTTTAAACTGTTTGGTTTGCTTTGGTGGTTTGGTGGGTTTTATGGCATATCAACCTTTGTAGGCTATTTAACGCCAAATCCATTTTTATGTAAATAATATGTTCTATTTAAAACAATTCAGTTGAGCATAAGTACACAGTTTAATTGTCAAAAACATTTCTATTTCCAACTATTCAAGCAGTTATATGTAACAATTCAGTTAAGTGTAAATACAGTTTTAATTTCGAAAAACAGTTCTATTTCAAATAATTCAGTTAAGCATAAGCACGCAGTTTAAATGTAAGTACGGTTTAATTGTGAAAAACATTTCTATTTCAAACAATTCAGTTTAGCATAAGTATGTTGTTAGTTCTATTTAACCCATAGATAGGGCCCTATCAGGTGCTACCACGCCGGGCCAGAGTGGACCTGGGAGCGATGACAATAAAGGGGTACTCCACATTCCCCAAAGCTCCAGCATTGCTGGAACCTCACCATCAGATTGTTTAGTGTCATATACCAGGACACTCGTTGTGGGGGGGGGGGGTCTTACCCCTCTGCAGAGATGCAGTCGGTGTATTCTGCAGCCGACTGGGCAAAAACTGTTTGTAAATATATCTAAAGAAGATGAAGATTAAACTTCACTGCAATAATTGATGGTCAGTGAATATTTCATTGATCATGTTTGCATTTATTTCTTATAATTACCTAAAAATTATTTTACTTTATCAAAAGGAAACATTAAAATAATGTTGGAAGCCCTGATTACTAGTATTAATTTGAAATCGAGAATATATTTATTTGGGTAAATAGTAGCAAAAAATCAAAAAATTGTAATAAATATTGTCCGTCATTTAATTGTTTTATGATAATAAAAACAACATCATCATCGCGTCGTGCTGATAGTACGGAGTTCTCCTTCTCTCTCTTTCTTTCTCTCTCTCTCTCACTCTCTCTCTCTCTATGTTCGTCTGTCTCTGTCTGTCGCTGTCTTTCTGTTTCTTTGTCTGCCAGCTTCACTCTCTCTCATTCTCTCTATCTCTCTTTGTCCGCTTGTCGGCCTGTCACTTTCTCTCTCTGTCTGTCTGTCTGTCTCTCTCTCTCTCTCCTGCTAAGTTCTCTAGACTACATTAAGTGTCTGCACAGAGTTTACGGATGTAAGTCTTTACTGGTCGGTTAACACTGGTGAGTCCTCTTGAACGTCTCTCCAGCAATGACCTGCATATTCTTAGATGATTTGTGAGATGGGGCGTAAGTGGCCGTACAACTGTTGTTTTGCAGGGTGCTGCTTCCGGAATTTATGTTAATTTGCTATAATACACGTGCAACGCTTGGAATACCCACTATTTTAACTTTTAATGTTACAAAGGGCATAAGCGCAAAATGCAACCCATTAAACCTTTATCTGGATTTAAAATCTGCTCGCCTAATATATCTTTGTAGACGATAAATTTAATGTCATGCGCGTCTGCATACTTACTGTATCAATATAATATTTAATACACACTTTTAAAGCCTTTTTGCCAACCGTAAAATCACATTTCTATTAAATTCAAATCATGGTTTTTAAATGTTTTATATGGGGAGTCACCATAGCGTAATGGGTAAATTTCTGGACTCGAAGTAAGCGTGTCCAAATTTCGGTTGCTTTCTTAAGTCCAGAGTAGTACCAATGAAAAAAGTATGAACCCTCTTCTCCCTAGCTAGGGTTATATAATACTACTGCTGTTCATCTACAAGAATGGTTTGGGCATTAAACAATCCTCAAAGGTTGATATGCCATTTAGCAAAGAAACTGGAATATTTTTATCTATTTTGTATTTCTTTTGCAATTCATCTGCCTGTAGTCTCAATTTCTCATCAATAACAGTACATTATTCCGATACAAATCAAATTTTTCTTGATCTAAAAAGCATACCCTGTTCCAGAGCATATAAATATATATCTATGAGCTCGCATACTTTGACCCAAAATAACTGCCCCTCGTTACGTTGGGCGTATTATTTTCTCTTTTTTTTTACATATTGTTCAATCATAGATATGTTCGGTTTTGTTCCGTTTGGTTTTATGGTATATCATCCTTTGTAGTTTATTTAGTGCCAAATCCTGTTTATACATAGATGCTAAATATATATGATTAGTAAGAATGTTTTCTAAAAAAAAACTTTTTTGAATGAGCCTGGGTTCAATTCTTTATTTTTTGCTCACAATTAAATGGTTCCGAGTATTTCAATCTAACACGAATGTTTTTATTTTCTATTAATCATTTGTTCGCAGATGGTTAAATGGTTACAAGTATTGCTATGCAACAGTAATAATCTAAAATTGTCATTTATTTGCACACATTTAAATGGATATACAGTCATGATTTATAAGAGAATGGTTTGTGCGTAATTTCATTTTTAAATGGGTTAGAACTAATTTGTTTGGACACTAATATTGCTATTGTTTCTACACAGTTAAATGGTTTCAATTTTTGCCACTAATAATTCTATTCAATATTAATCATTTGTTTGCACTCACTGAAGTGGTTACAAGTATTGCTATTTAACACTAATTATTCTTTGCAACACTAATAATTCATTTGCACCGTCAAATGGTTCCTACTATTGCTATGTAATACCAACGATTCAATCTAGGCACGCAGTTTTAAATATTGCTATTTAACTGTAATTATTCAATTCAACATTACTCATTAGTTGGCACAGTTAAATGGTTCCATTTATTGATTGCTATGTATCACTAACGATTCAATTACACAATCATTTGTTTTCACACCGTTAAATGATCAAACAGTTCTATTTCTTACAATTCAGTTTGACATAAGTCATTTGTTTTCTCACAGTTTAAAAGTCAAACACTTGTACTTGATCATAAAGAGGACCCAATCAGATACTTCTACTCCAGGCCAGAGTGAACCTGGCAGTAAAGGCAATGAAGGGTTACTCCGCATTCCCCAAAGGTCCAGCATTAATGGGGCTTCATCATCAGATTATCTAATGTTGTATCTAGGACACTAGTTAGGGAAGGGGTCTTAACCCTCTGCAACTTGACAGGGCTGAATTCCATTGAGAATAGAACTTGATTATTATCAAATTTTATACAGATAGTTTTTTTAGGTTTGGTTTGGTTATTTGGTTTAATGGCAGTTCAACTTTTATGGGTTATTTGATGCCAAATCTTTTTTTTTTTTGTGTATATGATTTGTTAGCTAGTAGATTTTTGGTAAATATTTTTGTTTATTTGTAAATATTTTTGTTTTTTACTTCACGATATTAAGGTTATTTGAGGATTTTTCTTCATAGACGTTCGTTTTATCTATGGTCTCCTTTTGTTGGCTGATCTTTATTATTTTATATACATCAACGCTTTACTGCTTTGAGATAGGTTATTATGGTTGTTTGTTGGTATTTTATGACATATTAACCCTCGTGGGTTATTCAATGCCAAATTCGGTATAAAGTGTTCGCCAGTTGTCTGGGAGACCGGGGTTCAATCCCAGGTCCAGTCAAACCAAAGACTCAAAAAATGTTACTTGATACCTCCTTGCTTATAATGCCTCTTTAAACCTCTTTACCTTATAATGCTGAGTGTAACACTCAGCATTATAACGTAAGGATCAAGGATAAAGTGGAGCAATCCAGGAGGAGCGCCCTTCCCTACACTTTGGTGCAGTAGCTATTGAAAAGGGAGCCTTCAGGTCATCCTCGACTATGGTCGTCAACTTTATATGATTTTAAGGGAACAATTTGAAGGTATTTATTTACCCCTCTGCGCGATCAGGATGCGACTCAAGGTCAACCTTTTTAGCGGAATTGAACAGGTTTAAATTCAGAGTTTTCCTTCTCCTAGACCGGCTGCTATACCACGGTTAAAGAGCCCAGTGTATCCAAAAATTCGCCCAGAGCTGAAAAAAATTGTTGGATACATAACTTTCCAAGGGTATAAGCGCAATGTGAAATCCAAACAGCTTCGTCCAGGATTCGAACTCAGTTCAGTGTATGTACTTCCAACGACGATATTCGTTACACCAGGTTGATTTTTGGGGTTTTATGGCATATCAACCCTTGTAGCGCTCTTCCCTACACCTTGGTATTGTAGCTATTGAAAAGGGAGCCTTCGGGTCACCCTCGACTATGGTCGTCAACTTTACTTTATATGACTTTTAAGGGAACAATTTGAAGGTATTTATTTATATGCCAAATCCATTTTTACTCGAATAGTCAGTTCTAATTCAAACAATTCAGTTTAGCATGAGTACACAGTTAAATTGTCAAAAACATTTCTATTTTTAACTAGTTACTCTAGGATACCCCCAAGTGAATAGTTTGCAAGTAACTATGCTAAAACTAATTGTTAAAATTCATTTGTATTCACGGTTTTGAATATTGCTATCTAACTTTGATAAGTCTGTTTATCAAGTGTTCTTTTATAATATAATTTTGGTCGTATCAGAAAATTTTCTGTTTTTTGCAGACCCTCACCGCCATGAGACTTTCTGGCCTTTATATAATTCTCGCAAAATATTCACATTTTTAAATCTTTTGATTGATAACTTAAATAACAAACAGAAACTCAATCGTCAATATTTTCCATCAACCACTTTTAGAACGTACAGCATTCCTAATTACCGTATTTGACGGCATATAAAACGCATGGGTGTATAAGACGCACCCCAATTTCAGCAGGCAAATCAAGAAAAAATAAAATAAGTACTAATATGTAACGTGATGAAATTAATATAATGAATATAATATTCATTTTATTAATTTCATCGCGTTTCAATGACAACGCCTAATCTGCTTAATAGCTTTTAAATAATAATTGGTATATGAAAGTTACTCTAAAGTCTAAGCTAATAGCTTTGCCAGGTAGCTAATTTTGGCCGACTATCACGAATTTTGAGCCTACATATGGCATACAATTGCTTTGGTTTGGTTTGATTTTATGGCACATAAGCCATAACAGGTTAATACCAAAGTCATTTTTATACATAAAACAGTTCTATTTCAAACAATTCAATTTAGCATAAGTTCATAGTTCCAATGTTAAAAACAGTTCTATTTCAAACAATTCAGTTTGGCATAAATACACAGTTTATTTCTATTTGACCCATAGATAGGATCCTATTGATACTACCACTCAGGGCTAGAGTGGACCTGGGAGCGATGGCAATGAAGGGGTACTCCGCATTCCCCAAAGCTCAGTATTACTGGAACCTCACCATAAAATAGGTTAGTGTCATATACAGGACACTCGTTGTGGGGGGAGGGTCGGAACCCTGTGCAGAGAAGCAGTCGGTGTATTCTATAGCTGTAGCCGGCTGGGCAATACACAAAGTTTAATGTAAAAAGTTTTATATCAAACAATTCAGTTTAGCATAAGTACACAGTTTAAATGTCAAAACAGTTCCATCTCAAACAATTCAGTTTAGCACAAGCACACAGTTTAGTTATATTTGGGCCGTAGATATGACCCTATTAGATGCTACCACTCCAAGCCAGGGTGGACCTGGGAGCAATAGCAACAAAGGGGTACTCTGCATTCCTCCAAACGCCCCAGCATTGCCGAAGCCTCACCATCAGATTTTTTAGTGTCATATACAAAACACTCGTTGGGGGTAGTCTTACCCCACTGGAGATGTAGCCGGTGTATTTTGCGGCCCCAGCCGACTGGGCATCATATGGCAAGACACAGGGGAATTTTTTTTTAAATACATTTTAGTTTTAAAAAAAAAAGTGCGCCTTATATGCCGTCAAATACGGTACGCTCCCTCATTAGATTTGCATGAATTCCCGATCAGTGCTCTTTTCTTTCTGGTTTTTGGTGCCTTATTATCGTAAAAATGTTTGGAGCAAATGAAAATTTCGGTGTATTTACCCAAGAAATCTTTCCCGTGATAACCTACATTAGACAAACATTTTGCAAAATATAACTCACGAATCCGGATATAAAAGTTGGGTGTCTGCTGCAAACAGAAATTTACCGACGGGGCAACTGCTTTTTGTCAACCTGACAGTTTTCTTCTTCCTGATACCATATAATCATGTTTATTCTATGGGCTGCGAATAACCAGACAATTCCAGAAAATGACACCAGTTGACATAGTGGAAAAATAAAATTAATATTTAAATCAGCAATAGCATTTGATAGATAGGCATGCACGTGTCTTATGCATGGCACTACATCGGATCTGATAGTGAGGCACCAGTTCTGGAGAATTGGAGAGTGTAAAGTTCCTCTTCATTACCATTACTTCCAGGTCCACCCAACTTCACTCTGACCTGGAATGGTATTATCTGTTAGGGTACCATTTATAGGTCAAAGAAATCTTTTTGAAATGATTAGTATTGGATAAGATCATGAGAAAAAAATTTTCAAAAAATAAATATTATTAAATAGAATTATTAATATTTGATAGGAATATTTGAAACCAAATAACTATGTACAATCAAATTATGCCAGATCATTGTTAGGAGTTTGATACTCATTGAAGGTTTCATACTTTTGACCTTGTGCCAAAACGAAGTTAAGCTTCATAATAGAAAACTTACAGCTGTGTACAAATTATTTGTATAGTGTTGCGTTCTGGTTAGTGAACGCTTGTAATATTAAATAAAGGACAAGCCACGATATGAGAGGAAATAGAGATATATTCTCAGGGAAAAGTATATACAATAGAGAGACTATTAGTAGACAAGAACATAGGATTAGTGAATACAGAATAAAGATATAGTCCAATGATAGTATTGGCTTCCGTTATTACGGTAGCAAGTAAGGTGATCTAGTGCGATCTCCAGTCTCCAACGCTCTAATACTATTCCTATAAGAAGCTGCTCTTTACCTTTAGTCTGCCCTGGTATTAGTAGCTACTGTTATATATGGCAGATGGACTAGTTCATTGTGTGGGAAAAGGTGGGTGATACCCAACATATAGAATGGGTTTCGTTGGATTTCTTTGTTTAATTTCATATCAACCTACTTGATTCATTTTATTTTCAAAGACATCCTTGTCGAAGAATATTAGTAGTACTATTTGATCCATAGGCGAAAGGGTAAGAGGGTTCAAACCTTTCTCAAGGGTATGAATCCGAAATTGAACGTAACAGCGAGATTGGAGCTCGAACTCGCTTACTGCGATGTCACAGTCTGGCACATTAGCCACCACGCCACCACTACTTCCCCGTATTTGATAGGGATACTTGATATCATAACTAAAAAAAAATTTGTTTGATTTTTTTTTGTTTGTTTGTTTGTTTTGGATTTATGGCATATCAACCTGTGTAGGTCATTTAACGCCCAATCCATTTTAAAACAAATAATCCGTTCTATTTCAAACAATTCAGTTTAGCATAAATACGCTGTTTAATTGGCTAAACATTTCTATTTCAAGCTATTCAGTTTAGTCAAACAGTTCAAATAATTCAGTTTAACATACAAAAACAGTTCCATTTCAAACAATTCATATTAGCCCAAGTTCGCAGTTTAAATGTCCAAACAATTCTATTTCAAGCAATTCAGTTTAGCATTATTACGCAGTTTAAAATGTCAAAACAGTTCTATTTCAAGCAATTGAGCTTAGCATAAGTACACAATTTAGTGCTATTTAATCCATAGATAGGACCCTACCCCTCCAGCATCACTAGAACTTCACCATCAGATTGTTTAATGTCATATGAAGGACACTCATTTGGGTTGGGGTCTTACTCCTCAGCAGTGGTGCAGTCGGTGTATTCTACTGCCCCAACCAACAGGGAAATTGGTTTTAGAGAAGTATTTTTCTTCGTTTCTGAATCTTATTTCATCCATTTTTTAATTCTTGAGTTTATAATTTGCTGTCTTCGATTCATTAATGCTGAGGCAAACGATGTGTGACATTGTAAAATGGTCACAATATAACTATACAAATATACAGATGCAGGGAAATACGCAACACTGACGACTCTCCGTTATTCAGGTACGAAACGTTTATTAACTTCTTGACTTTAGTTTTTCTACACGAGGAGAGAGAGACACAACTTTTACTATGCTGACTGTACTATCTGATCCAACAAACGCGATGCGCATCCCGTAGCCCCCAGCTGGACTGGCTCGGGCCAGAGTCGGATCTCAAATAACGTCTTTTTAAAATTACCAAATTCTCAGCCCATCGCTTCCGTGCATGACGTCATTCATACCCCAATCCCATTTTCTATCTGGGGTTTTATTATGACATTTGTGATTTTCATATCCTCTGCGCACGAGCGTGAACTGTACTCAATGTGTGCACCTGCATTAAGAGCCGAATAGTTCAAAGCCCAACCAAACCGAATGATAAAATATAATTAACAAAAAATGATTAATATAAAAAAATCATTCCGTAATTATATAACAACATGGCGAACCAAAATTCACCTGGTGTGAATATTATCTATGTGCACCTGGTGACCTCTCGGTATCCAAGAACAAAAAAAAAACCCAAAAGAAAGAAAAACATCAACCAAAATCCCGAGGCTCGTCTGGTAGTCCAAATGTAATAAAATATGCTTTTTTCAACGTAACATAGCAATTAGAGAAATGTTGCCAAAGTCATCAGACTCCATCGGTTATCTAAATGGTTGGGGCTCTGGTGTTCTGCGAACCCCATAATAGAAACTGGGTTATTCGATTGACCCTCTTTTCTGGCTGGTCAAATGAGCGTGGACTTTAAAATAAGATCACATCTTTTTTATAACAATCATTTGTTTTCATATCAAGAATTTTTATCAAAAACAAACAATTTATGTACAGTTATACAGTTTAATGTTTGGTTTCTACGATGTTGCAGTCCAGAACGTTAGCCACAACACCACGAAAACTTAACGGTTTAAATCAACGAGTCATTACAAAAAATCATTTCTTTGCACATAATTATATGACTTCAAGTAAGTAACAATTATAAAAGCACTTTTGTAAACAATTTTAGTTTCAGGTAACAATTATTATTACCAATAATTTGTTTTATGGCACATCAACAGTTGTTGGTTATTGAATACCAATCCTGTTTTTACATGTATATCAAATATATGATTTGCAAACATATTTTGTCGACACATACAGTTAAATCATCAAACAGTTCCGTTTCTAACAATTCAATTTGGCATAAATCAAAGGTAAATAGTTCCAAATATTGCTAACAATTCAATTAAACATCAGTTTTTTGTTTACACACACTTAAATGTAAAAATAGTTCTATTTCAAACAATTCAATTTAGCATTAATCATTTTTTTGCACTCAGAATAAATATCAAACAGTTCAATTCGACCAATAGATAGGGTCCCATCAGGTGCTACCACTCGGTGGTAGTGTTGACCTGGGAGTGATGGCAATTTGACCCATTGATGTTACCCTCACAGACACTACGGGGTCAAAATGGACCTGAGTGTAATAGCAATAAGTGGGGCTACTCAACACTTTGGAAGAGCTCCAGAAATGAAGCCTTACAACTGGATGCAGTTTAGTGCCATACCCTGGACACCCTTTTTTAATTTGGTATATAGGTTTCATGTTACTTAGTGTCCCGACGTGTACAAAATCGTCACCCATCCAAGTAATGAGCAGATTCGTTATGACTTAATGCTACTACGGTTACGCGTGTAGAGTTATCATGTTTTTGTGTTGATCATCATCATGATGAACACAAAAACTGTATTTTTTTACTTTTTATCATTTTTATAACTCTTCTTCGTATGTCCTTTAACCTCAATGTCCATGACTCCACATTGGAGCCACGGTTTGAGTACTATCTTCTATAAGAAATCTTATAAAGATTTTATATATCTTAAAACAACATTTGCTTCCCTTGAAATATAATTTCTAACCATTTAGCAAATTATTCTATTTTCCTTCGAAATTACAAACAAAACATGATTGTTTGCTTTTAATGTATTATCAAAACCAACTCCTAGATCACATAGAATACACCGACTGCACCTATGCAGTGGAGTAAGACTCCCCCACAACAACGAGTGTCCTGAAAATGACACAAAACAATCTGATGGTGAATTTCCAGTGATGCTGGGGTTTTGGGGAATGCAGAGCACCCTTTCATTGCCATTGCTCCCAGGTCCACTCTGGCCCGGAATGGTAGCACCTGATAGGGCTCTATCTATGTGTTAGATAGATTTATTTGTCTCTGCCTCCCACCCGACAGGACTTGACACAAAGTCAATGACCCGAAGGTCTATGCTGGTCATTGGCCCACTTAGCACAATGTGGTCCTGATGAGCCTTGCTGAACTTGGACCCAAATCTGGATCCAGGCACGGATGCCTGATTATAGCTTAAACTGGACAGCAAGGCCAAGTGCTATACAAGGGGGACAAAGGTGTCAATGATGCAGCTTGCCCACCCGAAGTTTGCTCAGCCGAAGCCCGGAGCCTTTTGGCCTCGAGTCTGCCATTGATTTCGATACCCCATACGTCACGAATGCCAGACGGCCCGGATAAAGCCAGGTAAGTATTTATGGGTTAAATAGAATTAAACTGCTTACTTATACTAAACTGTTTGAAATAGAACTGTTTTTAACATTGAAATTGTACTTATGCTAAACTGAATTGTTTAATATAGAACTGTTTTGATATTTAACCATGTGTGGAGAAAATCTATACTTATTCTAAACAGAATTATTTGAATTAGAATTACTTGAATAAACTGAATAGTTTAAAATAAAAATGTTTTTACAAGTAAACTGTGTACTCATGCTAAACTTAATTGTTTGAAATAGAACTGACTATTTGTATAAAAATGGATTTGGCATTAAATAACCTACAAAGATTGATATGCCATAAAATCCAATCGACCAACCAAATCATATATATCTAATATATATGTATAAAGAGGATTTAGCATTAAATAACCTTCAATGGTTGACATGCCATAAAACCCAATCAAACCAAATCATAGATATTTAATATATATGTATAAACATGATTTGGTGTTAGATAACCCACCAGGGTTGATATGCCATGAAACACAACCAATCTAGATCACATTCGGCATTTCAGAAATTTTTTTCTGATTTTTAATAGCTTACGTAAAAAAAATTATATACTATATGTATATCTGGGGAGTTATGAGTTCGTCCTTACTTCTCCGAAAGTGCCCAACATCTATTGTTTGATTTACTGGGATGGTTTGTGAGATGGAAGGTAAGTGGTCGCACAGCTGTTATTTTATCAAGTGCTCCTCGTCCGGGGTTTGAATTTAACATTACATATGTATTTACCGACCACTGACCACGAGCAGGATGTAACACAAAGACAATTTTCAAGCGGAGTTTAACAAGTTTTCCTTCTCCTAGAGCAGTTGTGATACTAAGGTTAAAGAATCCAGTCTGCCCTACTATTTATCAATAGCTGGAGGGAGAATAGTTGGATTCATAACTTTCCTAAAAGTATTAGTCCTTTGTGAAATGAAAACAGCCAAGTCCTTAATTTGAACTCGAGTCACAGTGGCCATTATTTTACGACGATAACCATTTCATTACGAGCGCCTCAAATTTAATGTTAACACGTTTGTACAGAACTCTGCAATTATTCTTATAGATTTAAACATTTCATTTTTCTCAAAAGAATTTTTTCATGTTCGATCAGCTGAACCTACTTCCGTATTCTTTCTCTAGCCAGGAGGTACCTATTGATTATTCCCCTTTGCTGAACTATTGCTACCTCCATCGCCATGATTTCCTCTTTCTTTGACCCTTCCTGTCATACCCACCTACCTGACCCCAAGTCTGTCTTTTCCTCTAATTTTTCGTTAAATGCCATTAATACCGCTTGAGACTCAATGTCAACTGAGAATAAGAAATTCTCGGTCTGTTCCATGCCGTCTGCGATAGAATTTTCATGATCAAATGTACGGACATAATGCCAGACCATCGATATTCGATAACTGTGGAAATATACAACTTCATTATTAATTTATAGGCAAATTAATGATTTCAAGGAAGATGTGGGTCTGGGGTTTATCGGATGGACAATTTTATCGGGTCAATAATTTATCAATAACCCTTCGATCTTTCCTTTCTAATAACATCTGTTGCTATTTTCAAAGCTTTTCTTAATCCGTTACATATGATTTAGACTACTTAGTGTAACTTTCCCAATTTAATGGTCACCCCCCACCATTTAAGGGGTAAGCAGGCTCATCGCTGCGTAACTTCAGTCATATCGATTGAACCCGTGCTTTCAGGGTAACTTAGGCCATATAAAACAGAAATTTTCAAAATTTTTACTTTAATTACTCCTTTTAACCACATTTAACTTCTATTTACCCTAAAATTAATTTATTGTATATTAATTTACAAAATATAATTCGCCCAGTCAACTGGGGCTGTAGAATACTTTAACTGCTTCTCTGCAGATGGGTACCCCCCACAACGAGTGTCCTAGATATGACACTAAACAATCTGATGGTAAGGTTCCAATAAGGATGGAGCTTTGAGGAATGCGGAGCACCCTTTCATTGCTATCGCACCCAGATCCACTCTGGCCCGGAGTAGTAGCACCTGATAGTGCCCTATCGTACTTATGTGTACTTATGCTAAACTGAATTACCTGAAATTGAACTGTTTTGATATTAAAACTGTGTATTTATGCTAAACTGAATTATTTGAAATTGAACTTTTTTTGCCATTGAAACTGTACTTATGCTAAACTGAATTGTTTGAAATAGAACTGTTTTGACTTTTAACTGTATGTAAACAAAAACTATAATTATACTAAACTAAATTATTTGAATTATGACTGTTTGACTATACTGAATAGCTTGAAATAGAAATGTTTTTGACAATTAAACTGTGTACTCATGCTAAACTGAATTGTTTGAAATAGAACTGACTATTTGTTTAACCATGGACTTTGCCTTAAATAACCTATAAAGGTTGATATGCCATAAACCCAAATAAACAAACAAACAAACAAATAAACAAATAACAAATTTACCAATGTTTAACGTAATTACACGAGAAAAGGATCAGTAAACTATAAATCCAAACGCACCTTTAATTCTTGACTTATTTTTAGTTGCAACGATAGGTTTGGTGAATATCACAAATATTTACTTGTGGGTTTGTTTGGGTGATTCGTAAATCATGTACATTATCTAATCTTTCTACCCCAAACAAATTAAAGCGTTTTAAAGAGAGTGACTTCCTGTTCCTCAGAGAAATTTAGTTTTCTGTACCAGAAAGAAAATCTAAACAGAAAATACTGATTGAAATTAAAAATAATGATTGACAAATCTTTATCTAAAGCTGCAAATCACCACGTTCTATGTTCAAAGTTACTCTTAATTTATTTAGCAAATAATGCTCATGGCTCAACCCAGATTCCACCTTACACAATCTTTGAAGAGCTTGTAAAATTATCACAACAATTGCTCAAATCTTAAGATATTTTCCGACAGGTTTTTCATTCATCCAAAAATATCCAATTTCTTTGAATATGTATATAGACTTCGCTACCTAAGTCAATTCATAAAAATTTTCTATCAAAGAAAGTGTCTAAATTTACACTTCGCCAATGGTCCGGAAGACCTGGGTTCAGTACCAGGTCGCGTCATACAAAAGACTTTTAAAATGGTACTTGATACCTCCTTTCTTAACACTCAGCAATATAAGGTACGTATCAAGGGTAAAGTGGAGCAATCCAGGGAATGGAGTAGCGCTCTCCTCTCCATCTCGGTGTAGTAGCTATTGAAAAGGAGCCTTTTGGTCGTCCTCGACTACAGTCACTAACCTTACTATTTACTTTACTTCAATATCTTTCGCTCATTTAAATGACCCGTATGTTTTGAACGACCCGTACGTGAACGACTTGTCACCAGTGGCCATCCCACCCAATCAGGCATTCCGCTTGATGCACGACATCTGGTGACTAGTCTACATGAGTCACACGTAGTGTAATCGTAATATTTGTTGGAAATGAACACGGTGAATCGAGTTCAAATCCAGGACGAGTTCGTTTGCATCTTCAATTGTGATAATGCCCTTGGAAAATGTATTCATCCAACAATCCTTCAGCTATGAGTAAATAATTGTGTATATGGGCTCTTTAATCTTTGTATGGCAACCGGTCAAGGAGAATTTTGAATCGAATTGACCTTATGTCACATCTTACTGGTGGGGGAGGGTTTGCAAAATACATGCATGATCCAATTTTTGCCTTCCTGTTATAAAGAGATTTATAAATGCACACAAATAAATTAACTTCTGGAGACACCTATGTTTTTATTGACCCTTCATAATTATTATTCATCCCTAAGGCACCTATATGGTTCATTTTAAAAAGTCCTGGTCTAGAAAAAAATGACACGGATTTTAATTTTTCAGGTTGTCAAACCTGATTGAAAAATCAGGTGATTACTGTTGAACACGCTTAAAAACATTCTGTTCATGGTTATTATTATATTATATTATATATTATATTATATATTGTATTATTATTGTTCATTATCATTATTATAATCATTATAATTTTGCTCCTTGCGACTTTTTCAAACCAGTATTTGCTGATGGTCTTTCACTGGAGTCTCGAAAGACAGCAAGTTTCCTCAAGTTTCCAGGACTCTTCTCGGTTTTCTTACCAATCTCAACACTGCCGTAGTTTGGAGGGTTTCGATTCTTCCTGATTTCCAATTCCTCCAGTCTTTCTTACAAGCCTTTTAGGACCGTTCCGTTATTATTTTTATTATTATTATTATTATCTACTCATTAGAGTTTTTCACATCAGCGTTAGCTAATGCTCTTTTACTGGAGTTTGAGTGACAGCAAATCTCCTCAAAACTCCAGGACTCTTCTCAGTATTCTGGCCGTTCTCAATAATACTGTAGTTTGGATGGTCTCCACTCGTCCGCCAAATTTTAAGTCCTCTAGTCTCTTTAGTAATCCTTTAGTTACTGTACCAAAAGCATCAATTACAATTGTCACCAGCATGTTCCACATTTTTTTCAATTCCCTAGCAAGGTCGAGGTACTTATCTTTCTTTTCACATTCTTTCAGTTTCATTCTGTAGTCAGCCAGGATAGCAAAGTCGACAATTTTGCAATTTCTCTTTTTTTTTTTCTTTTGTTGATTATTATTAGGTCTGGTCTTCTGGCAGAGATTCGGTGATCAGAGAGTTGATTATTATTAGTTCTGGTCGTCTGGCCGAGATTCGGTGATCCGTGTGTATATCCCATCGGAGTTTATGTGAGTTATTTTCTAGGACAGGTGCTGGGCTGCGCATATACCATTTGTTGATATGGTCAAATTTCAATTTCTTGCACATCTCCCAGTGTATCGCCGTGCCGACCCAATCTTATATTCCTTCTGCGCTAATCTACTGTATTCGCTTATTATGAGATTGATGGTTTCATCTCTGTCACTGCATAGCCTACATTTGCTATTTTGTTGCGTCTTATCTATTTTCGCTTTGATATGGTTGATTCTTACGGCGTTGTTTTGCGCTACCATTAGGAGAGATTCTGTTTCTCTCTTAAAGTTGCTTTTTCTGAGCCATGTCCAGGTTTTTTCATGTGATATGTTGTTTATCAGTCGTTTAAAACACCCATAGAGTTTTTTCCTTCCCATGTTTGTTTCCTAGTTTTTGTCATTCTGTTGTCTATCGTGTTATCAGTATGGTTTCTGGTGGCTGTAATCAGTCCTTCGTGTTTTTCTATGTAGTCTTCGAGTTGTCGTATCGATGCGTCAACGTTGTCTTCAATGCTGGCTAGTCATCTTCCTCCCTCTTTTCTTGATATATATATATATATATAGTATGTCAACATGGTCTCAGGGATGTAATGCCTTATGCATTGTCATTAGTTTTCTTGTTCTTTGGTTCATTTGAGAAAGGATCCGGAATATCTAGCGAGGGGTACAGCTTAGGCATTTATTCTTTTGATAAGGTTTCGTCTGGAGAGTTTTGTCTCGAGTAGTTTTCAACTTCTCCTGAGATATTCTTTTTGAATTTTGTCTTTCATTTCCACTTGTTTGATGGTGTCAGCCTCCAAGATTCCCAAGTATTTGTAGGTTTCCTTTTCTTCGAGCGTTCTAATCTTGTCTTGATGTCGTAGTTTCATTGCGTCAGTTAAACGTCGTTTGCCACATTTCATTACAAGCATGGCACATTTTTCCACACCAAATTCCATTCCTACGTCCTGATTATATATTCTGACTGCGTGTATTAGAGTTTCCTTTTTTTTTTTTCATTTTTTGCAAATAGTTTGATGTCATCCATGTACATTAAATGATTGATTTTTTCCAGCAATATACTTAGTTTGTATCCGGCTGTGCCCTTTCTGAATATGTGGTTAAGTGGCATCATGGCAATTTAGAATAGTAATGGTGATAGAGCATCTCATTGGAAAATACCTCTTTTGATCTTTGTTTCAGCTAAGCTTTTTCCTCCTGCTGTCAATGCCAATCTCAAGGTTTTCATGCTTTTGTCGATAAACTTTAGGATTTCATGTGATATTTTGCACATTTTGAGGCTGTTCATTATCCAACCCTGCGGAACCATATCATATGCCTTTTTGTTGTCAATCCAGGCCATAGCTAGATTTTTCCGTCTGGTCTTGCCCTCATTTAGGATGTGTTGATCAATGTAAAGTAACTCTGCTTTGCCTCAGTATACTTTGCAGTATTGCCAGGGAGCAAACCGTGGCTTGTTACCGAGTAGTAAATCTCTTTACTTAATTGTGCTGTTAATATTTTCCTCATCATTCCTTGGCAAGTTATGGGTCTGTAATTGTTTAGGGCGGTTCCTTTGTTTGGATCCTTTTGTATCAATGTGTTCCTTCTTTTGGTCATCCTTTCGGGTACGTGTACTCTTTGTAGGCATTTATTCATTTCTAGTGCTACTCTGTCGTGAATGGAAGGGAATTTCTTGAACCGGAAACCATGTATTCCATCATGGCCTGGCGTTTTCCAGTTTGATATTTTTTAAATGTTATTTTGAGTAAATCGGTGTGTATTTCCGCTTTCGCGTCTTCTTCGAATCCTTCTTGTTCTCTTGTTATATTGTTTATCCATTCAGCCTTTTCGTTATGTTTTTTTCTGGTTGCCATATTTGGTCCAAAATGGTTGGGTTTCTTTTGCATGCGGTTGTTGGTATGTTTTATTGTCATCTCCTCCCAATCCTTGATAGAATTTTCTTTCATTGTTTTGGAATGTTCTGTTTTACCCTTTGTAGATATCTCTTTAATCTTCCTTCTTTCACCAGTACTTTCTGGTTTATTTCCTCGAGTTGAATTGTAAATTTTTCCTGAGTTGTCTTTTCTTTTCCGTTCCTAATTATCCCAGCGTCTTTCTTTCATTTTATCATTTTTCCCTGTTTTCGTAGATTTTTTATCTGAGTTTCTAGTCGAAATTCCCATCCTGGTTTTAATTTTTCTTTCCTGCTTTTTGAAGGGATCCTCATTTTCTCGAAAACTAATTTCGCTCCCGCATAAATTAGTTCATTTAATTCGGTTATATTATTCGTTGATTGTCAGTAATTGATTCACTTTATTTTTCTCTGCCTTAACTATTCTCCATTCAATGTTTCTTAATGATAGTAAAGTGGTCTTTTCACTGTTCAAAATTCTCTTTAAAGTTTCAAGATTTAACTTTTGTCTTGTGATAGAGTTTGTTCTGAGTTGTTTGGTTGTGCTGTGTTTGGTTGTATGGGTTTTCCATTTTCCAAATTTGGTGGTTCATTTCGGATGGGCTGTTTTTGTTTGTTAATATTTGATGTGCCAGGTAATGTATTATTACTACATTATTAATCATTTAATTTCTGGTGTGTTTCTATTATTTCAAAGTCAGAAAACCAACTCTTCTTTATTATTATTCTAATTTGATCAGCGAGTATCTGACTAGCTGTCTGAAAATTAGAAAGTTCTTGCTAGATCTCCATTTTTTTTTTCCTATACCTCTTTGTGTAGGATTACAATTAAAATAGCAGTGTAGTGCAAGTTGATTGTCTTCCATAGTCCATGCTTTCCGTTTAAGACTCTGGTTAATGTGGTTCCTTAAATCACCATTTGTGTACCTAGAAAGAGAACAGCCAACATTCACAGGATGACGATCGGGTCTCCCATGTTGGCTATCAAGAGAGCACCTGCCGATAATGACACCCAAGCCTGTAATATTTGAATTTGACAATTTATCATGGGTGGTATATTGTAGCTATACCAGACCCAGAGGTTGTTTATTATTTGCCCACCTGACACAGATGTGACCGACGACAGTCATAGTGAATGTTCATTAACAGAGGTTCACAAGAAAAAAAAACTTAGTTAAAGTCCATTGACTTCATCATCATCATCATCATCATGTCGTGCCGCTAGCACGGATATCCCTGACACTCTCTCGCCACTTTTCCCTATCGTTCATCGCCTCTGGCAGATCTTCTGGGCTACATCCCGTATCCTCACATAGCTGCTGTATGTATGTTCTAGCTGGTCGTCCTACTTTAGCACGTCCATATGTGGAGGTCCATAGGAGCTCGTCCCTGCTCCTTCAGCAGTGTCCTGCGTGCCTGGTTTGTCTAAATTGGATAGTTTTCGTGATGGGTGGCAGGTAACCGTATAGTTGGTGCTTTGAGGGGTGTTGCCGCCAGGACTTGTTTAATATTGCTCGCAACATTCTTGTGTAGTTGCCGTCTAGCTTCTTCTCCAACCGTTTTGTTAGCGTCCAAGTGGTCTTATGATTTATTCGATAACGGATATCTGAACTAACTGCAGGCATTCCTGTGTTATCTTTTTCTTTTGTATTTACTTATCTATTTGAAAAAAATTCGGTTAAAATGGTAATGCTTGAATAATTACTAAGCTTCTGATATTTTTTCGTTATATGGAAGACGGAAACAGTTCTAATACTCTCATGCTACACCAAATACACATTTGCTTAGATAGAGAGTAGTTACAAAAGATCAATAGAGATAATGAGGCGTTAGATTTAAACGAATCTATTTCGTGGCTTCAAAATTATTTAGCTGAAATAAATTTGAGGATTTATAAAGTCTTCATTTAAATACAACTGTTAACCAAAAGATTTTACGAGAAACGAAAAATCAATGCTTTAAATATAAGACAGTCAACAAACCCATATTTCTTTGAGCATCACACACAGCAAAAGATTCGTTCGGTTGTTCTGGTTCAAGCCTTCATAATGTTTTGAGTTGCAGTTGTTTTTTTTAATATTTATATTCTCAAAAATGGACATCACGTAGAATTCCAGAATGTTCGTTTCTAAACTTATTTTCTTCTCTTTTTTTTGGTGGGGGAATTTTTTTTTATTATAATTATTTACTCCTCTAGAGTTTTTCACATTATTATTATTATCATAATTATTATTATTATCTAATTTAAGTTATTTTTTTATTTATTCTAATTAGTTTTAGTTTTGGTTTTCTTTTTTAAATTTTTATTTTATTTTGGGAAAATATTATTTTATTTTATGATTGATTCCTTCAGATCTACATATATTCTCAATAACCCAACAATTAAACTAGTAATGAAATTGAGGCGCTAAATTTAAACGAATCTATTTCGTGGCCTCAAAATTATTTAGCTGATTATTTTTCTTTCTTTCTTTCTTTCATTCTTTCTTTCTTTCTTTGTTATGCTTCCTTGGATATCCGCCCCCTTTTTACTATTTTTTCACATCAATCTTGAAAAAAAAAGAATATTCGCACTGAACATATACGTTATAAATAAAATATGTATTTACAAATCAAATTCTCTTCAGTAATCCATCCAATAGTTTCCAAAAATGCCGTCTAAAAATTATATTTTTGTCAAATTATTTTTGTAATCATCCAATTTAATTTTAAAATCTTCTACACTCTTGCTGTTTTTGATCTGATTAGGCAATGTGTTTTAAAAATATATTACTTTATTAGTAAAAAATCTAATTGGTCAGTAGACTTGGTTTTTGAAATCAGTCTTGACAGTAAATTTCCAATTGGAAGAGAACTATTTCAGAAATGTCTACCGTAATTAGAAATTCGATTAAGTATTTTGAAATTTTCAATTAGATTACCACTCATTTTTGTTTCTAATAAAATTAAGAAGTAAGTTGGTCGATTGTCTTGATCCATACCTTATAATGCTGAGTACTAAGCAAGGAGGCATCAAGTTCCATTTTTTGAGTCTTTGGTATGACTTGACCTGGGATTGAACCCCGGTCTCCCGAACCATTGGCGAAAACTCTAACTATTATACAAAAGGCTGGTAACGTCTCCCTGTAACTGTAGTCTTTTTTCCTTTCTATTGTTTTGGTCTCTCTTATTTGTATGGCCTCTAACCTCAATATTACACCTCAATATCCATAACTCCACACTGGAGCCTTGGCCTGAGTACAATCTTCTGCATAAAGTTTTAAGGTTATATATATCTTAAAACAACGTTTGTCTCCCTTGAAATATAATTTCTAACCATCCAACCAATCATTCCATTTGACTTCGATACAAAAAACAAAATATAATTATTAGCTTTACATGTATCATCAAAGCCAACCCCAAGATCTCATTCCTTATTTACTTTTTTGATTTCCCTATTGCTTGATTTATATTAAACTTTATTGTTTTTAAATCTAATGTTGTAACATATTGACCTTCGTCCCAGCCGTCAATCGAAAAACAGGTGTATCAAGATATAGCCTTGACCGTGGACGGGTTGAATTGGCTGCAAATGCGACGCTCAAAGGAAGCAGGTGGATTTCAAACAATGATATAACCCGGTGCGACAGACAGTTCGAGTTAGTCGGAGTCAGTTTGTTGCAGTTCGAGGCAGTGAGAACCAGCAGAGGGCTGGGCCCTCAGGACCCCCGGTCGAGCAGCATAGCAGAATGAGAAAGAAGTGCTGCTAATGACAGAAGAACTGGGGGTCAATATGTTGCAGTCTGTTCAGTCTCCAACTCACCTCTCATACATAACCCTTTCGCAACCCTTTTGAATAAAGTGTGAGAGGTATATTTTTCTAAAGAAGTCTGTTCGTTCGTCGTTATTGTTGATTTTGCTTCTGCATGTATATGTGTATAGTTGTATATAAATATTGCTATGCAACATTGTGTGTTATTTTATATTTTTCTATACTCAATCTTAATTTCCAAATATCTTCCTAATATGACAATCGTTTAGATTCATCGGTGTTGTTTCTTTTTATCCAGTGAATATGGAAGGCAAAAGACAAAAAGATTTGCAAATCTAATCAGAAATTTACGAGTTCAGTCAAGAAATTAATGAGACTGATATTTATTCTATTTTTTAATTTTATCAGTGTTAACTTTAAACATGTGCTGAAACACTGTGTTCATATTTGTCTCTCAGAATTCACGTTTTACAGAGTTATCAAGGATTATTACAGGTCTGTTCGGTTAAGTGTGTCCCAAAAAGGGAACACGAGATAAAATTCTGCGTCAAATTTCAGGACAATTCGACTGAAACATTTAAAAAGGTTAAAACAGATTTATGAAAATCAAATTCTTTTGGGGGGCCGAGGTTTTTGGGGGTAAGGGGGCATTTTGGATGGCTAAGAGATTGTAAAAGATAAATCCCGTTCTGATTTACGGATCACTTTACAAACTAAAGAAATTGCGACAAAAATAAAGCTCTTCATACAGGGGTTCGATAATAGAGCCTCACCACCGGATAATGATTTGAAGTATCAGATTAATTGATTAATTGATTTATTTTAACAGCATATTAAAGGTTATTTTATACCTAGAGGTTAGGGAACGACATTCAGTTTATATTTACATTTTTTGTCTAGTTTTTCTAAAGAGAATTTTTGGGGGAACGATCCTATTGAATATGAACAATCTCTAAACAGATCTATTTGACCCCTAAATGGGGCCCAAGCATGTACAACATCGTTGGGTCAGAAAGCACCAGCGAATGATAACAATGATGGAGTAATTCCACACTCCACACATTCCCAGAACTGGAGTTTCGTTATCTGATGCAAATAGTGTCATACACAGGACCCCCTTTTTCTTGGAGGGGTCTTCCCCGTCTTCAGAGGATACAGTCTAGAGAATATTGTATGCCTCGCCGACAAGCCACTTTGAAGAATCAGGTTATTTGTGATGTTCTGGTGAGATTTGAGAGTTTTTTGTTTTGTTTTGTTTTGTTTTGTTTTGTGTGTGTGTTTGTGTGTGTGTTTTGTTTTCGTTTTTGTTATTTTTGCGTGCGTGCGTGCGTGCGTGCGTTTTTCTATTTATTTCTTTGCTTTTTTTATTTAAGACTGTCCACATGGTGGTGTATTTCACACCAGCGAACAGGGCAATTATATGACGTATGCAGTCATATATGTTTAGAGTAAGTCTTTGGTATTAACCAAAATAGATGGTCCCCAAACGTTGCATTCCGTTTCCTCCCTCTCCTTTATACACACTTGTCAAATCCACTTTGGAGAAAGAAAATACAATTTTGGGCTGCTTTTGGTTCGTCTCTAACACTAGCTTTGCCTTCCCAATTTTTTTTTTTTTTCATTGGCCTTTGCACCACGTCTCTTCGATCTTTTGTCGCCTCATCATTTTTGTGAATGTTAGTGGCGGTTGAACCCTTTTTGTTTGGGTGGAGGCTTCAAAACTCAATTATTTCACTTCCGTTTCGTATATATGTAATGATGCAACACCTGTAAAATGTAGACACCGGATCAGTAATGCTCTTAGAATGTTGCTGTAAAAAGTCCGTTCACTCTGTTAGCAGAGGTTGTACAATACGCCGACTGAACCTAAGCAGGAGAATAAGAGTTCCCAGGGCAACGATATTTCTGTGTATGACACTAAACTATATACGAGGGTGAGGTTGTACTCCTGGAGCTTAGTGGAATGTACCTTTCCTAACCTGGAGTGGTAGTACCTATATCTATGGGTCAAATAGAACTATTTAATCGTTTACTATACCTGAAAACAAATGTGTTAACGAATAATTAATATTGAACAGAATCTTTAGTGTTATATTACAATACTTGAAACCGTTTTACTGTTTGAAAACAAATAACAAATATCAAATACAATTATTAGAGTTAGATAGCAATATATGAAACCATTCATCTGTTTGGAAACAAACCATTAACATCTAATAGAATTATTAGTGTCAGATGGCAATGCTTGAAACCATTTTACTTTGTGCAAACAAATGAGCTGTGATCCATTTTTCTGAGCTTGTGTCTTGTCCATTTTTAAAAAAGAATCCAGAATACTTGACTATCAAAACTATTTCACAATTTATTTCTTTAAGTTACAATTGTAGAGTTTGGATTCTCACTGTGTCCTTGTGATGTATTCTTTTCTTCGTTTCGTTTCGTTGTTTAATGGCATATCAACCTTTGTAGGTTATTTAATGCCAATGCTCTTCTCCTAGAAGAACAGTATTGGTACTATTTAACCCATAGCTGGAAGGATAAGGGGGGGGCATAACTTTCCTAAGGGTATTTGCCAGAAAGTGAACGAAATAGCGCGACTGGAGTACGAACTCGCTTACAACGATTCCGCAGTCCATCGCTTTAACCATTACACCGCGAGGACACCCCCAGTATTCCTTTCTGACTTTCTTTATATCTGTCTGTTTAATACAGGGTGATGCTTTAAATATTCCCAGGCATTTGTCGCTTTCTTTTTCTTTAAGTGATTTGATGCTTTCCTGGTTTCGTAAAGATAACTTCTTCCTTGCATCGCCTTTTCTTTTATTCATTATAAGCATCGTTCATGTTTCAATTCCAAATTCCAACGCTTAGTCTTTGCTGAATATTCTAACTGTATAAGGTTTTCCTATTATTATTTTACTCTTTGCCAGTTTTTCACGCCAGCTCTTATTGGAGGTTTTCAATGAAGTCTGAAAGACAGCAAGTCTATTCATACGTCCAGGACTTCTCCAAGTGTCCTAGCTTATTTTAATGGTGCTGCCGTCTGGATGGTCTCCATTCTTTCTCTGAACTTCAGTTCAAGCAGTCTATTTTCCAGCTTCTGGCGGATTGATCCAAGTGATCTACCTTCATCTTCACGTTTCACAACTTTTTTAAATTCAGGTAGTTGTTGGGTTTTTCACTTTCTTTTATTTTAACTCAGTGAAATATCAAAATCCCCTGGATGAAAAGTTCTTTTCTTCTAGCTAATTAACATTAGGTTTGGTCTTCTGGCTTTGATTGGGTGATCCATTTGGATCTTAAAGTACCAGAGAGTTTTATGTGTCGCATTTTCTTAAATGGATTCTGATTTATACATACATCATTAATCAATATGACTAAATTTCAGACTCATTGTACAATTCCCAGTGGATCACCTATCCCACTCAGTCGGGCCTGTTCTTGGTTTGATTTGGTTTGTTATTATGGCATATCAACCGTCGTTGGTTATTGAATGCCAAATCCTGTTTTTAGATATATATTAAATATATGATATGTAAACACATTTTTTAGATACACACAGTTAAATGATCAAAAAGTTCTATTTCTAAAAATTTAATTTAGTACAAATCCTCAAAGTTAAATGGTACCAAAAATTGTTATCTATCTCTAACAATTCAATTAAACATCAGTCATTTGTTTACGCATAGTTAAATGATCAAACAATTCTATTTCAAGCAATTCAGTTTAGTATTAGTCATTTATTTGTACTTAGTTTAGATGTTAAAACAGTTCTATTTGATCCATAGATAGGATCCTATCTGGTACTATTTACCAACCCCTCCGCTCGGGCAGGATATGACACAAGGTCAATTTTTAAGCGGAGTTTAACAGGTTTTGAATTCAGAGTTTTCCTTCTCCTAGACTAGTTGCCTAACCAAGGCTGAAGAACCTAGTCCGTCCTACTATTTACCCATAGCTGGAGGGAGAATAAGGGAGTTCATACCTTTCCCAAGGGTATTTGCCCGAAAGTGAATGTAATAGCGCGACTGGAGTACGAACTCGCGTACTACGATTCCGCAGTTCCTCGCTTTAACCATTACACCACGAGGACACCCATAGGATCCTATCTGGTGCTATCATTCTGGGGCAGAACAGACCTGGGAGTGATAGCTATTCAGGGGTACTCCACATTCATAATTTCAGATTATTTAATGTCATATCAAGAACAGTCGTTGGCAGGGAGAGTCTTACCCCTCTACAGAGAAGCAGTTGGCGTATTCTAACCCCACCCTAGTTGACTGGGCTGGTACTTGCTCTTGTACTCCTTCTGTGTCAGTTTGTTGCATTTGTGATTAATTGTTTCATCGCTCTCCACACATGACCGACACTTGCAATTCTTCTGCATATTATCAATGTTTGTTTTGACATAAATAGTCGTAACGGAATTATACCGTCGGGGAGTCTTCCATTTCGACCTTAACTGAGCGACATTGGTTAACTAGCTCCTGCAACGTGTTCGATTCTGGTGATTTCGGCAACTTTTGATTAATTGCTGTTTTTCTGTCCAAGGTGTAAGCTAAAATGTATTTTATTGCACCTAGCTAACTGGACGAGATTTTAAACTTTATAAACTCGTCTCATTCCCACCAGCTAGAAGTTGTTTGATAACTGTTCTATTCAAAACCCTCAACCACTCGCTTACATTGTTACAGAAAAAGCGTTATAATAATTTTTCATTACCATCATCAGGATGTGGTAACAGCTCGGATTCTTTTGACTAGCAGTCACCATTCGTCCCTATAGGCTACCGCTTTTAGTCCTCTAGATTGCACCCAGTGTCCGCGCTTACGTTAACTAGAATCTAGTTAACGTAAGTTTTTGCACGTTTGCTAATACTGGTGTGTCCATGTGTAGAAGTCCATGAGAAAACGTCTGCATGTCTTGTTTATTTTACTCGGATGGTTAATAAGATGAGGGGCAAGTGGCTGTACAGCTGTTGTTTTGCAGGATGCCGCTTCTAGGATTAGTTCAAAACAGGACACAAGATTCTCGTTTAGTTCCGACCTGGCTTTTTCTCAAAACGTTTCGTGAGATTCCGTGTAGTGCAACCATACAGTATTACTGACACGGCTACAGCTTACAAGAAGTATTTATCTATGATATACTTATTATGAGGATTGATAAAAAAAAGTAGTGCCCGTTTTAATCTCATTTTAAGTGTATTTGCAAAAGATCTTTGTGTTTTTGTTGTTTTGTTTTTTGCTTTTTAAGCTGCAGACCATAAAATGCCAACAAGCCTTAGGGAAGATTATAAAAAGTTACTTTCTCTTTCCCTACCCATAATCCTCTTTCAAAATGGCTTCCCCTCTGGACGCGCGAGGGAAGAAAAGAGCTGTCATAGAATTACCGTTTTTTGAAAGGAGAAAATGCTGCAAACATTCATAAGTGCTTAGTGAATGTTTATGCACTTGATATAAAGTGGAGTAAGATAAGTAATGTACTTTTGCAACATGACAATGCAACGACTTACAGCTGTTCAAAAACTAAACAAGACAATGAAAGCGCATGACCGGACAACTTTGCTTAGTCCACCCTACACACTTCACCATTCCACCAAGAATTTCATTTGCTTGGGCCCATTAAGGAGACAACTAGAAAATAGCGGTTCTCCAATGATGATGAGGTGAAAGAGGCAATGAGAAACAAATCGGGTTTACAAGTTCTTATTTAAAGGTCAAAGTTCACGAGTGACAAGGAAAGAAAACTAGATTTAGAATATTCAGACATTTGTACTTTTTTTTCTGTGTCTCTGCTGTTAAATCTGTTGAAATTAAAGAATAGCCATTACTTTTTATTGGTACCCCGTTGTTCGTAGTGAGGGAATTTACCGACATCATACCAATTATTATTTAATAGTGCCAGTGGTGTAATGGTTATCGTCGAAGGGAATGGACACAGCGACACGAGTTCAAATTCCTGGACGAGACTGATTGCATTTCACATAGTACTAATACCCTTGGGAAAGGTATGAATCCAATTATTCTCCCTCCAGCTATGGATAAATAGTAGGACAGACTGGGTTCTTCAGCCTTGTTGGGGCAACTAGTCTAGTAGAAGGAAAACTCTGAATTGAAACCTGTGAAACTCCGCTTAAAATCATTAACCTTGTGTCATATCCTGCCCGAGCGGAGGGGTTGGTAAATTGAATTCTTTAATAGAAGTAGTAGTAGTTGTTGCGTTTACCAATAATATGCTTTCTATAAAAAAAAGTAGTCGTATTTATCGGAGTTAAACTTTGTGGTAGTTATAGTTGTCATATCCTGCCCGAGCGGAGGGGTTGGTAAATAGGATAAAAAAAAAAGAAGAAAATCCACAGAATTTTAAGGGTCTCATTGTCTCGGAATGATTCTAGTTCTTGCTTATACCATTTGGTAGTATGGTCAACTTTCAATCTCTTGCACAATTCTCTGTGGATCACCTTTCCCATCCAGTCGTGCTTGGTCTTGTACTCTTTTTGTGCTAGTTTATTGCAACCACTTATAATGGGATTAACCGTTTCGTTTTTTGCTTAGCATAATCTACACTTGCTATTTGGTTGCATATTATCAATTTTCGCTTTGATATATTTGGTCCTAATGGCGTTGTTTTGTGCTACTAATAAAAAAGATTCGGTTTCTCTCATAAGGTTTCCCTATAGCTAAGTTCAGGATTTCTCGTTTGCAATTTCTTTACTTTGTCACTTGAAATCTCCATACATTTGTTTTTCTCCCCGTTTCTGTTTTCTAGTTTTAACTGTTTTTCTGTCTGGCCTTATGTTGTAACTGCTGTCACTCGCTGCTGTGATTAGTCTTTTTTGGCTTTTTTTAATGGAATTTTTGAGTTCTTGTTTTGATGCATCTACACAGTCCTCAATACTGGCGAATCCTCTTCCTCCTTTTTTTACTTGATACATATACTCTATGTCATCTCTCGAATGTAAGGCCCAGTGCTTAGCCATCAATTTCCTTGTCATTTGTTCTGTTTGTCTGAGTTCCCTCCTTCTCCATTTTAGGAATGGCATTTTTATTATTTTTACTCCTTGAGAGTTTTTTGTTTTTTACATCAGTGCAGAGTGACAGTCTTAAGGACTCTTCTTGGTATTCAGGCCGATCTTAATAATGCTGTTGTCTGAATGGTCTCCTCTTGTCCTCTGATTTCAAAGTCTTCCAGTCCCTTCATCAAGTCTTTGGAGATTGTTCCTAGTGCACCAATTACCATTTGTATCACCGTCACCTTCCTGTTCCATAGTTTTTTAGTTCTCTGTCAAGGTCTAAGTAGTTATCTCTTTTTTCGCTTTCTTTTAGAATCACTCTGTGGTCCGCCAGAACGGCAAAGTTCACCCTTCGGTAGGTTTTCTTTTTTTTTTTTTTTGAGGGGGAGGGACTATCACTAGGTCTCTGGTCATCTGGCCAAGATTAGTTGATCCGTTTGTATCTCAAAATCCCAGAGAAGTTCATGCGTCTCATTTTCCAGAAGGGATTCCGGGTTGTTCATATATTATTATTATTAGCATTATTGTTACTCCTTGAGAGTTTTCCACATCAGCTAACGCTGATGGCCTTTCACAGAAGTTTAAGTGACAGCAAGTCCCCTCAAGTCTCCCGAACTCTTATCAGTATTCTGGCCAATCTCAACAACGCTGTAGTTTAGATGGTCTCCAATTGTCCTCTTACTTCCAAGTCCACCAGTCCATGTACCAATCCTTTATTCACTGCACCCGGGGCACCAATTACAACTGGTATCACCGTCACTTTTATGTTCCACAGTTTTTTCGGTTCTCATGAAAAGTCTCAGAACTTATCTCTCTTTTTGCTTTCTTTCAATTTTACTCTGTGGTCAGCCAGGACATCATCATCATCATCATCATCATGTCGAGCCGCCAGGAGGGATATACCTGACCCTCTCTCGCCACTTCTCCCTATCGTTCATCGCCTCAGGCAGGTCTTCAGTGCTACATCCCGTATCCTCACATAGCTGCTGTATGTATGTTCGAGCAGGACAACAAGTTCCACAATTCGGCAAGTCCTCTTTTTCTTTTCCTTTTTTTTTTTTTTTGGCTATCATTAGATGTGGTCGTCTGGGCGAGATTAGGTGATCCGTTTGTATCTCAAAATCCCAGAGAAGTTCGTACATCTCAATATCCAGAAAATATTCTGGATCGGGCTTATATTATTATTATTGTTATTTACTCCTTGAGAGTTTGTCCCATCAATCTTAGCTGATGGTCTTTCTCTGGAGTTTGAGTGACAGCAAGTCTCTTCAAGTCTCCAGAGCTCTTCTCAGTATTCTCGCTGTTCTCAATAATGTTGTAGTTTGAATGGTCACCACTCGTCCTCTTATTTCCCAAGTCTTCCAGTCCCTTTAATAATCCTTTCGTGATTGAACCAAAAGCATCAATCACAACTGATATAATTGTCACCTTCATGTTCTATAGTTTTTTTCGATTCCCCAGCAAAGTCCAGGTACTTATCCTTCTTTTCACTTACTTTCAGTTCATTATTATTATTATTATTATTATTATTATTGTTGTTGTTGTTGTTGTTATTATTATTCATCATTGTAATATCGATCAATCTTTCACATATTATTTAGTAATAATAGTGCCATTTGCTAGAATAATATTAATTATTTAGTCGTGGTAGTAGTAGTTGTTATTAATGCTACTTTACTAATTGTGAGTTGTTCACACCAGGTATATTATTTATTGATTTTTTAATCATTCATTTGTCATTTATTTGAAACGAGCGGCTGCGTCTGGACATTCTTACTTTTCTTTCAGTGCTTTGGTCATTATCCCAACATTTTTGGACGAATCAATTCCTTCTTTAACACAATATTCACGACATCGCGGCAATAAACGTGAACACTTCTGCAATCTAAATCTCACAGATGCTCCATTTGCTAGGAACTAATCTCCTTAACTACACTGAGTGGCTCATCGTGATATTTCTTCGTCGTTCCTTAATTAAATAATCCCTGTAACATGTCTTTCGGCCCGAGTGCCTGCTACGAATTTACGAGAAAAGCGCCATTCACTATTTGGCCATTTTGTTTAACAACGGTGTCTACGGTTTACACTGCCAGCTGCATTTTCTCTTGAAGTCCTGTAGTACCATTGTCATTACACTGCCTGCCTAAAAAGCAAAGAGTTTTATTTTTCAGGTTGGCAACCATGATTGAAAAATCAGCTGACCTTTTGAAAACGAGTTAAAGCGTTCAGTTCATATTTACCACTCAAAATTCACGCCCCCTGTTGGTGGGACTTTGAATACACTGACTGTATCCCCTCTCGAGGGGTAAGACATCTCCCAAAATGATGTGTCCTGGCTTGGACACTAAATTGCATCTGATGGTGAGGCTCCAGTTCTGAAGAGCTGGGAGAGTATGGAGTATCCCCCTTCATTGCCATTACTCTCAGGTCCACTCTGATGTGGAGTTGTAGCTTTTTAAGGTCGAATTTATGATTCAAATTGATCTGTTTATAAATTATTTGTATCCGTCAGTTCTGTATGCAAAAAAAGCAAAGAAAATTAAACTCTTGCGAAATAACAACAAAAATATTGTATTGCTCAATTGGCTGGGATTGTAGAATACGCCGACTGCTTCTCTGCAAAGGGGCAAGATCCCCACACACAATGAGTGTCCTTGATATGACACTAAACAATCTGGTGGTGAGGCTCCAGTAATGTTGGAGCTTTGGCGATTGCAGAGTACTCCTTCATTGCCATCACCCTCAGGCTCGGAGTGGTAGCACCTGATGGAGTCCTATCTATGGGTTAAATAGAACCATACCGTGGTTTGAGTTTACTTTTTTTGCCTTTAAACTGAGTGCTTATGCTAAATTGAATTGATTAAAACGGATCTGTTTTGTACATTGAAACTCTACTGACACTATTGTTTCATTTTGAGCTGTTTTGACAATTAACTGTGAGTAAAAAAAATCTGTACTTATATTAAACTGAATTAGCTGAATTAGAACGGTTTGCATATACTGAATAGCTTGAAATTGAAATGTTTTTGACAATTAGACTGTGTAATCATGTTAATCTGAATTATTTGAAATAGGACTGACTGTTTGCATAAAAATGGATTTGGCGTTAAATAACCTACAAAGGTTGATATGCCATAAAACCCAACCAACCAACCAAAAATATTGTAAATACAAAAGTACAATTAACGCGATCTTTGCCTACATTCGTCAGAGATGAGCAAACAACAAGATGGAAAAATAATTGATACATTCATTTATTTCCTCTGCAATCTTTTACTTACCAAGTAAAAGCTAATTATGGGGGAGTGGAAGAATTCTGAATTCTTCAAAAAAGCATGTTCTTAGAAAAAGGTACGTCCGGGGTTTTGTTTTTGGTGTTTTTTTTTTTTTTTGGTTTGTTTTTGTTTGTTTGTTTGTTTGTTTGTTTGTTTGTTTGTTTTTGGTTTGTCTTTTTTTTTTATTGTTTTTTTTTTCCAGCTTCAAAGGCTGAATGACTAGCTGCTTTTTTTCTTTACAATAAAAAAAAACTCTCCTTTTTTGCCAAAGTTCTTAAACTTTTAGTATGATTTTTTAATCTACTTTCTCTAAGGAAATAGAAAAAACACATTAATCATCCCCTTTTCTACATTACTAGGATATTCTACTATAGATAGGTGAACTGGGTTATAAGAAAATCCGTTCTTATAAATGAATGAAGCAAGAAAATATTCAAGAGCAATCATGAATGATGAACTCTCTGCGATTATAAAGCAAAAGATAAATAAATAAATAAATAAGTTTAGTTTTCGTTCGTGTTTTATGGCATATCAACCATTGTAGGTTATTTAAGGCCAAAATCTGTTTTTACAAATATCGTACCATATTAAATGATTTGTATATATATATATATCAACCATTGTAGGTTATTTAAGGCCAAAATCTGTTTTTACAAATATCATACCATATTAAATATGATTTGTACATATATATATATCAACCATTGTAGGTTGTTTAAGGCCAAAATCTGTTTTTACAAATATCGTACCATATTAAATATGATTTGTATATATTTATCAACCATTGTAGGTTATTTAAGGCCAAAATCTGTTTTTACAAATATCGTACCATATTAAATGATTTGTATATATATATATATCAACCATTGTAGGTTATTTAAGGCCAAAATCTGTTTTTACAAATATCATACCATATTAAATATGATTTGTATATATATATATCAACCATTGTAGGTTATTTAAGGCCAAAATCTGTTTTTACAAATATCGTACCATATTAAATATGATTTGTATATATATATATCAACCATTGTAGGTTATTTAAGGCCAAAATCTGTTTTTACAAATATCATACCATATTAAATATGATTTGTATATATATATATATCAACCATTGTAGGTTGTTTAAGGCCAAAATCTGTTTTTACAAATATCGTACCATATTAAATATGATTTGTATATATTTATCAACCATTGTAGGTTATTCAAGGCCAAAATCTGTTTTTACAAATATCGTACCATATTAAATATGATTTGTATATATATATCAACCATTGTAGGTTATTTAAGGCCAAAATCTGTTTTTACAAATATCGTACCATATTAAATATGATTTGTAAACACATTTAACTGATTACATTTTTAAACGAGCCTGGGTTCATTTTTGGAATGGGTTCAAACATTGCTATATAACATTCACAATTAAACATTAGTCATTTGTTTGCACACCGTTAAATGATCACACAGTTCTATTTCTAACAATTAAATCTTGCATGTATCATTTGCTTGAACAGAGTTTAAATGTCAAATAATTCTTTTTGACCGATAGCTTGGACCCTATCAGGTGCTACCACTACGGGCCAGCGTGGACCTGGGAGTGATAGCAATAAAAGGGTACTCCGCATTCGCCAAAGCTCCCGCCTTACTGGAGCCTCACCATCATACTGTTTTGTGTCATAAGCAGGACACTCGCTGGGGGTTCTTGCCTCTCTGCAGAAATGCAGTCGGTGTATTCGACTGTCCTAGTCGACTGATCTGATAAAAAAAAAAACTCTCTACAATTTATGAAACAATAAATAATGTTCATTCATCGATTCGATAAAGAGCATTCCCTAATCTGAACCTGAGAAAATCCCTTTAAATATGTTTTTTGTCTTAATTGTGTAAAAGTATAAAACGCGTTTTTACTCTCAAGGAGATCAGAGGGTCGCAAAGTCTGCTTGGCTCGGCTGCCTGTTTAACTGGAGAACATTAACCTGTAAAACTAACGTACCTTGTCTACTGTAACAACAAATTTTAACAGTTAGTCGTCGAGTGGCTTTTTTTAAAACCTAGATGAAGTAAATCATTTTTTTTTTCCTTCGCAACTACTAAAACACTAAGAAATTAAAAACAATTAAGCTATTAATCTAATTTACTGAAAACTGAAAAGACAATTTGATTGACATTTTCGTAAAAAGGTAAGCGCTCTTTTACCAAATCTTGTACTCAGACACACAAACACACACACACACACACACACACGCACACACACTGAATTGTTTGACAACACAAAATAGCTTAAAATAGAAATGTTTTTGACAATTAAACGGTGTACTTATGATAAACTTAACTGTTTGAAATAGAACTGATTATTTGTATAAAGATAGATTGGGCATTAAATGGCCTTCAAGGGTTGATATGCCATAAAACCCAAACAAACAAGCTAAAATATAAGCATTTTTATCCATTTAGTGTTACCTGTCAACAGATGACCTTAGAAACCTTCCTTGTTGTTTAGTAATTAGTGAGACAACCACAATTCAAACTTAGCAGTTATCTTCAAAACTTATCTGACCCATCAAGAATTTGGGATTTAGTTTGCAAAATTCATCAATAAATAGTGTTATTAAGATGTGTTCTGTTCTGCGTCACGGTTTTGGTCATCTGCGATCCACATTCGACTATCTACCCAACCATTTCCTCCAGGCACTCTGAGAGATTCGGCCATTACTCTTCTAGTCGACACCCACTTTTCTTCAACTGTACTCAGACTATCATTACTTGGTTTTAAATATTATATCATCCAAATGTTTGACGTCACCAGCTATACACCCCTGAAGTTAATATATCTATATATGTGTATATATATGTATATATATATAAAGAAAAATTGAAAAACAAAGTAATCCCAGTTGATAAATTTAATGAGACAGAAAGTCGATGCTATAACGTTTCGACACCAATAAACCATCAGCAGGACTAAAAAAAGATGATATCGAGTGGCATTCTAAGTCCTGGTGATAGTTTATAAAAACCGAAACGTTATAACGTCGATTGTCACATTAAATTGTTCCCTTTGGATTACTTTGTTTTTCAATTTTTCTCCATATTGTCGGATTCTTTTCCATTATTTACTTATATATATATATATATATATATATATATGTGTGTGTGTGTGTGTGTGTGTGTGTGTGTGTGTGTGTGTGTGTGTGTGTGTGTGTTCATATATACATTTTTTTTTTAATTTTCATCATACAACGTGTGGAAGCACGTGCGATACCCTAGCCTCATCAGCCGCCAACAAGGGTGATAACACAGTTTCGGTAGCTCAAGGCGGTACTGCCACTCCTGGCGCTACCGAGCAGCTTTTGCCACCGGATAGGGTATTTAAAAAAAAAAACCTATGTATACACAAGATCAACTAAAAGCGGACATTACATTAGACGTTCGTTCATCTTCATTTTGGTGCAGTTTGTGATTTAAAAAAGCGTTTACTTACGGCCGTTAGATGTCATAGCAACCGTTTCTTGATTTGCGTAATTACACGAGAATGGTGGTTACACGTGTATAACATTCGTGTTGAAATCCTTTCTATATCCGTTATCTTTTCGATTCGTTTTCTTTCATTTATATATATATATACATACATATATATATATATATATATATATATATATATATATATATATAATACAATACAGCGTCTGGCAGGAGAATCTCTTGGACTTGGAATGTAAATAAAAAAAAATATACCATAAACCATATTATGACACCAGTATTCACTGGTGCTAAAAACTTATGGATAGAAGAGATCCAATGTCCATACCGAAGACAAGAGAATAAGAAATCTCTCTAAGAACTAAAGTCCCTCCAGCAAAAACCTTACTCTCCGAAAAATTGAGTAAGATAGAAAGACTTCGCCAGCCAGATACCTGAATTTTCTGTCACTTAAATAAAACAAGAAACGATAATTCATATATATATATATATATATATGTATATATATGAATTATCGTTTCTTGTTTTATATATATATATATATATATATATATATATATATATATATATATATATATGTATTACAACGTTGTTTTTCAATATATGGTTGTCAATTGTTTACGGATATTTTTCTTGTCTTTGAATTGCCAACACCCAGACAACTTGTTCCAACGAACTACTCAAACTTTCCAGAGAATTTTCGGATAGATTGTGTCATTCCCTCATTTGTGAATCTTTCAAACACAACGTCGACACAGAGGGAGTTGAAAAACCAATTAGCCGGAAACATGTGTGGTAGTCAAAGAACTAAGCCCACAATCAAGTACCATGACTTGCATAGGACTACACTATTCAAGATTTAATTGTACTATAACAAGGAACATAATTCGCCATTTTTTTCTTATCATCATTTAGTTATAAGGATCACATCATCTAAATACTTGACCTCACCTGCAATAAACTCGTGGAGCCTCACTCTGCAGTCCTGCAATTTCATGACAAATAAAATCTATTGTTGTCTGCAGCCTATGTTTAAAGACTTGAGCCTTCAACTCTCCCCTGTAAAAGTAATCAGCAAGAGATATATTTGTGGCTTATGTTTAAAGACGAGTATCTCCAGAGGGAGTCATTACAAGGGGATAGATCTGGTAACCAGACCGTTTCAAGGCGTCATGACGCAGAGAAAACTTTCAATCACAAATGCTTGATGTTCAGCACTCTACGTCATGATGGTTTACTGTGACTTAAAGTCCAATCCTATCACTGCTGTTAGCTCCTGCGGCTCTTTTTAACTCGAGGACCATTAGATAGTCAAAACTGTATTTAAAAGAATGCCAATTGTCAAAAGAAAATAATCCAAACAATAAAAATTTAAAACATATAACATTTTTTACAAATTTCAAAACATTTTGACGTAACGTTTCAGTCTAAAATTAAATATTTCATTGAGTTATTTTAATAAACACTTTGTAAACTCTTGTTTCCAAAGTGTGCAGAAAATGCCTGGGTTCCAGTGTCATATTGATATTGGATGAAGAGAGATGAAAATTATAGAAAGAATAAACGACTAGCTACAAGAAGAGATTGGAGAAATTAGAATTAGATAGAAGAATTTGAGGTGATATTATTGAAAGTTATAAAATAATTAATAGAATTTCTAATTATGGTAGACATTTCTAAATATTCCTCCTCCAACTGAAAATGGCCCTGTCGACTGGGGCTGTAGAATACACTGACTGCATCTCAACAGTAGGGTAAGACCCCCCACTCCAACAAGTGTCCTGGATATGACACTAAAAATCTGATGGTGAGTCTCCTGTAGTACTGGAGTTTTGGAGAATGTGTAGTACCTGTTTATTTCCATCGCTCCCAGGTCCACTCAGGCCCGGAGTGGTAGCACCTGATAGGGTTCTATCTATGCGTCGAATAGAACTGTTTGATCATTTAACTGTCTGCAAACTAATGACTGATTGTTAATTAAATTGTTATTGTTAAATAGCAATACTTGAAAACATTTAACTGTGTGCAAACAAATGATTAATCGTAAATAGAATTATTCGTATTAGATAGAAATAAGAGAAATCATTTAACTGTGTACAAAATAAAGATGAGCTCAGATTCGTTAAAAAATGTTATCTACATAATATGTTTTGAAATCATATTTGACATAAATGTATAAAAGGATTTGGCATGAAATAACCTAAAACGGGTGATATGCCATAAAACCAAACCAAACCAAACCAAATTTAACTGAAAGACAGATTTCAAAACCTAAATCTATTATCAATTATTTTTTGTCTTCATTTTTAATTTTTTTGTTTTTTGTGGTTGATGGGGAGGGCTAATAAAGTAACATACATTCGGAACAAATTGCTAAATCAGATCTTGCCCAGTCAGCTGGGGCTGTAGAATACACAGACTGCTTCTCTGCAGAGGGGTAGAAATCGCCCCCCCCCAATGAGTGTCCTAGATATGACACTAAACAATCTGATGGTGAGGTTCCAGCAATGCTGGAGCTTTGGGGAATGCGGAGTACCCCTTTATTGCCATCGCTTCCAGGTCCACTCTTGTCCGGAGTGGTAGCACCTGATAAGGGTCATATCTATGGGTTAAATAGAACTAACGGCATACTAAACTGAATATCCTGAAATAGAAATGTTTTTTGACAATTGAATCGTGCTTACATTTGAACTGCATCCTTGTGCTAAACTGAACTATTTCAAATAGAACTGTTTTTTGACATTGAAACTGTATTTACACCAAACTAAATTGTTTAACATAGAACTGTTCTGACATGTAACTGTGTGTAAAAAAAATCTGTACTTTTACTAAACTGAATTAGATGAAGTAGAATTGCTTGACTAAACTGAATAGCTCGAAATAGAAATGTTTTTTACAATTAAACTGTACTTAGATTTAAACTGCGTGCTTTTGCTTAACTGAATTGTTTTAAATTGAACTATTTTTTACATTGAAACTGTACTTACACTAAACTGAATTGTTATATATAACTGCTTGAATAGTTTGAAATAGAAATGTTTTTGACAATTAAACTGTGTACTCATGTTAAACTGAATTGTTTTAAATAGAACAGATTATTTACATAAAAATGGATTTAGTGTTAAATAACCTACAAAGGTTGATATACCATAAAACCCAACCAAACCAAACCAAACTAAATCAGATCAAAAACTGTAATAGTGTAACAATATTTAAGATTAAATGAGATGATTTCAGAAATAATGGTAAGAAAAAGAAATTCAAAGAGCAATTAAGGGAACTATCAGATGAATTACTGAACAGAATTCGATCTGTATATACAAACAAACAGTTTGTTTGTTTGGATTTTATGGCATATCAACGTCCGTTTGTTATTTAATGCCTAATCTATTTTTATACAAATAAACAGTTCTATTTCAAACAATTCAGTTTAGCATAAGTACGCAGTTTAATTCTCAACACTTTTCTATTTCAAGCTATTCAGTTTAGTCAAACAGCCCTAATTCAAACAATTCAGTTTAGTATGAGTATAATTTTTGTCCACACACAGTTAAATGCCAAAACAGTTCTATTTCAAACAATTCAGTTTCGTGTAAGTACAGTTTCAATGTCAAAAACAGTTCTATTTTAAACAATTCAGTTTAGTATTAGTATACATTTTAGTTCTGTTTTACCAATAGATAGGGCCCTATCAAGTGCTACGACTCCAGATCAGAGTGGACCTGGGAGTGATGTCAATGAAGGGGTACTCCGCATTCCCCAAAGTTCTAGCATTACTGGAACTTCACCATCAGATTTTTTTGCATCATATCTAGGAGACATGTTGTGGGAGGGATCTTACCTCATTGTAGAGCTGCTGTCGGTGTATTCTACAGCCCCAGCCGACTGAACAAAGATCTGTATGTAGATATTGTATTAATAATGTTTATGTTTAATGCAAAAATATATTTCTTGGATTGATATGAGACGATAGTAAAAATGAAAGTTGCCCATGAAGCCATGGACAGCTATCGGTAGGCTATCGGTCATATGGAAGTCAGACCTGACCGATGAAATGAAACGCAGTTTTTTCTAAACAGCGGTCGTGACGATACTGCTATATGGATGCACTACATGGACGCTAAATGAACGTAAGGAGAAAAAGCTTGACGGCAATTACACAAGAACGCTGAGAGCAATATTGAAAAGGTCTTGGAGGTAGCACCCCACAAAGCAGCAGCTGTACGGCCACCAACTACCCATCATGAAAACTATCAAAGTTAGACGAACCATACATGCGGGACACTGCTGGAGAAGTAAGGATGAGCTCATAAATGAGGAATCCCGTGGGCCCCTTCATATAGACGAGCAAAGTCAGGACAACCAGCTCGAACCTTCGAACAGCAGCTCTGTTCCGATACGGGATGTAGCCCTGAAGACCTCCAGGGAGCGATGGACGATAGGGATAGGGATATCCGTGCTGATGGTGTGATATGATAATGATAATTGATTTACTTATTTCTACCTATCAAAGCATTACTAGTTATTTCAATTTACTCAGGATGAAACACTCGAGTAATATATGACAGTCAAAAAACACGTGTACAGAACAATACATACATAGTCTCCAAAATAAGATGTTTATGAACAGGACTCAGACCTTCACTTACTGCCAAAACCCGTTGAATGCTTCTGTTCACGTCAGATTAAGCTGTGATGAGGGAGGTGATTATTTATGAACAGTACATTCCATAAGTAATCTGATACCTATTTAACTAAGTAATATGATTAAGGATGATAATTAATTATTATAGTTAATTATTTTATTTGTATTATCAAATTGTCTGTTAGCTAAAAACTTTGAATGGAAGTGTAAGTCGTGAAGGTCATATGCGTACATGAGTCGCAGGAATAGGACGACAGTCAGCCTCTCATAATAGGGGTTTTGTTTTGAAATCATTATTGTCGGCCGGATGTTTAAAATAAACACATTTTGACTTCAATGACAGCTGATTTAGTATGGAAAGAAGTTCAATGACACGTGTTCTTATTTCATTAGAGGATGAGGTAATTCATATATGATATAAGCTAGAGATTTTTGAAGTCATTTGGACAGTCGAGTTCAGAATTGATGGTCAAAGACATTCGGAGGAGTTCAGAAGTTCGAGAACCTCTTGGGAAGATGGGATAAGAAAAGTGCAGCCGGTATTTTCTTTCGTCTACTACTCATATATCTGATAGTGTTTCTATGTAAGGACTTATACCTTTCATGCTGTTTCTCTTGTGTTTCGATAGCCGACTATTGTATGAAATGTTGCGGTCAGAAAAAAACTTTTTTTTATTGGAAGTAATGGGTCTGTCTTGTATTTGAGAAGTGTAAAGCCAATTGATGTTTGAGATGGTGCCGGGTCGGTTAGGCAACGTTACACCTGAAAAAGCCAAGTTTAGTGTGTGACAAGAGATTTATGACTTGCAACTATGTCATGCTAAAATTTCTGGTTCCCGCTAGATTACTAAAGTGAATCAGTGATGATTGTTATCAGTACATAGATTGATAACCGCTTAGTCACAGCTGGTACTGTAAGCAATCGAAAGTCTACGTGCTTGCAAATTTAAGTAAATAAAAACAAGATGTTTGTGATTGACATACGATTAAGTTATGCTGAAACACCGCTTCCCGTTAGATTACTGAAGTTAAGCAACGTTGAATTTGTTCTGTACTTTAATTGGTGACCACTTAGAAACGGCATGTGTTTCTATCAACCTGAGGCCTGTGTGTCCGACAGCTACTTTTTGAAAAAATTATTGAATTCGTATACTTAGTAGATATTCACATAAGATTTTTTTATTTAGCAGTAAATAAGCTAATGATATACAAGACACAAAATATTTTATTTTCATAGCTGAACATTCTGGCTTCATAAAACATTTTTTAAGCAAACTAGATTAGATTATTTTAAGTCAATGATATATTTTCTTCAGGTCATGCAGAAGAAAATACATGGAATAACCCAATAGGAAGAGGAAATATAGAATTAATGACCAAAAATATTTAAATACATAGCTGTGTCTAATATGTTATTACTACATGAAAAGGCCACCTCCCTTAGAAGAATGTTTTCAATAGGCACATAAGTTGAAATGAACCGTTTAACCAACAAAAATATATAAAATTCATGTGTTTACTAAGATGCGTAACGATTTTATGTATCTATCTAACCTCTCTGTACAAGCAGGATCCGACACAAGGTCAATTTTTAGCGGAGTTTTACAGGCTTCAATTCAGTTTCCGTTCTCCTAAACAATGATAAATAGCCAAGTCTCCCCAACTATTGACCTCTAGCTGGAGATAGAATTGTTGGGTGTATAGCATTTCCATGAGTATTAACGCTATATGAAGTGCAAACATCTTTGCATTTGATCTCGGTTCGTCGTGTCCCTGCTCTATGACAATAACCATTACACCAAGAGCGCTTCTATCGCACGTAACAAGTGTAAATCTTTTGCGACAACGAAGCGGTCACAATAGCACCCTAAGATTAATTGCTTCGGTGAAGTGAAAACAATATCCGAATGTCCAAAGCAGTCAATAAGATTAGCGACTGAGGTGAAGCTTTTCATGTATCCTGTGAGTGTGAAAAGGGGATACAAAGACCGACAAAAACTGCAGTCACAAAAAAAGCAGACGGTAGGAACTAACGAAAAGCCTCTTGAGTTAGCTAACAGAAAAGTCGTAAATCTGAAATAATTAGTGGGTACCTGGGCCCCAATTTGATTTAGACAATCACGTGATGCAAGAGAGAAGACGGGGATTTTAGTCAAACATTTACAACTGAGACACAGAAATGTAACAACTCTCACTTAGCTAAAGCAATATGTCTTTCCTGTAAGTAGCCATTTGTAGTGTGATCAATGCGCATGCACAGTTTCGGGTCCCTATGTTATCACATATGAAAATGCATGAGTTCTCGTTTATGTAAGGATTCATCCAAAGCGACACAGCATCGGGTCCGTCGAGAAAGTCAGGAGAAGAACAGAATGAGAGTGATATTTAAATGGAGCATCAACGGCAGAACTTGGTTGATGAAAGAAGGAAAAATTGTTCTGTCCTACTTTGTAGGTGAGAGAGAAGGAAATGAGTTCTGGTTTGGAAGTGCAGTTCTGACAGCAGTTAGAAAGACGAGACTTTTGACGAGAGAAGAAACAAGACTTTCGGCACTTCTCTTGATTGGAGAAGTATTTGAAAGACTTCAGTTTTTAACAATTTCTTAGCCCGTTTCAGTTTCCAAAGTAAAAATGGCTGAGCAATTCTTCTTCTATTCCTAGTGAAAAGTAAAAAAACACGAAAAAACGGCCCTTCCCATTAAAACCAAAATGAATTAAACATTGGTATTTTGTATTAACTAATGAAAATACAATTGCATAACTATATGCGAGGGCTACATATTCATATTTTTGGCTACAGAATGTAGATTTTGGTCATAGATAATACCTAAAGATATCTGTTTTCATCTTAAAAAAAAGAACACATTAAAAATTTAAAGCATTATAATAATTTATTAGGTATTACCCTAAAATAAGTACATGCAAGCCTTCTACTATGGTGCAGCTTCTTTAAATTTAATTTTTCTCCTGTGCTGGTTGCCTACCCAAAGCTAAAGAACCCAACTTGTCCTCCTATTTACCCATTGCATGAATTTAAACAGATGAATACGTGTCTTTCCCAGGATCAGCCCGAAGTGTAACAGAAACATTCTTGTCCAAGATTTGAACTCAGGTCGCCGATTCCATTCCCTGCAACGATAACCGTTTCGCTAAATACTCTTCAAATAAGAATGATGTGTCATAGATTGAAAAGAAATATTTCAGAAATACTGATGACTAAAGTTATTTCTGGGCTATTTAATATGTATCTTTATTTATAGCAAAATACAAACAAGAACAATAATAAATAAAACCATTGTGATGCTTAACTTGTTTCATTAAAAATAACACTTTTTGGATTTGAAATAAAAAATTTTGAGGGTTGCGAAATACTTTTGATTGGTAGCGTATACAGTGAAATAATGGAGAATGAAAATGAATAAAAATCCGATCCTCAAATTTTAAAATTCTATTTCTTTAAATCGAGTGAAAAGTTTTCTGAAAAAACAAAAATACAAAATCTTTTTTTAAGCAAAGATAATCTTAATAAGAATGTAGATGTTGTTTTTTTTAAATAGATATAGTTAAGATTCGTGCAATGAAAATTGAACAGCGATGCAAGCTTAGCATAAAGAGGCAGATTTTGTGAACCACTGCTGACTTTTTTATTCAGCGAATTTGCACTGTCTTATGTAAAAACTAAAAAATTGATAAGTGAATTTAAAATAAAAATGCATTCTTGTAAGAAAATAATGTAGATTTTCACTGAAAAGAAATAGGCAGAAAGATATTTATGTAAGTAAAAATTCATTACTCACTGTTTGTTGAGTAAGCATTGACAAATCTATATGTTATATTTTGACCTTCGACCCAGCCCAAAAATGCTATTCCAAGGTGATACACCGGAAGGAAGTAACACATTCCAATGGCCAGTAATCGAAAGAGATCGCGTGGGCGGATTAAAGCTTATGCTATGGGACAAGGTGAAGGTCCCAGTGTGCCACTACAATGATGCACCGGAAGAGAGTAACCTCTGAACTGCATGACAGTTATTTCCGCTTGATGACGATTAAACATTCGATTTCAAAGATCCAGTGGGCGATTGTGTGGGCGTTGAATTATTATATAATTGAGTGGAGTTGGGTGCCAAAGCAGTTGCCAGTAGAATTCCAGACCGCTAGAGACCAGATGTGGTAGGGAAGGCCACACTCGACCGAGGGGGCTCACGGAAAACCCCCGATGGAGCGGACCCCAACATCAGGAGACCAAGAAAGACAACGTGACGGTCATAACAGAGGGGTCAAAATATGAAGTTTATGTTCGGTCTCCAGCACCCTCTCACATGCAAACCTTGAACAACCCTTTCGAACCCTTGCAATAAAGTGAGAGGTAAATATGTTGTTAAAGAAGTCTTCCTGTGTCTTCCTTCTTGCGTCGTTTATTCATGCGTCTGTCTTTGATATTGTGTCGTTGTGATGCTGAATGATGATGTAGATGACTATATAACATATACTTACTCAAGAAATATCTATTTCTTCGCTCATTCAAACAATTTTGGTAGGCCATAAATTAACTAAAAACGTTGATCATTTATCAATGAATTTGAATTGGCAAAGAAATTGTATTTTTAATATTTTTGTTGAGAAAAGATTTCTAAGATTATTTGGGGTTTTCGTGCCAAAACATATTTTAATCTCTGAAGTATCTTGAAATGTAAAAACTAGCGCAAATGTGCTGGTTGGTTATTAAATGCAAAAGTAGAGAAACAAAATGTACAACACTTCAAGACTTTTTTTTCTTTACAAAAGAAAAATCAAATCTTTTTAAAGTATGGAAATCGGTTGAGTTCCTATATATATATATATGTGTGTGTGTGTGTGTGTGTGTGTGTGTGTGTGTGTGTGTGTGTGTGAGTGTCTTTCTGGCAAACAAGTTTGTTTTTATATTATTCTATGGTTTTCTATTGTCTACGATTATTATTTTCCCTTTTGTAGCGATTGTCTAAAGTTTTCTTCCAAAGGCGTTTTCAACGTTGCCCAGTAGTCTGGGGCTGTAGAATACACCAAAGGCTTCTCTGCAGAGGGCTAAAACCACCACAATGAGTTTCCTGCATTTGACACTAAACAATCCGATGGTGAGACTCCAGTAATGCTGGAACTTTGGGGAATGCAAAGTACCTCTTCATTGCCATCGCTCCTAGGTTCACTCTGGCTCGGAGGGGTAGCACCTGACAGGGTTCTATCGATGCGTCAAATAGAACTAACCTGTGTACTTATGCAAAAATTGAATTGTTTGAAATAGAACTGTTTTTGACATTGAACCCATGTACTTATGCTAAACTGAATTGTTTGAAATAAAACTGTTTTGACATTAAGTTGTGTATAAACAAAAAAAAATATACTTATACTTAACTGAATTGTTTGAAACTTTTATCAAAATGACTTAATTTGACGTTAAATGACCCGAAAAGGATTAATACGCAGTAAAACAAAACAACCAACCAGCCAACCAACCTCTTTCAATGAACATATGTCATTTTCAATCATCATATTACGTTTTCAATTAAAAATATGAATCCTTATTATGCTTGAATCTCGAAAGTTCATGTATTTGTTTCTTTTTATGTTTGTTTTATTAGCAATTATAGTTTTACGCACGCCTCATATTAAGTATCAAATCGATTAGTTAGTTGGTTTCATCCGGTCTCGAGGGTCTTCTCGGGCAAGGTTCTTGTGTTGTCTTCACGCCAAAATTGACAAAAGGGTTTCTCTAGATACTCTGGCGCCGGTCAAAATTGCCGAACGTAAGATCCCTTCTTTGGCTACCCATCCACAAACACACATAGAGACCCACACATATACATCCATATATATATATACAAACATTAATGCTCATTATCGTGCCACAGTACAAGCCACGAGATAGTGTCACAAAAGGAAACAAAAAAAAGAACTAAAACAAAGTCCGATGATAAAAGGATGTGTGTTGTCCTTCGCAAATTTAGCTCTGGGTATTGCAATTGCAATATGGACTGCATATTTTCCCTTTTCCAGTCTGGACTCGCTGTTCTGTTTTGACACAGCACCCTGTCGAGTTTGCCGCTAACTCTTGGCTGATCTCTCCCCTAACGCAGTTGTAGGCAATGAAATATGAGTTATAGCATTCCTAGAAAAAACCAGAATTTTTTTCTCTGAAAAACAATCAAGCGATATTGAAATTAAATGCCACTTGAAGGAACAGAATGTTATATTTTCACCCTAAGGCGAAAGTTTTGAATCAAAATAGAAGTGAATACATAGTCAACCGAAGATTTATCAATTTCATTGCTTAATTTATAAGATTTATGTAGGTTCGAAATAAGATTTTTAAGAAAAATGATTTATCTATGATTCTAATTGGTTAAAAATTTTGATAATCTAGGAGGGAAAAGATTTCTTATATTGATTTTTGGTCCTTCAACATTTGAAAAGCAGTTCAAAATATAATCATCTGTAAACCCCAAGAAATTAAAAACAGAACACGTCCCAAAGGAATGAGTTGATTGGTCAATAAATACAAAGATTAGTTTCTCCAGCCTATTTTGTACAAAAATTAACACTTTTTTTAGTGGCAGATGTATATATATGTGTGTGTGTGTGTGTGTGCGTGCGTGCATGTGTTAGCGGTATATATATATATATATATATATATATGTGTGTGTGTGTGTGTGTGTGTGCAGTTTTACATATCTGTACTGATATATGCGAGCAAGTATAGTGTATATATATCGGTGTACATGTTCCATTGTAAATATTCATTTCTTGGCGCTAGGCACAGTCGAAGCTCTGTAGATAAAAGTCAGGCCAATTTATATACCCAAAACATGGTGGGAGGTCTGTGTTCGGGTAGAGGGCAAAATTTAACGCTCTATATACACCGGTTAGCAATTGAGAAATGATCAGATCAGCCCCGGAAGATGAGATGTTACGACATGGACCACCGTTACAACAAAAAAAGAAAACTAGTTTGAGTTAGTTTAGCTGGGGCTGTAGAATATGCCGACAGCACTTCTGCAAAGGAATAAGACACCCCGCTCCGCCAACGAGTGTCCTAATATGACAATAGATAGTCAGATGCTGAAGCTCCACACTTGGAGTTTCAGGAAATATCAAGTACCTCTGCATGGCCAGTACTTCCAGAACCATTCTTAGAGAAGGGAGTACCTGTTAAAGTAAAAAATATGGGTCAAACAGAACTGTTCAATCATTTACAATACTTGAAACCATTTAACTGAGTAAAATCAAAGGATTAATACAAATATTCAATTTAAAATCAGATAGCAATACTTAAAACCATTTAATTGCATGAAAGCGAAAGATTAATGGTAAAAAGAAGTATTAGTGAAAAAAAGCAATACTTGCATCGATTCAACTGTGTGCGAAAATTAATTGCTATATTTGATACCATTCAACTGTGTGACAGTAAATAATCAATATTGAATACAAGCAAATAATTAACACTTATAATTCCATTTGATATCAGATAGCAATACTTAAAACTATTTAACTTCATGCAAATGAATGATTAGTATTAAATAGAAGTGTTAGTGATGAATATCAATACTTGAAACTATTTAACTGTGTGCAAAAATAGATAGCTCTATTTGATACCATTCAACTGTGTGACAATAAAGGATCAAAATTAAATAGAATTATCAGTGTCGGATAACAATACTTCAAACTATTTGACTGTTTATTACCAACAAACTATTCGCTTACAAATTATATATATATATATATATATATATATATATAAGAAAAACATTTAAAAATCACTTATATTTTTTGTAATAATATCTATTTCAGCAGACCCTATATTTTTTTAATGTCAAATCAGCGTTTTTTCAGACAAAAAAATAATGAGAAATTTCAAACAAAAATTTTGAAAAACCCACAAAATTCCGGCCACCCGATATCCCTAACCCAAATTTCATCATTTTTTTCTTTTGTGAAATACAGACCATCTGTTTTTCCTGTCTGCTTGATAAATGACATTTAATTCCTATATGAAGATATATCAATTGTTGACTCGTCTTTCCTTTTCCCATCATTTTTATATAATGACATATAAAAGTGAGGTGAAAAGGAAGGAGGTGTCAATAGGTTTTTCTTTTATATGGAATTATTTGCTTGGCATTTTAATCAAATATTATTATTTTACATTGAGCTTTCTATTGGATGTTGAATTACATGGATATTGAAGAAAGAAAATCCTAGAATAGAATCATTCCCACAATCGGCTGACTTGGCTTATGATAATATAAGGATACACACACACACATATATATATATATATATATATGGAGAAATATTAGATTTTTGTGAATCTGATAAGATGATAAAAATAAGTAGAAAAGTGGATAAATCTAACACTTACAATGGGTTTAGTGGTAATATTTCGTTCTTTATTCACAGAAAAACTTCATCAGACTTCAGGAAAAACACAAAAAATATTAAGTCTGAAGAAGTTCTGTTAATAAAGAACGAAACTTACTACCACTAAACTGGTAGTAAGTGTTTGATTTATTCACTTTTCCACTTATTTTATCATATATATATATATATATATATATATATATATATATATATATATATATATATATGAACAGAATTTTGTATTAAATAACTTATCAGGATTGCTATACCATAAAACACAACAAATCAATAAACAAATCATTTGACAATTATGCAAGGTATACAAATGTATATTCCCAATCATTTCAAATTTGTAAATGCTTTTAACTTCCTGTAATATCAATGTTTTCAGAGCCAATGGTTTAAAATATTTACGATCATTCTAAATAAGTAAACACGCCATACTTTGTTATAATATCACTGCTTTAAAAGCCTATGAATTAATAACGTGGGATAATTCCGTATTTCCCTAAAGCAGCATAAGAACTGCAGCATTAACCATTGGATTCAGTCATATTCCGGAAAAAATGTTGAGGGTTAAGTCAATACACTCAATGCCCCATCACCATGGAAAACATGAAGTGTTTCAAATATTAAAATCATCATCATGTCGTGCGGCCAGCACGCATATCCTTGACACTCTCTCTCTCCATGTCTCCCTATCATCCATCGCCTCTGGCAGGTCTTCAGGTTTACATCCCGTATCATCACATAGCTGCTGTATGTATGTTCGAGCTGGTCGTCGTGCTTTTGATTGGCCATATGCGTCAAATATTATAAACCACACAATCAGGTTAGGAAAATTTGCTGGGGATAAATTCTTTATCTTCAGAATACATCTGAGACGAACCGAGCAGCCATTTGAATTTAAAAGGTTCCAGTCTCTTGTTAGACGCAGCTTTGCTATGATCTTCTAGGAATCACAAGGGAACAGAAGAAAGAAAGAAAGAAAGAAAGAAAGAAAGAAAGAAAGAAAGAAAGAAATATTAAGGAATCTAAATAAGAAAAAGACACATTTTTATCATTAAGGGTTTTCGGACTATCGTCTTCATCTTTGTTATTTCCACAACGTTTCGGCCGATATGTCCTCCGGCCTTCTTCGGGTGTTTATCGAACTCGGGAACCTTCACAGAACTTCGAACAACGTCCTTTATTGAAATAAAAATCTGAATATGAGCACAGGTAAAACATCATACATAACAGCAGTAATCCTAGGCAAATAAGAACATTAAGTTTATAAGTCTCAAAAATTCACTCTGAATTGTCCAGCAGGATACATAGCGTAACGGTTATAGGCGTTGGTTCCCTAAGCTTCTAAGGAGACAATCATCTGGTGCTTGCAGGTTCAATCCTGACTGCAGGCTAGTAACAATACAGGAATACTAAACACTTGTAGCCGATTTTGGCTAACGGGATCAGAATAGGTAACATTCGTGGATTCAATAAAGGACGTAGTTCGAAGTTTAGTGAAGGTTCCCGAGTTCGACAAACACCTGAAGAAGGCCGAAAGACATATCGGCCAAAACGTTGTGGAAATAACAATAAAGATGAAGACAATAGTCCGAAAATCCTTAATGATAAAAATCATCAAGCTTCGTTTCAGAAATTTAGATAACTAAAAAACACATGTTAATAAAAAAAAAATTTAAAAAATTGAGTATTTTACAAGTAAAGTTTTGTATATTTGGTCGAGATGCCATTTAGATGTTTTTGCTAGATCTTTCTTTTCTTCTCTTTTCTTTTCTGTTCTTTTCTTTTTGTTTCTCTCTTTTCTTTTCCCTTTGTTTCTCTCTTTACTTTTTTCTTGTCTCTCTCTCTCTCTCTCTCTCTCTCTCTCTCTCTGTTGTTCTTTTGCTTCTCTCTTTTTTCTCTCTTTGATTCTCTGATTCCTCTTCCACATCACTTGATTCCAACGAAAATCTCCCACTGAAATCCACTAACGCTAATTCATCTGAATGTGGCAGATCTTGTCTTTTCATACTGTTCACTTCATGTTAATCTTTTAAGAGTTGGAAACCGTAATGCCTTCTTCATTCTTGCAGCAGAGACAAAAAAAAACGAACAAATTAGTAGCCAAACAAACATCATTCTTACAGCAAAACATACAAAAATCCTATTTGTAACGTGAATCAAATTTATACTGGATTCAATAAGAATAATTTCTCAGACTTTAAACATAAGCATTTTTTAAAGTAATATACTATTGCGTGACCCTCACTGTTGAAACTAAACGGCAGTGGTGATCATCTTGTTGAGGGTAGGGAACAGAATACAAAATCCCTGTTAAAAGTTTATGACTCTGTGCTTAGGATCAAATAGTTATATCTAGTTTCGTTCTTTCAAGGTTCAAAGCTCGAGTGGTCATCTTAAAACATGATCTTAGTTTAAAGTTTTGAGAGGAGTTTGATCTTCCTGTCACCGATGCTTCAGAGTTGTTCAAATTATGACGCCACATGACGTCACATGATGAAGATGCCATCGTTAAAATTCTCATGTAGCCACTCGTGGGTGATGCTGGGTAAATAAGAAATAGATACCTACCAGCGCACGCATGGCTCTCTCATTTAAGAATGGTCCGTAAGAAGGTTCCATCCTCCAAAGAAGATCTATTAAATGCCGTTCAAGTAAGTTGAAATCGCTTTGATAAGGAATATGGCTTTGAATCAGTGAAATCTGTCTGAAAGAATTAAGGCTATCATGAAATCTAAAGGAGGGGCAATTAAGTATTAATTTTCGTTAATGAATTCTGTGTTTTGGGTTATTCCATCATAATTTCCTTTATTGACTTGAAAAGAATTCGGCATATATAGGTCGGACTTGTCAACGTTTGGAGGTACGAATAAGATAGCATGTACCCAGAGGTATTATAAATAAAGGCAGATTAACATCCGGGCATTCTCAGGCTATGGACTCAGCAATTGGTGAACATTTGTTAGCCATAAACAGCTGCAGGACCAATTATCAAGATGACTGTTTTTCTGTTCTGCATAGAGCGAGAGATAAAATACAACTTAATATCTTGGAGGCGATCTATATCGCTATAGATCGCCCCCCTCTCTATGTAGACAGAGAAGCAGTCACATTTTAAATATATTTGGGGAAAAATTTGGATACTTAATTATTTTTATTTTTATTTTTTTCCTCTCACCCAGTCCCTTTATTCCAATCCATTTCTATATATATTTATTCCCGTTTTTAATACTTTCCGGCGTTCTAGCTTGATAAGTGCCGGACGAAAGGCCCCTCTCAGTTTTATTTTTTAAATTGTTTTCCCCTCGCTACCGAAGATTTCGTAAGTGATGTACTCCTATGAACCCCTACATATGGCCGAGCAAAAGCAGGACGACCAGCTCGAACATACATACAGCAGCTATGTGAGGATACGGGATGTAGCCCTGAAGACCTGCCAGAGGCGATGAATAATTGGGAGAAGTGGCGAGAGAGGGTCAGAGATATCCGTGCTAGCGGCACGACATGATGATATATATATATATATGCGTGTGTGTGTGTGTGGTTGTGTGTGGCTGTGTGGGTGTGTATGTTTGTGAATATTGTATATTCATAGAAATATATATAAAATTATTTTGTATATATATATATATATATTACATTGTACTGTCTGTGACCCTGGGTTTCATGCAATCAGCAATCGTTGGGCAGAGTGAAGGTCTTTAAAAAACGATAAATATGCTCAAAGTTTTGTTAGAAAAGTTATTTGTGAGTGTGCCTAAGTTTGTGTATTATTGAATGTTAGTATGTTTGTGTATGTGCTGTCGCTCGCGCCTACATATATGCGTATATTTGCGTATGTACTGGCATAAACCTAAAAGGCGAGGTAGGGTTAGTTACTGAATATTTTAAACATGTTAATACATGTATTGAATGCTATTTCATTTATAGTAGGTTGGGTTTTTTTTATGATTATTGCTTCGAGAATTTGTAAGCGATTTTTAAATATAATTTTTATATTGTTAATGAGGATCGCTTTTGATTTGAGTTTGTCTGCGTCTTTGTTATTCTTTGTTATTTGATGTTGTTTTATGGTGCGTTATGGGGCACTTTCTTCAACACATCGACTCTGACATGAGGAAAATAATAAGATGACTTTGATGTTTTAACTAAATGATACTTAAAAGGAAATACTGCACGGTTTTTAACATAACATGCTAATGTATATATATATATATATATGTGTGTGTGTGTGTGTGTGTGTGTGTGTGTGTGTGTGTGTGTGTGTGTGTGTGTGTGTGTGTGTGTATGTGCACGCAAAAAACATAAGCCACTATTCAAACTACAAATACTAGCAAATTAAAATCTCATTTAATACCCATTAACTAGACCTTAGGCCACACATTTTCACACACAAAAAGGAAGAACTAACAGTGAATTTAAAAAAACCACAAAACAATTCAGCCATTAGTGAAACCTAAAACCAACACACACACACATAGACACACACACACACACAACTACAAACATCAAATATCAAAGAAGGTTGAAGAAGGCCAAAGTAAACATACTCCAAGAAGGGGGAACAAAACCCCTTATAAAAACAAATTCAACCAGACAAGAATCATTTGTACTGGAAACAGGAGTGAGTTCAAATCTCATTGAGTACCCCATTTAAAAGACCTTGTGCCACACATGTTCTCTGACGAAAGCAACAAGCTGGAAACATACATATACATAACACGTATGTAATACATGTATATAACACGTATGTAAGAATAAAATAAATAAATTCAAAAGATACAAATCTCTCCGTGGACCATCTTATTTTATATATATATACATATATAAGCATGTATATATTAAAGCTAATTATTATAAGCTAAGTATTATAGCTAATTTGATATCAATCATTTGTTAGTGTACGTTTGATGATATTAATTATTTGTTTGCACATAGTTAAAGGGTTTCAAGTATTGCCATCTATTACTTACAATTCTATCTAACATTAATAATTTATTTGTAAAAGAAATTCAATGGTTTCAATCATTGCTATCTAACACTAATAATTCTTTTAGATATTTATCATTTGTTTCCACATAGTTAAATATTTTTAGGTATTACAATCAAATGCTAATAATTCTATTAAACATTAATAATTTGTTTGCACACAGTTAAATGGTTTCAAGTACTGTTATCAAATACTAATAATTCTATTTGATTATTAATCATTTTTGCACATTGTTAAATGGTTTCAAGTGTTACTAATTTACACTAATAATCCTATTTGCTCACAGTAAAATGGTTTCAAGTATAGCAATCAAACACTAATAATTATATTTGATATTAATCATTTGTTTGCATGTTTCTGAGAATGTAAGTATAATCATCCTTAGTAAATGATTAGATACTTATATTTGTGTTCTAGATCCAACCTTAACAGATACTACCTTTTTGAGTCAGAGTGGACCTGTAAGTAACGGCAATGAAGAGGTTCCCCATTTCCCAAAGCTCCAGAGCTTCACCAACAGATTGTTTAGTATCATGCCCAGGAGACTTGTTGGCGGGGGATGTCTTACCCTTCTGCAGAGGTGATTTTCTAAGTATTCTATAGCCCCAGACGACAGGGAGCTCATTCTTTCTTAAATCATTATCAACATATGTCGTGCTAGTATCACGGATATCTCTGACCCTCTCTCGCCACTTTTCCCTATCGTTCATCGCCTCAGGCAGGTCTTCAGGATAACATCCTGTATCCTCACATAGTTGCTGAATGTATGTTCGTGCTGGTCGTCCTGCTTTTTCACGGCCATGTGTCGGGGTCCATAAGAGTACATCACTTATGAGTTCGTCCCTGCTTCTCCAACAGTGTCCTGCATGTCTGGTTCGTCTAACTTGAATAGTTTTCGTGATAGGAGGCAGGTGACCGTACAGTTGGTGTCTTGTGATGTGTTGCCTCCAGGACTTGTTCAAGATTGCTTGCAGCATTCTTAAATAAAAACAACAATATCATAATCGAACACTGCTACAGCGGGAACCTGACAGGATGATAGTTCTATATAATTAAAATTCTCATTATCTTTTTACATATGTAACCAATACGAAAAATCACATCGTAATAATTGGAGTAATACAATTACAATGATCTAATTGGAAGGATAAATCAATTTCTGGTATAATTTCTAATTGAATAATTTTGTGGTGTCTTTCTTCGCGCAACACGTCATCTTTTAATAATTCAAATTCTCTGTATAAATAATGAAATGAAATATGAAATACTAATCATGACACTTTTACCCAATCTGCCCTACTATTTTCCTTTGGCTGGAGGAAGAATTATAAGATTCATACATTTTCCAAGGTGAATGAAAACAGCCACGTGCAGGAATTGAACCCGGTTTGCCTTGTCCATTTCCAGCGACCAGAATCATTAAATCGCGGCCGTGAATGTATGTATGCATATATTTATTGCCTCCACCAAAGGCTGGATCTGACACAAGGTCAGCTTTTTAAAGCAGAGTACGACTGGTTTGAATTCAGAATTTTCCTTCTTTTCGACTGGATGTTTTACCAAGGCTAAAGAACCCATCTACCCCACTACTTACCCATAGTTGGTGAGGGAGAAAGACATTGATTCATAGTTTTCGCAAAGGCATTAACGCGAAGTGAAACGCAATCAGCCGGATCCAGGATTTGAACTCGGGTGGCCGACTCCTTTTTACACGATAATAACCTTTACACCAAAGGTAATGAATGAATGAATGAATGAATATTAGTGTGCGTGAGTCTGTGTGTGTGTGTGTGTGCGAATGGGTGTGTGAATGGGGAGGAGAGCGTGTGTGTGAGAAAGATTGTGTGAGTGTGTGTATGAATGAGAAAGTGTGTATGTAAGAGAGAGTATGTGCGTTAGAGAGAGAATGGGAGGGAGAGAGAGAGAGAGAGAGAGCGCGTGTGTGTGTGTGTGTGTGTATGAGTGAGTGTTTGTGCGTTTGTATGTGTGTATGGAGGAGAGAGAATGTATGTGAGAGAGAGAGAGAGAGAGAGTACGTGTGCGTGAGCGTGTGGGTGTGTGTGGAAAGGTGTGTGTGTAAAAGAGAGAGATAGTGGGTGTATGTGTGCAAGAGGGTGTGTTTGTAGGTGGGGGAGAGTATAAGTGAAAGCGAAAGGAAATGTGTGTGAGAGAGAGAGAGAGAGAGAGAGAGAGAGAGAGAGAGAGAGAGAGTGAGAAAATGTGCGTGTAAGAGATTGCGTGTGTGTGAGAGAGAAAAAGCGTGCGCGCGCATGTGTGTGAGGGTGCACGTGCGCATGCGTGATAGTTGAATGGTTTCGAGGGCCGCCTGGTTTTGATTTTTTCGTCCGAATAATTAAATCTTGGAATGAACCGCTCTTTTTTTTTCATGTCACTCTTTATACTTTTTTTATTTTATTTTTTAATTCTTTCTTTGCCTTATTTTATCTCAAGATCCTCAGACGTCTAATTTTTTTGTCTTTCATTGTTCTGTCCGATTCATTGTATCTAACAATTGTCTTTCAAACTTCTTCATTTTGAAACTAATCCCTCTAAGGAATTCTTCACATCCTTCATAAGGACATCCTTTTTTTTTTTCTGCTGCCTCTCTTTTCTTCTTCATCGATTTAGTCTCAGTTCAGTTATAAACATTATATAGCATGGCTGACAACTGAAAAGCTTTCCTTGTTTTTATCTAAGTGGATATTATATTATACTGCTTATATTGATATGCTTATACAGCTGTTTCCATTTCAGATGCTCCGAGCCGATCTGTGAAAACGTTATGATAATATTCATGCTTCTACTTAAAAAGGAAAGAAGGATTCGAATTAGCATTTCATAGCTGTCTCCATTATATTGAGAATCTGAATGATCAGAAAATTACGTTCCAAGCGAATGGAGACACTACAAAATTATTATTCTTTTTGAAATTGGAATGGAAATCCATTCAATCTCTTAGAGCGTTTTGATTACATTGCTATAATAAATCGAGTAATTATATGCCGTTTTTGCAGGCAGTTTATATATATATATATATATATATATATATAATGAAAAGGCTCCGAAATTAGATGACCCAGTCGACTAAGACTGCAGAATACACTGACTACATCTTTGCAGAGGGGTAAGATTCACCCAACGAGTGTCCTGCATATGACACTAAACAATCTGATGGTGAGGCTCCAATAATGCTGGAGCTTTCGGAAATGTGGAGTACCCTTTTATTGACATCGCTCCCAGGTCCGCTCTGACCCTGGGTGGTAGCACTTGATCGGATCCTATTTATGGGTCAAATAGAACTAAACTGTGTACTTTTTTTGCTAAACTGAATTGTTTGAAATAGAACTGTTTCTATGTATAAAAAATGATTCGGCATAAAATAAACTACAACGGTTGATATGCCATAAAACCAAACCAAACCAAACAAACCAAATCTGAAATCACATGAGCACTTCACATTGTTCGGTAGCAATATGTCATCTACTAGAATTGATGTCAGCATACCCATAGGAAAAGCAAAACTATCGACTAATTATCAACCATATGGATATCTAATTTCTCGGATAAAATTAAACATGAATTCTTCCAAATTTCAGCCATGTCAGTACTATTGTATGGCTAAAGCACCTGGATGCAAACAAAGCGACTGGAAAAAAGATATATGGGAACTGCACAAGGATGCTTCATGCTGTTTTGAAAGATTCTGGTGGCGGCTCCTTACAAAACTGCAGCTTTAGCTTTCATAAACTATTCAAGTAAGGCGAACAAGACATAATGGAAAATTGCTGGCTAAGCAGGGACGATCTCATGTGTAACGTCTTCTTATGGGTTCCAGGCTTAGACACACCAATGTTGGCCCACCCGTAAAGACACTGTGCAGACAATGGATACTGTCAAGAGGACCTGCCATAGTGATGGATGATAAGGACGAATGGCAAGAGAGAGTCGAGGGGATTCGTGCTATCAGAAGGACTGGGTGGTAATATATATATATATATATATATATATATATATATATATTAAAGGTAGTGTTCTTAGGGGGGGTTGCTTTTGTTTTGTTTTTTTATGCAAATCCTTTAGCTGAGTAGGTTTTTGGTTAATAAAATTGTGTTTTCTCCAAGTTTCGTCTGTCGGTACTTGATTCCCTGATGAGCCGGTGAGGCGAAACTTTTGTCGGATAGACCCGACTCGCGATTTAATTTTTGTAATTGGCTCTACTTTGTATTGAGCACTCTCTGTAGTTGCAACATTGCAGCATTTTACAGTGGGATTTCTTTTTCTTTTGACCAACTGATTGCATATCTTTTGATTTTTTTCAACTGGTGTGACGAAGTTGGCCTTTTCTTTTTTTTTTGTCCTATGATATTTTTTTCTTTTTCCCCCGGGCGGTAATTCGAGATATTATTATCTCTAGATACTGGCGTTTTTTTTCTTTTTTCCTGGTAACCGTGAATGCTGGTCGATAGTTGGTTAGTAAATATATATATATATATATATATATATATATATTATATATATATATATATAAGGGTCATTCAATGAATAAGTTTTCTTTTTCCAAATGAGTTGGCAGTTGAAATCACTGTTTACAGTTGTACTTTTTTCAAGGAAATAAATAGTCATGGGATCCTTCATGTCTTTGAACATTATCAGCATGACCTTCTTTTCAAATCATTGCGCCAGGAACTTTCCTTTTACCAGAGAGTCTCTGCTTCTAGGCAGTCTGTTCAACTTCTGCTTGTAACGGAAAATTCATGTTTCGCTTACTTATAGACAGTTTTTGACTTTAAAAAATAGCTTCTCTGTACACATCACACGTTCTTCTGTAAATCTCATTGAGTTTGCACTTCTCAGCCACCCAAAATTTAATGACAGATCTCTGTTCTAGCCTGTTTGACTGGCCACATTTCAGAATAGCCGCAAAAGAAATATTTCAATGAGATTAAAATAATTTTTGCAATAAACATATAGCAAAAAATGCTGGGTTTATATTTATGGAAAAATATCTGAGAAAATATTATTTTTTTCTTTTTTTACCCCCAAAATCTCCCTTATTTATTGAATGATCTCGTATATATATATATATATATATATATATGTGTGTGTGTGTGTGTGTGTGTATGTGTGTGTGTGTGTGTGTGCGTGTGCATGTGTGTGTGATATAGCTTGCTATATTTATAAATAAAGAGTGCTCGATGTCGCTGATAGAGCATAAGAAGATCTGAGATAGAATGTAAATTATATAAATTCCTATTTTAGTTGATTTGATTCGAACAAAAAAGTTAAACAAATGTGAAATTAATGTTGAATTTAGCTACTACAAATTCTAAAAAGGAGGCGGCCTTATAATGCTATGTATTACATTGAACAAATCCTGGAAGCAACACCCCACGAAATAATAGCTTTACGCCTCCTTACCTCCCATCTCTAAAAGCACCCAGGTAAGATGAAAAATACATGCGGGACACTGCTTGTTGAAGCAATGACAAACTCATAAGTGACGTTCTCTTAAAGACACCTTCACATGGTCGTGCCAGTGTTGACCAACCAGCAAGAACCTACCGACAGCAGCTCTACACGGATAGGGGATACAGTTTGGAAGACCTGCTGGGAGCGACTGATGATAAGGACGGATGAAGAGAGTCTGGGAAATCCGTAATGTTACCGCAATTCAATGATGATGATGATGATGCACAAGATATTTTTCGTCGTATAAAGTTAGGGGTGCGTATTATATACTTGAACGAATTATACATGAGTGTGTATTATACATGACTAATTACAGTAGTATGTACTTCTTTTTTTTTTTCAATCACCGTTTTTATGGGGGTGGGGGTTGTCAGCAGGGTGTATTGCATGGATTGGATGTATGCATTTACCCAACCCTTCCGCTACGAGTAGGGTGTAACACAAGGTCAATGATTAAACCGAATTCTGCTGGTTTTAATTCAGAGTTTTCCAGATCTGTTGGCTGGACTTAGAAAAAACAGTGTATCCTTAATATGACACTAAACTGCATTTGGGGGTGAGAGTTAAGATCCTGAGCTCTGTAGATATTACAATCAGGTTTACACTGACCCGGAGTGGTAGTACAGGATAAGGTTCCATCTATGAGTCAAATAAATCTGTTTAAAAATTATAAGCATTCGATTGGGCCGATTGTAAAAAAAGAAAAATAACTTTTAAGAAACAAGAATACAAAAAAAGTGTAAAAATATGAACGAGATTCTCTCATTTCTAAACGTAAAATAAATCTAAAGATGACTTAAGTTTTCTTCTGGCATTAACTTACATTAAATTCTATCGTATAAGTTCTTTGTCCTATGAGCAGAATAAAATAGGTAAATCGGCAAATTTGGGATTTGATCAACTTGTCTTTGTTTTTCAAGCATTCAAAATAAATCAGGCATTTAAAATCATTCAAGTATTTAATATCAATTAAGCATTCCAAATCAATCAAGCCTTCAATACCAATCAAGCATTTAAAATCAATCGAGCATTCCAAATCAATAAAGCAATCAAAACCGATCGAGCATTTAATATCAATCAAGCATTCAAAATCAGTCAAGCATTCAATACTAATAAAGCATTCAATATCAATCAATAAAATAAATCGATCAATCAAAAAAATTGCCTATGCTAAGTTGTAAACAGTCCTCAAATTCCGCTTTTATAATGATGGCTTTGGCAGTGAATAACCCTCTAAGTTTGTGATACCGTTAAACAAAAAAAAAGCGTTAAGCATTCCTGTATTATTACTCGCCTGCAGTCAAGATTGGGTATGGCGGACCCATATGGAAGGAAAAGGGAAACCATCAGCCCTTATGGGAGGAAGTTAAAATAATTGATAGGGCTGAACATTCGAGTATTAGATGCCTTAAGAAATCAGCACATATTTTGGGCTACAATGACCTGCTGAGTAGACCAAGTATAGAGTTGAATACAATAGGTGAACCGATAATTAAAAAGGCTAGATGAAAAAAAAATGAATATGAGCACAGGTAAAAACAAATTATACATACTAGTAGTAATCCTAGTCAAGTAAGAACGTTAGGTTTAGAGGTCCCAAAAATTCACTCTGAACTGTCCAGCAGGACACATAGCGTAACGCTTATAGGCTTTGGTTCCCTAAGCTTCTAAGGAGACAATCATCTGGTGGTTGCAGGTTCAATCCAGACTGCAGGCGAGTAACATACAGGAATTCTTAACACTTGTACCCGGTTATGGCTAACGGAATCAGAACAGGTGAACCCCGTGGATTCAATAAAGGACGTAGTTCGTAGTTCCGTTAAGGTTCCCGAGTTCGATATAGTGGAAATAACAATAGAAATGCAGACAATAGTCTGAAAACCCATAATGATAAAAATCATCAAACTTTGTCTCAGAAATTTAGACAACTTAAAAAAAAAACAATCCACAACAATAAAACAGTTACGGCAAATTATAAACTGTTATACATCGTCACACGGAATCAACAAAATGAATGAAGGAAGTATAACATTTCTTTATAAAAATATACATTTCTCTTTATTTTTCGAAAAGGTATGAAGTTGACTGTAAGTTAGAGACAGAGACAGGAAGACAAAGACAGACTGCAATATTGACCCATAACTTCTCTTAACCATACGACGCTGCGTCATCTTCAGATAGCCTTACATCTTTGCCTCTTCTGCTTCCCGGCCAAGGGCCTCCACTGACCGTTGCTGCAGCGGATGCCTGGCAGCCAGTCTTCGTGACTGACCGTATCTAGACCCAAGACTCCAGATTGAAGAGTAATCCCTGAAAGACTTCACGTATCTGCTTGTGGCCCGTGTAAATATATTTTCACAACGCCCAAGTCTTCCGGTTGTCACCCACGTGACGTGCGTCTGCTTTTTTGCACAGTTGCGTCCGGCAATCACATTGATTACTCAGCTGGAACATCTGGCTTTGTCAAAGGTCAATATGCTACAAAACATGCATATTATACGAGCGATTATATAATGTATCAGTGCGTATTATATACGAATAATTACGAGAGTATGTCATTCATCTTTTCTGCCATGTCTGCTGGGGCTGTAAATTACGCTGACGGCATTTCAGTCAAGAGGAAAGACATCAGCACCAACGAGTGTCCTGATATGACAATAAAATACATCTGATAGTGAGCCTCTAGTCTTAGAACTTTGGGGAATGGATAGTACCCTTTCATTGCCATTACTCCCAGGTCAACTCTGACTTAAAGTGGTTATACCTATTATCGGTTAGATGGAACTGTTCAATCATTTACTAAGGATTATTGTCATTATCAGTTATTTAAAAGCACTCAGCTGTTTACATATTACATTACATAGGAATACTGGATTAATAGTTCTATTAGAGTTAGATAGGAATACCTGTACATTTAAATGATCAAACAGTTCTATTTCTAATAATTCATTTTAGCATAACTCAACAAAGTTAAATGGTTCCAAGCATTACTATATATCAGTGACATTTCAATTAAACATCAGTCATTTGTGTAAACAGAGTTAAATGATCCAACAGTTTTATTTCAAGCAATTCAATTTAGCATAAGTCATTTGTTTCTTCTCAGTTTAAATGTCAAACGGGTATATTTGACCCATATATAGGATCCTATCAAGTGCTCCCACTCCGGTCCAGAGTGGACCTGAGAGTGATGGCAATGTAGGCGTACTCCACATTTCCCAAAGCTCTGGCATTCCTGGAGCCTTTCTATCAGATAGTTTAGTGTCATATGCAGAACACTGGTTGTGAGGGTGTTACCCCCTGCAGAGATGCAGTTGGTGTATTCTACCGCCCACAAGGGTTAATATGTTATAAAATAGCAACCAACAAATTGCATCGTTTGTTTGTATTTTTAATTACAGCATGGAAGTTTAGTTTCTTCTTTTTTGTGCATTTTGCTGAGTTTTTTGTTTGTTTGTTTGTTTGTTGTTGGGGGGGTGTTGTTTTTTTTTTTGTTTTTTGTTTTTTGGCGGGGTCGAGGTCGGGGTCGTTCGTTTATTGCTTTTTATCCGAACTGTGTACTGCACGGATTTTATCTGTGTATTTACCCAACCCCTCATTAAGAGCATCTTTTAAGGGGAGTACGGCTGGTTTGATTTCAGATCGTTTCCTTCTAGACTGGTTGCGTTACCGCGTTTAAAGAACCCAATTTGTCTTACACTGATTGGATGTGGCGGAAGTGGACGGCACAATCATTAACTGGGATAATTCTCAAGTTTAAGAAACGCTAATGAGATCCAGATATTTAACTTCGTCCAATTGTTCTCGTTTGAATTGCTTTCCTTATCTTAACTGCGTCTTTTGAGGTCTGTTTCTTTTGTAATTCGCCTAACATCTGCCCATAAAGGAAAGAAGGATAAAGTCCAGCTGAGTAGGGAGGTGCTAAAGAAACACAATCACTATCACACATTCATAGTTATAGATTGATAATTTAGATAAACAAACAATACAGTTACCTTCGAAATTAATGACCAGCTGAGTATCGATCAATCATGTCATTAACAGCCATCACGTGACAATGGATGAGTTCGAACCAAATCAACTGGTCAATCTAGAAAGAAGTAATTATAGATTTAGTGTACGTGAGTTTATTTCTCTCTCTCTCTCTCTCTGTGTATATATATATATGTGTGTGTGTGTGTGTGTGTTGTTATGAACTAATACTGGAAGCAGCAATTCGCAAAACAGCTGCCGTACGGTCACTTACCTCCCATCTCACAATCATTCAAGCAAGACAAACTAGACATGTTGGGTACTGCTGGGAAAGAAAGGACGAACTCATGAGATACGTTTTTTATTGACTCCTAACCATAAACGCGAAAATATTGGCCGACCAGAAAGTATTTACATATATCAGCTCTGTGTAGACACTGGATGCCGTTTAGAGAATCTGCCAGAAGTTATGGATCATAGGAACAGATAGTAACACAGAGAGAGAGAAAGAGAGAGAGAGAGAATGAAAGTCAGGGAACTCCCTGCTATCACCATGATTCGATGATATATATATGTGTGTGTATATATATATATATACACATATAAACACATTATATATATATATATATATATATATATATAGGAATTTCGATTATTTTATCTGAATTATTCTATCCATTAGATCTGAAGAAGTCCTGTTATTTTTGGTGTTTTTGATTTATATCAAAACCCATAACAGGATGACCGTTTTTTGTTTTTTCTTAAAGAAATATATATATATATATATATATATATATATATATGCAAATTTCATTAAACATAATAGACATTTTATGTCTACATATTTTCTTCTGGATCCGTTCGAATTCCCGTATTACTTTTATCGTATTCGGGGGGAATTGATTTATGTATTGTCCATAGTTGTATGTATCCCTAGTACTTTCTGCCCGACTTTGGGCCATCATCAGGGGAAGATCTATTACAAAAGTGATGTAACTTTTGTTTTAGCATATTACTACTGTGTAAGGGCGTCTTTGCCGTTGAAGATTATGGCGTTTGCTTTTAAATGGAATTCTATAATTAGTGCCAGTAGCTAAAGGCATTTAATATGATAAAAGTAATACTGGAATTCGAACAGATCCAGAAGAAAATATGTAGACATAAAATGTTTATTATGTTTAATGAAATTTGCATTAACGAAGAAATGCTGCCTATATATATATATATATATATATATATATATATATATATATATATATATATTCGTGTGTGTGTGTGTAATGTATTTTAGGCAGAAGATTCTCTTCTAGGCATGTTTTATTGAAAATGACAGAGAAGAATTTAATGCCTAGCATTTTATTCAGCTATTCTTATTGGTGAACAAGATATCACACCTGTGGGTTGTAAGCAGTTTCAAAGCTATTCGATACACCTGATATGGGTAGATATTCCGACAGCGTCGGTGAATTCATAATCACGAGATCCTTAACTACTTTCTCTATACTTCCACGCCCGCTTAAGAATTAACTGAGTCCAGAAACAGTCCAGCCTTTTACCATACAGGAGTAATCTGTCCTTGAAAATGACCGAAGGTGGTTAAAAGTACCCGTATTTGAACTACATTAACAGACTTCAAACAGTTTTATAAGCTGCTTACAACAAGAGTTGCAACATTTTGTTCACCGATCGGAAACGCTGAATAAAAAGCTAACCACTAAATCTTTGTTGGCCAGCTTCAATAAAATATGCCTGATAGATAGATAGATAAATAGATATGAAACAATTACTGTGATGGTCAATTGTATTAATTATTTCATCATTTAGTTTGGTCAAGTCGTGATTTGTTTAGGCGCCTTTTAATTAGCAAAAAAATTTGAGTGGAAATGTAAGTCAAATTGCGCAAGCACCAGCGACAAAAATAGGGGATACCTGTCATCTCTTAAGAGGAAGGCCAAATGGAAATAAAATAGATTATTGTCTTGTCATAAGTTTGGTTGAGGTAAAATGAAAATATGGTGAAAGTTGGGGACACGTGTGATGATCATGAAGAGATGACTCAATACCTTTGTGAAATGAGAGCACGCTCACGTTATTCTGAATTTTAGAATAAATAAGAATTAGCGAATTTTTAAAATTAATCAATTGGGGCAGTGGTCAGTGAGAAATTGACAGTTGAGTTGATTTCAGATCCATAGAACCCTTTGGTGGCATGTGATTCTAGGTGGCGGCAGGTATGTCCCTATTCATAGACCTTCACAAGCTCTCTCTCTCTCTCTCTCTCTCTCTCTCTCTCTCTCTCTCTCTCTCTCTCTCTCTCTCGTGCTTCGATGACTGCTAAAAAACTGTATCCAGTCTGAACTATGATGATCTGGATGATAAAGTGACAATTTCTCTCTGTAAATATATTGGATATATTATTGTTACACCAATACATTTCCATAAATAATTGTTAATTAATTGCTAACGAGAGTTTTTCTTGTCTTTGAGTTGCTGGCACCCGGGCCACTTGCTCCAACTAGCCACCCCGACCGACAGAAGTTCCGTATGGATTGTGTTATTCCCCATCTGTAGATCTTTCAAACACAGTGTGGGCACAGGAGGAACTGATAAACCAACTACTCGGAAACGAATGTGCTCGTCACCGAACTAAGACCACATAGTACCACATGAATGGATTAATGGTTCTAAAAGCATTTTTCTTGGATTAAGTGAATGCTCAAATACTAGCCTGTAGAGAAGGATAAAACATAAAAAATCTTTTCTTATCTCGTCATGTCGGCAACATTACTAAATTATTTCATGCATTTAAAAATACAATCGCCAGCTGAAACAATAAACATGCATGAAAAATACGCAGACTTCATCCGCTACGAAGAAGTAAGAGACCCTCAAATGGATAGACACTAAACTGCATCCAATAGTTAAAATCCAGTCCTGGATCTGTGCAACTTGGACTGACTTCTTCGTAGCCATTAATCCCCGCTTTAGTCTGATTCCGGGAGGTAGTACCTATAAGAGTCACAGATACAGCTCAAATACGTCTGTTAAGCAAGATGTAACTGAGTATTTTAAACTTCTAATGTTTTAAACGCAACCTAAAAATACCTGATTGAAGAGTGCCTTCATTGGTCATTCTTATTTCAATAAGGAAAAAGTGCTCATCGTTGTTCAGTCTATGATCCCACACTCTTAAAATAGAGAAACTGAAATTGCATATTTGACATGTAATGTTGTGGAAGTTTAAGGATAACAACAGTGCTACAAAACCAAATTTGTTGTCTCTATGGCCTAGGTGTCATTATTGACCAAGTTCTGAAGAAGTTTTCAAAGATTCGTTCTGATAAGTCATTCAGAGATAAACTCAGACCAGGACGCTTATTAGACCTTTGAAAAATGGGTGAATGAAATCTGCGCAAAAGTAGTCGAGAATTTATATATGTGTATGTATTATTCAGTCCAGTTAAACCGGAGTGGGGAATAATTCCGTCAGGACAAAAATCATTCAACTATGAACATTTAAATTTTCCTGGTAAATAGGTCAATGTAACTGACATCACAGAGCAATAATTTCTTTAAGAAAAACAAAAACCGGTCACATCAGGATTATAAATTTATTTCCATCCTGTTATAGGTATTGATATGAATCAATTGATTCATATCAATACCCATAACAAGATGGGAATAAATTTAAACCGGAGTCGGGAATAATTCTGTCAGGACAAAAAATCATTCAACTTTGAACATTTAAATTTTCCTGGTAAAAAGCTCAATGTAACTAACATCACAGTGCAATAATTTCTTTAAGAAACATAAAAACCGGTCACACGAGGATTATAAATTTGATTCATATCAATGCCCATAACAGGATGGAAATAAATTTATAATCCTAATGTGACCGGGTTTTTTTTTTTTTTGTTTTTCTTAAACAAATATATATATATATGTATATATATATCTATATATTGTCTTTTTTGCTTAATGGCATATCCATTTTCGTGGCTAATTTAATTTCCAAAGCCATCGTTGCACAAGATCAATTGTGTTACTATGTAACTCTTGTCTGAAGGAGAGAAGGGGGTTCATACCTTTTCCAAGAGTATTACTTTGAAAGCGAGAGTAATTACGCGATTGAAGTTCGAACCACTTACTACAATGTCTCAATCCAGAGCGTCAACCACTACACTACGAGGACTCCCACGCCCTGCATAAAATGTTGTAAATCTGTTATTTAGTGATTCATTTCCAGCTATTTTTCAGCTACGATTCCCAGGATATTGGTGGGGTTGAGAGTCACGTTAGTGGGAGGCTCAGATTTTTAAATGTTAATAAATCTGATTACATCAATTAGCGATTGAACATGTTCGTTTCTTTTCGTGAAGAGGTGAACTAGGTATTACACTAAACTGCATTGGGTGGTGAGGCTCCCGTTCTAGAGTTTTAGGGATTGTGGAATCATCCATTCGTAACTATTACTCCGAGATCAACTCTGATCCTAATTAGTAGTACTTATTAGTGTTCTGTCTATGGATTCAATAGAACTGTTTAAAAATTATTTGTGTTAGATATGAATACTGGAAACGATATAATTTCTGGGAAAAGACTGACTTCGACACTAAATAGCCCAACAAGGATTTACCTACTGTAAAACTAACTAACAATTTATATCTTTTAAAAATTTTACATTTACGAACGTACATTAAAATTTACTAACTACACTTCTACTCAATAAATATTAACATTTAAATTATTTTTTTTTAAATTTAAAAACCCACAAAGGGATGAAATGTCGCAAAACAGACAAATCAAATTCACACCCACAATGTATGCATGTGTGAAAATGTATGCAGATGAAAAAACTCAAGATCTACAAAGGTGGATTTTATTTGTACAAATATTTGCTATCGTTAAAGGCTTCGGTTTTTAGACCTTCATCAAGGCGCATGTTACGAAAGTTACTGGTTACTTACACGCTCTGATGAAGGTCTAAAAACCGAAACGCTTCTCCAAATAAAATCATCCGCTGAAGATCTTGTGTTTTTTCATTTCTATTCTTTTTCATTCACTGCTTTATTTACAAAATGCAAAAGATTTAATACCACCCTAGATTTCTTTTTAAAGACACCTTAAAAAGTAAATGTTTGGTTTCTTTGTTTAATGGCATATCAACCGTTGTAAGTTATTTAATGAAAAAGCAATTCTCTAAGAACAGTCGTGGTACTATTTAACCCATAGGTGGGAGAATAAAGGTGTTCATACCTTTCCCAAAGATATTTGCCCGAAAGTGAACATAATAGAGCACGAACTCGCTTACTACGATTCCGCAGTCCATCGCTTTAACCATTACACCACGAGGACACCCTCAGTAAACGTTTGTATTTTTTAAGTAAAAAGTCAGTAAGTACATTTGCTTTTATTTTTCAGTCTTTCTCCAGATTTTCTTCTCATACACTTTTCTCTTTCTACCAAAAAATTTAAATTTCGACTCATCAGTCCACCATATATTTTGCTAAATTATGGATATTTTCTCTGAAAAACATTTCATTTTTTTTTACCTCTGGAGACTTTTGAGATTAACAAAATTTTTAACTTAGTTAAAAATTAATACAGTTTCTTATATTCTAAACTCGGCATTGACTAATGTTGTAACACTGACGGCTATTTACAAGGAAGATTCATTGGTGAAAAATCCTTGTATATATATATGAAAAAAAAAATTACTGTGCCATTTCAAAAGTATGTTCATAGTTTTTTTGTTTGTTTGTTTGTTTGTTTTGTTTTGTTTTGACAGTCTTTTTTTTTAATTTGAAATAATTTGAAAAAAAAAAAACTCGGCAAAATCAAAATAGCTAAGCGTTGAAATGAGGGTACAAAGGTTGTTTTTTTTTTTTTCAAAAATGGCTATTCTAAATGACAAATTGCCAAAACATTGAAGTGCAATAAGCGTTACAATAGTTGTTACATACTGACCCAAATGTTGACAGAAAAACTTCTGGGGCGCCAAAAGTGACAACTGCTGTTGAAGATAAACACTTGATTATAGACTATAAAACATGGAATGAAAATTTGATTATTGAGGGCAAAATATGGAATGAAAATTTGATTATAGATTACAAAACATGGCATGAAAACAGCTCCAGAGTTGGCAGCTGAGTTGGCTTCCTCAAGACAATAAAAAGTGAAATATTGAGTAAGATCAGCGAGGATCAGGCGGCACATCACCAGCATTTTATGTAAGATTAATAAGCAGAAAAGATTGTGATGGGCAAAAAGAAAAAAAAATGAATATTGAAACAGTGCAGAATGCATTGTGGACTGTTGAGTACAAATCGGGACTTCTTGGTTGTAAGAGGAGAGTGTATCTTAGAAGTACGACTGAATGATGATTGGGCTGTTACAGCGCTTTGGTTTGGTAGAAGGTCTGTTATAATGTGAGGGTGTTTTGGGGGAGAGAAAGCTGGAGATTTGATTCAAGTCGCGGGAATCATGAAAAAAGAATTATATCTTTCGATTTTGCTATACTATTTTTATAATTGGAAAAAAAATCATATTTCAACACTTTTCTGAATTATGTTAAAATTTACCTCGAGTCAAAAAAAAAAAGAAACAAAAAAATTATGAAAATTTTAACTTCTTTCCTATTGAATTATTATGGGATGAAGTGGATGGTAAAGTTAAAAAAGAATACCCAAAGAGTGAGAGTGAGCTTTTTCAGTACTTGAAGAATTCTTGAGAAAGTCTGCCACCAACATTTTTTTCAAAAACTGTTAGAAAGAATGCCGAGAATTTTTAAAGCAGTAATTAAGAGGACAAAAACAAAATATGATGCTAGTGAAATTATGTTTTATTTAAAAAGAATACAAAAATATTTCATTTTAAGAATTAAAAACAAAATACAATGCCACCTTAAACGTTTTGCATGTAGTATTTACATTGAAGATTTTTTTTCTGTCAACATTTGGGTCAGTACGTAAGAACTATTGTAACGAATATTGCATTTTATGTCCCGGAATCTTCGACTTCTTAGCAATAGTCATTTTAACGCTCTCTGTTAGATCTACCTGGATCTCTCTCTCTCTCTATATATATATATATATATATATCGATCGATTTTCTCCTCACCCTCTCTCTCTCTCTCTCTCTCTCTCTCTCTCTTTGAGTGTTTTGTAAATCAGAACTTTTCTAAAATGTCCAAGAAGATAGCGTGCCCAGAAATGAGGATCAATACCGTTTTCCAATAGGATTCAATTTATAACCTCTACTTTTTTAATGGGTGATTCAGAATTGATTAGAAAATCTTTCCCTGGATGAATTAAATGTATTAGGCCTCGATTATTGGTCAGGGAATCAGAAAAGAAAACCCGGATGCTCTGTCCGGACGCCAGGAGTAAATAAGCTGGCAAAAGCGGGATTTAGAGATGGAGGTCAATCAGAACATCAGCCGGCGGAGATTTTAGGGATACATAAAGATATGCTGGATTGCGACATCGAAGTAAGCGGGTTCGAACTCCAGTCGCGTTATTACATTCATTTTTGGACCAATATCCTTCTGAAAAGTATAAAAAGCAGTGGGTTGAATAGTGCATCTACTGTTCGTCTATAATGATGGCCTTGGCATTAGATAACCCATGAAACAAAGAAACCAAACAAGCCACGCTAAAAAAAATGAGATTCCTGATTCGAGACGAAAAAATGAAATACCTAAACGTTTTTCTATTCTTCACTTTAAAACTAAAAAAGAATCTATGTTTGTAAGTTGGGAATTTGATGAACAGAATCAACAGATATTTTTCATCGGTACAACTTATACGTTTTGAGAGTATTTACTTACTTAGGCCAGTTTTTTTCTACATTGATTGATTGATTAATTGATCTATCTATCTATCTATCTATCTCGGTCTGATCATATCTATCTTGTAACAATCAGTTCATATCTATCTGTTTATCCCAATCTATCAATCTATTCCCGCCTATCTATCAATCTATCTATGTATCTATTTATTTTCAGCTGTTCTTATCTATCAAGCTAACTTGTTATCATATTCTTTTGATATCCGTCTATTTCAGTCTCTCAAAATCTGGCGAGTGAGCTCTGTTTTCATCAATCTGTCGGTCTATCTATTTCAATCTACTCATATCTATCTATCTATCTATGTTCACATACATCGAAGTACAATAGTCATTCCCTCTCTACGTGACGTGCAGTTTTGATTTGGTTTTTATTGTGCATTTCTTTTTGTTTTTTGCAAGACTTTTCACATCTTTTTATCTAACAAGCAAATTAGAATTTTGGTTGATTTATATATATATCTGTCTATCTCAGTCTGTCAGAATCTAGTCAGCTAGTGAGCACTGTTTTTTTTTTTTTTTTTTTCAATCTGTTTGTCTATATATCTCAATGTGCTCATAACAATCTATCTTGGTCTGTTCATATCTATCTATCTTGTAACAAGCTATCTCAATCAGTTCATATCTATCCGTTTATTCCAATCTATCTATCTATCTATCTATCGCTGTTCACATATATCGGAGTATCAACATTATATAATAGCCATTCATCCTCAACGTGATGTTCTGTTTTGATTTGTTTTTTGTTGTGTTTTTGTTTTTGTTTTTTAGAATTTCGGTTGGTTTATATCTGTTTATATCAGTCTGTCAGAATCTGGTCAGCAAGCAAGTTCTGTTTATCAATATCTATTTATCTATTCCAGTCTGTTCATATTTATATATTTAACGAGATATCTAACTTCCCAAATGACAAATACTTAAACAACACTTATGCCACACAGTGAAAAGAATATCAAGATATCGGGTGCTATGCAAACTGTAGGTTTTATTTCAACCTTCTATTAGACGTTTCCCGTCAAAAGATACCTATCGAGCTTTGATGTTGGGGCTTTTTTCTTTAGTTTTGATTTTGGAGTTAACTTCTGCTCAAAAGTTTGTCTTCACCAAGTCTTTGTCATTAGACTGGAGCCTGTTCTACTATATATTAAAATATATTTACAATGCAAGGTAATAGACTTGATTTGAATGTTGGAGCTTTCTACTCCATTTTCGAACTTGGAGTTAACTTCTACAAGAAGGGATGCCCCTTCAAGATACACACATACCCACCACACACTTATATATATATATATATATATATATATGTGTGTGAACACTCTCTGTATGTACATACATATAAATATACTTACATATATATATATATATATATATATACTTTAAAATGAATTGGTCCACAAGAGAATTTGTGTTTGTAATTTATTCTACTCCAACATGTGTTTCTAACTTTCTACGTCGTCTTCAGGAAGTAAATGGTTTGTTATGGTATTCCCTTTGGTTTTTTACAATGGCGAGTGATTTGTTAAGGTTGTACTTTGTTTTTTAATTCCAGGATTTGTGTCTGTGAATGTTTACTTCGTGTTAACTGACAACTTTCGTCTCTGCAGATGTTCTTTCTTTTTTCTTTTTCTTTTTTTCTATTTTTCTTTTTCTTTTTATTCTGTGTATTTGTGTGTCTGCATGAGTGTCCGTGTCCATACATGTGTTTATACTTATGGTATTTTATTTTTCTCCTTTATTACTCTCCTTCCCTTAATAATCTATGATAATTGATATGCTAAAAAGTTCCACTGACAACTAATCTTCCTCCCTAAGTGACCCATACAGACACACAAAATAAATACCGTTTGAGACTATAAGTGGTTGCTTTGGTGATGCAGTCTAATGTAGAACCTGGACTTAAATAAACAAACATGTAGACATGGCAACTTTAGACACACGCACATACGAGCTTCGTATATATATATATATATATATATATATATATATATATATATATATATGAGAAAAATGAGTGGAAAAGTGAATAAACGAAACACTTTATTTAAAAAAAAACTGCCTCAGAATGACGGGTTTTTCTAAAGTTCAGCATTGGAGGAAATAAATAAATAAATATATATAAGAATAAAAGGATGGAGAGACAGAAAAGAAACAAAGTGAGAGATAGATGTATATGTCAGAGTGATAGCAGTAGGGTTTATTGGCTTGACTATAAACATTTGGGTAATGGCTACTGATGGGTGGACGGGGGAAGGCTACATCCATTGTCAAAAGCGTATCAAGTTTCATCAAAGACTTGACCACCAGAGATGAAATGAGAAAATGATCTGGTCAAATTTACCAAAATCTACCATTTTTACATATATATATATATATATATATATATATATGAGTGTGTGTGTGTGTGTGCGTGTGTGTGTTGTAGAGTGGCTAAACACCCCTTCAGCACTCTACCAGAGAGACTGGCTCATAGCCATAAATAGCCTACGATTAAAGACTTTGAGGGTTGATTTAAAAAGCTGTTTAATATTCGGACTGATCATACTTCGTTTGGCTCTACTGCATTTTGTCCCTCCTCAAAATCTTGTGAATTCTTTTGTTAATCGTTCGTAACTTATTGTACTGTGTCCTTTTTGTATGTATCTATTAACACCGGATACTGGTGCTGAATAAATACGTGGTGCATTCAATAATTTTCCAGACTTTTTTGAACAGGCATTTAAAATTGTCCTAGACACTTGAAAATTCACTGTTATTGCTATACTTCTCATGAGACGACTGACCAATTTTCATGATTTCAGATTCAAATGAACAGCTACAGCAGCAATTGGAATACACCCTACTAAAACCTGATTGTCACAGCTGGTGAATTTTAAAAATGAAATCTGGACGTGAGGACACTTTAGAAGAACGATATGCAATAAAATTCTGTTTTAAACTTGGAAAAAATGCCACAGAAACGTATGGAATGCTTCAGACTGCTTTTCGACCATCTTGTACGAATCGAGCATCAATTTTGGAGTGGCATAAGAGATTCAAGGAAGGCAGGGAGTCTGTGAGGGATGATGAGAGGTGTGGGAGGAGTAAAGAAGTCAATACACCGGAGTTGATTGGCCAAAGGGTTAGGGTTAGGGTTACTATGTTGAGGTTTTAAGGGAGTTCAGGAAGAGATTCCGTCGGAAGAGGCCAACACTCTTCAAATCATGTCAGTGGCATTTCCACCAAGACAATGCACCAGTCCACAACTCCATCCTTGTCACAGACTATTTGACCAAGATGGGCATCAAGACAGTTCCTCACCCTCCCTATAGTCCAGACCTTGCTCCTTGTGACTTTTGGTTATTCCGTAAGCTCACAGGCTGTCGTTATGAGATAATTGAGGAGGTGATAGAGGCTGTGACGAAGGTTATTGACACGCTCACACAAGAGGACTTCCATGAGGACTTCTAGAAGTTATTGGAACGGTACAACAAGTGCATTTCAGCCGGAGGAGATTAGTTCGAAGGGGACTAGAGTTTAATGTGTGTACTATCAATAAAAGTGCCCATACGAAAAAAAGTCTGGAAACTTATTTAATGATCCTCGTTTATAAATATATTAAGCACTCATTCTTCTCTGTGTATCATTTACCTCGACAATACAACAAATGCAACAATATATATATATATATATATATATATATATATATATATATATATGTGTGTGTGTGTGTGTGTGTGTGTGTGTGTGTGTGTGTGTGTGTGTGTGTGTGTGTGTGTGATTTCTTTGTTCTTTTTACATCTACATGGAAATTTTCCTCATTCAGTCACTGATTACATTAGAACATCAAATTAGAACTGATTACATTAGTGACATCAAATATCATCTAAATATTTTTGGCCTGTCTTATAATGAAAACCTGCCAAAGATTTCGTCTGGAATCCCTTAAACAAAACAATTTTTTTGTATCTATGGTGATAAAAAATGGTTCTAAATGAAGAGCTCAGTTGACAACTGCGTTTTTTTATCACGACTTGGAGGAGAATAGAATGTTTCCTTTAACAATCCTGGCACTAGGAACCATCCCAAAAAAAGCCTAAGCCCAGTTAACAAAAATCAGGGACCAGTAAAACAGTAAGACTGTTATATATATATATATATATATATATATATATATAGTCCTTTCCTAACCGATCAACGCTGTGTTTCATATGTGTCTTACACTGTGATTGTCACGTAAATGTTACACAACGAACAGTTAAGTCATATGAATATAGATTTTGTTTTATGATCGGTCAGCTCCCATTTTCTCACCTCACATCAGTCCGTTCTTCATTTCACTTCGTCTCTTCTCTTGTTGCCTCAGTCGCTCTAATGTTTCCTTCCTGTCGCCATTTTTATTCTTATTTGTCGGTGAGGAATGACAACTTGACTTCCATCTCATTTGCACATTCTACGTTTTATTTCTTGACAACTTTATATCATTATTACCCGTTTAACTATAACGGGTAATTAGGAAGTAAGATGGAGTGTTTATCTAAATTATTCTAACTTTAAAACCGTATTGGTCACCTGATTGAAACCATCCAATCAGAACTGTGGTCTCAGATTAACCTGGACCACACCGGTTGAACTCTATCTTTCCATTAGTTCAATGGCTCAGGACCTAAGTTAAATGTTTACAGTGCATGTCAAAAATAGATTTCACCGATCAATTAAGAAACAGAACGTATATGAATGGTTTAAACGTTTTAATGTTTTTATCGTCTCAAAGGAAGGATAAAAACCAATAAAACGTAATTTAAATGCATATAATTATCCAATACTTTAATAAATGCGACACAGCATCCTTTTGTTTAAAACAAAAGAACCATCTTATAAACAGTCTAAAATATGGTTTGGTTTGGTTTGGTTTTATGGCATATAAACCATTGTATGTTATTTAATGCCTAATCCATTTTATACATATAAACAGTTCTATTTCAAACAAATCAGTTTAGCGTAAGTACAGTTTTTGTTTGCACGCAGTTAAATGATCAAACAGTTCTATTTCAAACTATTCAGTTTAAAGAACCATCTTATAAACCGTCTAAAATATGGTTTGGTTTGGTTTGGTTTTATGGCATATAAACCATTGTAGGTTATTTAATGCCTAATCCATTTTTATACATATAAACAGTTCCCAGAGCTCCAGCATTACTGAAACCTCCCCATCAGATTGTTTAGTGTTATATCTAGAACACTGGTTGGGGGAGTTTTGCTCCTCCGCAGAAATGCAGTCGGTGTATTCTACAACCCCTGAAATATGGTAAAGTAGAACTAGTTAGATATAAAAATCTTTTAATTTCTTTGATGACACATTATCATTGTCTTTATTTTTTATAAGTACTTTTTGATCTTATTTAAGCTATACATCAACGCAACTCTTGATTTAATTTTTTTTAAAATAAGTTTTGGTGTGTGTGTGAAGTCTCTCTTTTGTTACCTTTACTCAAAGGTCCAGTTAGTACGGGTGAGAGTCCTCCTATAGCCGTGTCAGTACTACAGTACGGTTTTGCCACTTGGACTCGAATGAAACGCCTGGACAAAAGGTGAGGTGGGAACTACATAAGGATGCTGCGGTTTATTCTAAACAGATTCTGGAAGTAACACCCTGCTCTACAGCAACTAGATAAGACGAGCAAGACATGCTGGGTATGGATGGAGAGGATAAACTGATAAGCATCATTCCCCAATGGACTACTATAGGTGGACACACCAGTATTGGTGGATCAGCAAAAACTTTACATTCATCAGCTCTGTGTTGACACTGTGTGCCGTTCAGACGACTTACCAAAGAGATGACCAATATGGATGAATGATGAGGGAGTGAGAGAGAGAAAGAGACAGAGTTAAGGAAATCCATGAACATAATTCTGTTTTAATACATTTTTTATCAGGGACAGAGTTTTCATACCTTACCTTGATCCAGCCCAGTGTCGTGTAACACGTAATTGTTTATGGCTTATATGCAACGAACAATGTAAAAAAAACTAGTTATTCATTCTCTCTCTCTCTCTCTCTCTCTCTCTCTCTCTCTCACTCGTTACTGGATATATACATAGATTGATATATTCCAATAGACGTACACACACTCAAACACACACACACTCATACGCACACACACACACACACACACATACATACTTATATTCATCCTGTTGCTTGCGGCAGTAAGATACGTCCACTGCATCTGTGTAGAGAAGTAAGACCCCCACTACGAATGATGGTGAGGCTCCACTCCTGGAACATTGGGGAATGTTGATTATCCCTTCACTGACATTACTCCTAGGTACACTCTATCATGGAGTGGTAGGGTAACATCTATAATTCAAATGGAACTATTCTATCATTTACTATACTTGAAAAAATTTAACTATATGCAAACACATTACTAATATTAATTAGGATTAGATAGGAATACTTTAAACCATTCAACTGTGTTAAAACGAATAATCAGTATTGAATAGAATTATTAGTATTGGATAAAATACTTGAAATCATTTAACTGTGTAAAAACAAATGAACTCTAACTCGTTTTAAAATAATCTTACCAACAAATTATTCGTTTACAAATCATATATGAATATAAGTGTTGGGTAAGCAGGATATGAGATTAAATAAACCATAAGGGTTGATATGTTATAAAACACAACCAAACTATATATATTGTCATCGACAGAATGGTTGTTTCGTTGTATCCCAACTCATCAGTGTGGCTAGACATGCAGGACGCTTTAAGCTGGGATTGAAACCTACCTAACATTAGGTTAGACATGGGATCTAACCGCTCAGCCATTTTCAGTGACATATGTCAACTCGGGAATCATAACGCATTATGTAGTAGCTCTTGTTTTTTTAGATTTTGCGCTCTCGGACACCAGAGTGCTCAATTCGTTTGAAGAGTCAGCATTACGCGAGTGGCAGCCATTAATTCCTTCGCCAGAGTGCTCAACCCCCGGAAGGGGAACATATATATATATATATATATATATATTAGTGGTATATAAAATAGTCCTGGTTTATGGAAACAAGGACTGGATATATGCATAAAGTCTGTTATATTCCCGTATATATTAACTGCCACAGATAAGATTCCGATGAGCTGTGTCCGGAAACGATTATCTGGATCAGCTTCAGTTGGTCAGATGGTACTATTTCCATTCTAGTAGAGAAATATATCAGGTGAAGTATAATCAATGTGCTTAGTTAATGCATCACCATCTCACCCCAACGACAGAACCCATCCTCTCGAATGAAAGGCATAGGGTCATGTGTATTGCCTGATGTCTATATTAACACCTAATAAACAGACGAATACCGACGGAGCTAAGCTATTTTTGGCAACACCATGTATATTTGTGCATAGGATGGCTTTCACTTAAAACTTGACTTTGTATCACATCCTGCTCGTGATCGAGTGACTGGGTGAATGCTACCCGATCCATTGTACTAAAAGGAGCGATTTTGTCTTGCTTGAGTCGAGCCAAGAAGAGAACGAAGATTCGAAGTCCACATTAAATATGATTTTGCGTTAAATCTGTCCTCACGAAGGTGAGTCAGTTTGGTATATAAATTGTCTAATGAGCAAGGTTATTGTTGCTATGCTGATATTGCTTCTCTTATGTCTTTTTTTTTTATCCATGAATCAGTTTACGATTTTTGATTCAAGTCAGGTATTTCACTCTTTGTAAACTTCTAATCTTATGCCACCCACCTAACGTCGCCATTTCTCGGCACTGATCGCCATAAAAAATGATTTCTACTTGTTCGAAACGTGCTGTTGACCAAAAGATTAAAGAGAAGGTTTCCGTTACAAACACTGGACCTCAAAGGTTGCCGACATTACTCAAATCGAAACTATAAAACCGTGCGTAAAGCCACGTGACATCACAGAACCAATAAAAGAGAGGGATAAAGTTGACGGTCGGTAGAAGGAATTCTATCAATGTCTACCGTCTGCGTCAGGCGAATCGACTGTCAGCTGGTTTGCTCAGTCGTACGGATCAAACGGGGCTAGAACGTGAAGGTAACAAATATGTTTTGTGCGTCAAAAAAAAAAAGCAAAGAAAAAAGAAAAAGAAAAAAGATGTTTGTATTAATTGAATCAAAAGGGAAAAAAAAGGAGGAAAAGAAAAAGATTCTGACTGTTGTTTGTTGCATTAAAAGATGAAAGGCAAATAAAGGCAAGGAAAAAAAAATGAAAAAGAAAGGTGGACTTTAAGATATAAAGAAGTAAATAATGGATAAGAAGAAAATTAATGAAGAAAGAGAGAAGAAAGAAAGAAAGAAAGAAAGAAAGAAAGAAAGAAAGAAAGAAAGAAAGAAGCTCGCGAAAAAGGAAGAAAATATTGAAAGAAAAAGAAACAAAGAGAGAAGAGAGCTAAAAGAAAGAAAGAAAGAAAGAAAGAAAGAAAGAAAGAAAGAAAGAAAACATTGAAAGGAAAGGAAAGAGACATGAGAAAGAAAGAAAGAAAGAAAGAAAGAAAGAAAGAAAGAAAATGGAAAGAGGAGAAGAAAAGTGGAAAAGACAGAAAGATTGCAATCTAATTAGAAAGAAAGAAAAAAAAGAAAGAAAGAAACTAATATTTCTTTCTATTTCTCTTTTATTTCTAACCTCGAAAAAGTAATTGTAAGAAATAGGGAGAATGATTAAAATGCATATGTACTGGAGAAAAAAGGGACGGATGTATGTGCGAGAAAGAAATGTGCGTGAAAGAAAGAAAGAAAGAAAGAAAGAAAGAAAGAAAGAAAGAAATACGTGCAAGGTAAAATAGATAGAAAGAATAAATGAGAGAAAGAATTGAGAGAAAGAGAAGGAACTTTTGAAATTAGTTAATTAGGCTAGCTGTCTCTCAGAGAGTTAGGAGAGGTGGGACTAGGCAGCCCAGTTGGTGCGTGCTCACGATTTTGAGGAGAACTATTCTCTCTAAAAGAAACAAAGGACAACCCTTTGATGAAACTTATTTACATGATAGAGCCAAGAGAGTCAGATTTCCCATCAATCTCGATCGTATAACCAATTATGTGTCGGTCTGATTAATAACTTGGTAATTGAGTTACCATATTTAACAGCTTAGGTTTGGTTTGGTTTCTTTGTTTAATGGCATATCAACCTTCATAGGTTATTTAATGCCGAAGCTATTCTCTGAGAAGAACAGTAGTGGTACTATTTAACCCATAGCTGGGAGGATAAGTGGGTTCATACCTTTCCCAAGGGTATTTGCCCGAAAGTAAACGTAATAGCGCGCACTGGAATACGAACTCGCTTACTACGATTCCGCAGGCCATCGCTTTAATCATTACACCACGTGTACCCCCCCCCACTTTGACAGCTTAGAAGACGCACATTTTTCCAATCGTCGAAGGTGAAAGGTCAGTTTTGAGTTTTGAGTTTTGAGTTACTTGCTAGCAGTGATCTAGTTCTGCAGAGGTCCTTGAATTTAACCACTAACAAATCCAGAAATCCTAATAAGATGACGTTCGTTTCTGCACTCACAGCAGTATTTGTCTTGTAAAAATGTTTTACAGTAGTGCTTACGGGTACTTCATGTAAAATAACACATGCCAGGAAGAAAGTAAAGGTTAGGTTAGGTTATTTGGTTTAATTTCATATCAACCCTTATCCGATACCAAATCTTGTTACACACACACACACACACACACACATATATATATATATATATATATATCATCATCATCATCATCATCATCGTGTCATGCCGCTAGCACGAATATCCCTGACCTTCTCTCGCCACTTCTCCCTATAATTCATCGCTTCTGGCTGGTCTTCAGGGCTACATCCTGTATCCTCACAAAGCTGCTGTATGTATGTTCGAGCTGGTCGTCCTGCTTTTGCTTTGGCCATATGCGGGGGTCCATAGGAGTACATCGCTGATGAGCTCGTCCTTGCTTCTCCAGCAGTGTCCTGCGTGTCTGGTTCGTCTAACTTGTATAGTTTTCGTGATGGGAGGTACGTGGCCGGATAGTTGGTGTCTTATGGGGTGTGTCCGCCAGGACTTGTTCAATATTGCTCTCAACATTCTTGTGTAATTGCCGTCTAGCTTCTTCTCCAACCGTTTAGTTAGCGTCCAAGTAGTGCATCCATATAGCAGTATCGATACGACCGCTGCCTGGAAGAAGCTGCGTTTGATTTTATCGGTCAGGTCTGATTTCCATATGATCGAGAGCCTATCGATAGCTGTCCATGCTTTCGTTATTCGTGTGTCGATGTCTTTTTTGATTGATGAGACGCTGCTTCCTAGGTAGGTGAATTTGTCGACTATTTTTAGAGAGGTTCCGTCTAGTGTGGAAATGTCGCCTGTTTGGTTGTAACACATATATTCAGTTTTGTGTGCATTGACATGGAGGCCAATGCCTATGTAAAATATGATTTGCGGATGAATAGCCCGTTGGAAAATTTATTTTTAAACAAGTTAGAGCTCATTCATTTGCACACAGTTAAATGGTTTCAAATATTGCTAACACTAATTATTCTTTTTTTCATAATTATCATTTGTTTGCACACAGTTTATATGGATTCAACTATCTCAGCGTAACTGAACCTCAGCCACTGCCTTCTAGCACCTTTAAGATGAAATAGTGTTGGGTATTTGTTTGCCACGAGAGCAATTTGAAGAATACAGTCGAGATAATCATTTAAGTGCTTGGGCTAGACATGACTGATTTGATCGGGCCTCTCCAATCACCCGTCTAGCCCAGTAAAAGCCAAAGTGAAGTGTTGCAAGTCACTTGAACAATTCGGCTACCGAGTCACGAACTGTTCAACCGCCAGGATCCCGTCTTCAAGCATTACGGCTCGCCTGCCTCAGCCAACAGGATTTGAATACATGTGAAACTTTTAAAATGACCAGAGAGAGCGGAGGGTTACGGACGTTGGGCAAAAATCTTTCTTCTAAGATTCGTAATTTAGATTATTTATTTATCTATTTATTTAAATGCCTGCCTAAATTGAGCTGTCTTATAACCCCTTATGCCTTATAAGCCATCAAATACGGTACATTATTTACATGATAGTAACATTTGCAACATTTTAACGAGTTGGTCAAGATGTGTGAACAGAGGAGTTATAAAAGAAAAAGGAAACCAGCAGGTTGAAGTTGACGAAATTCAAAATCTCGTCCGGTAGGCGAGGGGCCAATAGATATGCTTGATCTAGAAATTAAACAAACGGTGTCAAAAATCGCCAAACTCGATCGGAATTCTAAGTGAAGGAGAGGGTTGAACAGATCGTGCCATCCACAGAAGGCGGAAGTTGGGATTCAGTATCATTTGAACAAAAATTTAAAAAAGATGGTTTTTCTTCTTTTTTTTTCTTTTCTTTTTTTTTTTCTTTTTTTTTCGATTCTCCCTCTTTGGCACGAACGAGACATGCAAAGGAACTGAATCTTAGAAAGATACTAGAAGAGGTGAATCTCAATAAAATGAAGCATCTACTCACAAATTGTATCATTGCCCAGTTGACTGAGGCTGGAGAATACACCAACTGTATCTCTGCTGAGGGGTAAGACTTCCCCAACGAGTGTCCTGATTATAACACTAAACAATCTAATGGTGGGGCTCCAGTAAACTAGAACTTTGAGGAATGCGAACTACACCTTTATTGCCATCGCTTCCATGTTCATTCTGACCCGGAGTGGTAGCACTGATAGGGCTCTATCTATGGGTTAAATAGAACTAACGCATACTTATGCTAAACTGAATTGTTTGATTTAGAACTGTTTGACAAATAGAGCAAAACAGTGTACTAATGCTAAACTGAATTGTTTGAAATAGAACTGTTTATATGTATAAAACTATATTTGACATTAAAAACCTACAATGGTTGATATGCCATAAAACCAAACCATTTAACTTTGTTGTTATACTAAACTGAATTGTTTGAAATAGAACTTTTTGATCATTTAACAGTGTGTAAACAAATGACTGATATAAAATTGAATTATTAGTGTTAATAAGGAATACTTGAAAAAAAAATAGATTTGTGCCAATGAATATTAATATCATTAGAATTATTCGTATTGGATAGAAATAAGTGAAACCATTATATGTGCTATAATCAAACGGGGGACATCTCCACTCTAGACAGAACCCCTCTTAAACTAGTAAACAAATTCACTTACTTAGGAAGCAGCGTCGCATCAACCGAAAAGGACATCGACATGAGGTTAACGAAGGCATGGACAGCTATCAATAGGCTATCGATTATATGGAAATCAGACCTAACCGATAAAATGAAACGCAGTTTCTTCCATGTAGCGGTCGCATCGATACTGCTATATGGATGCACTACATGGACTCTAACAAAACGGCTGGAGAAGAAGCAAGACGGCAATTGCACAAGAATGCTGCGAGCAATCTTGAACAAGTCCTAGCGGCAACATCCCACAAGACACCAACTGTACGGCCACCTGCCTCCCATCACGAAAACTATTCAAATTAGATATATTTCTTGGATTGATATGAGACGATAGTAAAAATGAAAGTTGCCCATGAAGCCATGGACAGCTATCTATAGGCTATCGGTTATATGGAAGTCAGACCTGACGGATAAAATGAAACGCAGTTTCTTCCAGGCAGCGGTCATGTCGATACTGCTATATGGATGCACTACTTGGACGCTAACAAAACAGCTGGAGAAGAAGCTAGACGGCAATTACACAAGAATGTTACGAGCAATATTGAACAATTCCTGGCGGCAACACTCCCCACAAGGCACCAACTATACGGCCACCTACCTTCCATTACGAAAACTATCCAAGTTAGATTAACCAGACACGCAGGACACTGCTGGAGAAGCAAGGACGAGCTCATAAGTGACGTACTCCGATGGATCCCCGCATATGGCCAAGCAAAAGCAGGACGACCAGCTCGAACATACATACAGCAGCTCTATGAGGATACGGGATGTAACCCTGAAGACCTGCCAGAGGCGATGAATGATAGGGAGAAGTGGTGAGAGAGGGTCAGGGATATCCGTGCTAGCGGCACGACATGATGATGAAGGCTCGTTTAAAAATGTGTTTAGAAATCATATATTTGATATATATGTATAAGGATTTGGCATTAAATAACCTAAAATGGTTGATATGCCACAAAACCCAAACAAATGAATAAACAAATCAAATTGTGTCAGTTATTCCTTTGTACATACTTCTATGACCTCAGAAACTGAACGGAGAAAATAAAACAAGTGAAGATCCTACAACTTGTGTTTTTTGCGTTTCCTCTTGGCATAGTGGCTAACATGCTAAACTGTGATATCGTAGTGAGTTCGAACTCCAGTTGCGCTATTAGAACCATTTTCGAATTAATATATTATCCCCCAATCTATAGGTTAAATAGCACCACTACTGTTCTTCCTCAAGGATGACTTTGGCATTAAATAACCCATGAATGTTGATATGCCATTATACAAAGAAGCCAAACTAAACCTCCTTCATATGAAGGTTGACCACTAGCATAACAGTTTTCGGTGACTATGCTACTGTTTTTCCTCCTTATTTGATCATTGTTGTCTCCTAGCTTCTGATTTCTTTTGTTGTACTCAGTAACCTTCCGCTATCAATGCCTTACGATATAGCATATTACTTAATTCGCTTTTTTGGTTGGTTTACCTTTATAAGAGATATTCCAGAGTATGGACGGCAGAATGAAAATAGTGTACCCTGAAGTAAATCTGAAGGTTACTGGTTAGGATAAAATATATCTAAAGAAAGCCGGAAAGTTGGGCGTTGTTTGTATTATAACCAAAATGAGGACAACCAAACGAATCATGTAAATAATATGAATAATAACACATCTCAGAAATCAGGAAAAATGCACAGTGTATTGATTCCACCATTTACGGTTGGTTGGTTGATTGGTTGGTTGGTGAACTGGCTGGATGACTGGCTGATTGACCGGTTAGTTGACTGGTTAACTTACTGCTTGGTTGGTTGGTTGTAAACTGGCCGGCTGGTTGATTGGTTGGTTGGTTGACTGGTTAGCTGGTTGATTGGTTGGTTGGTGAACAGGCTTGCTGGCTGGCTGATTAGTTGATTGGTTGGTTGGTTGGTGAGCTGGCTTGCTGGCTTGCTGATTGGTTGGGTAGGTTGGTTGGCTGGTTGTTTATTAGTTTGTTTGGTTGGTCGGCTGGTTGTTTGTTAATTTGTTTGGTTGGTCGGCTGGTTGCGTAGGTTGGTTGGTTGGTGAACTGGCTTGCTGGTTGGCCGGTTAGTTATTTGGTTGACTAACTGATTGGTTAGTTGGTTGATTGGTTGGCTAGTTGGTTAATTGGTTGGTGAGTTGGCTGGCTGGCTGGTTGACTTGCTGGTTGTTTGTTTGTTAGTTTAGTTGGTTGGTTGGTTGGTTGGTTGCTGAGCTGGAAGGTTGCCTGGGATGTTAGTTGGTTTATTGGTTGGCTCACTGGTTGGTTAGTTGGCTGGATGATTGCTTACTTTGTTATTGAGTTGGCTGGTTGGTGAGTGGGCATGTTAGTTGGTTTACAGGTTGGTTCGTTTGTTGGTTAGTTGGTTGGTGAGTTGACAAATTAGTTGGTTGGTTGGTTGGTTGGTTGGCCAGTTGTTTGATTAATTGCTTAGCTTTGTGATTGGTCAGTGAGTTGCTTGGTTACTTAGTTGCTTGGTTGATTAGTTTTCTGGATGGTTGGTGAATTGGCCGGTTGATTGGCTGGTTTTACACCATGTTAATCTTTGCTGCGTTACGTAATGCTAATTTCAGTCTTTTTACAAGTTATAATATTTTTTCAAATAACTAATAATTATTTGTAAACTATTTTAGTATTGATAATGAATATCAATTCATTTGATATCAACAATTTGTAAACTATTCTTAATACTTACAATTTAATACTAATTAATTCAAAATCAATAATTTGAAAACTATTTTGATATTAATAATGTATCCACAAAAATATTTTAAAGTCCCTATTGCTTTTTATTAATAATGAAATTCTTATTAAGTCCCTATTGCTTTTTAATAATAAAGAAATAGTTGCCCATATTAGTGAGGTTTCACATTTTCATCATTTTTAAACTGGCATAATCAACATTGTTACTGGCTGTCATAATCAGATTCAGAATTTGTCTCACCAGGTAAACTTGTTATATTAACACATTTACAGTCTGAACAAATCAAACCCTGCTTCCTACAAAAACAGCTCATGGTATCGTAACCAAATCTGCAAGTACATCGAATAACTTCCACTAGTTTCTGAAGGGCAGGCCGAAGATCTCTCATAATGGGTATAAAACTATTAAAGTTCAACTGGCTATTTGAACTTGTTCCACTCAGTATTCTTTGATGTACTTTTGACATAGTATGCAGTACATTTTGACCAACCAAACTCACTTTGTTTCAGTTCTCTATGCGGACACCGGATACATTCAAGAGAAACCTTCCGGGATCGATGAACGATTGGGATGAACGAATAGAGAGAGAATAAAAGAGAGAAAAAGAGAGAGAAAAAAAAGAGAGAGAGATAGAGAGAGTCAAGTAACTCTGTGGTATCATCATGTGTTGATGACGAAGATGTTCATTGTGCTAGTCAAGATAGTAGTGTGGGGTCTGAGCAACCTTTTCAACACGTCAGATTCTTCTTTGATGTAGTTTTTCGTATTTCCCCTGGGAGGGTGACATTATCGATGTGGCGTCTTGACTGACTGATTATTATGAACTTTACTGCTTTTATTATGCGTTTTCCCAATTATTTTCGTGGTAAGAAGCATTACGGATGCAGCATCAACAGAGATTTTAAAAAAGAATTATGCCGAAATTGTTACAATCTGATGCGGCCATCTTGATTTGATGTTATGGTTGCAAAATGCGATGAAAGTGGGGGAAAAATTAACGAAAAAAAAGATAAAAGGTTTAACTTTTTATGGAAGATATTACGTCAAGCAACAGCTTGAAAAAAAAAAAAAATAAAATAAAAACAAAACTAAAAAACGTTCTTCATAAAAGGGGAGCGTGAAAGTTTTATAAATTGAATTTTCAATTCATTAAAAGTTTGATTTAGATTTCTTCTTTTTCTTCTTCTTCTTCTTCTTCTTATTATTATTATTATTATTATTACGTCACTTCTTGTGAGCTTTTCCACACCAGTGTCGGTTGATGGACTTTCACTGGAGTCTGAGTGACAGCAAGGCTCCTCTGGTCTCCAGGACTCTTTTCAGTATTCTTGCACATCTCAGCAATGTTGTAGTCTAGTTGGTTTCGATTTTTTCCACTGATTTCCAATTCCTCTTGTTCTTTCTCAAGAATCTTATGGACTGTTCCAAGTGTACCTACTACAATTGGTATTACCATCACCCTCACGTTCTAAAATTTTGTTTGCCCAGTCAGCTGGGGATATGGAATACACCGATTGCACCTCCACAGAGGGTTAAGACCCCACTAGAGAGTGTTCTGGATATGACCCTAAACTATCTGATGGTGAGGCTCCAGTAAACTAGAACTTTGAGGAATGCAAAGTACTCCTTTATTGCCATCGCTCCCAGGTCCACTCTGACCCGGAGTGGTAGCACCTGATAGAGCTCTATCTATGGGTTAAATAGAACTAACTGCATACTTATGCTAAACTGAATTGTTTGATTTAGAACTGTTTGACAAAACTGAATAGCTTTAAATAAAAATGTTCTTGACAATTAGATTGTGCTTACATTTACACTGGGTGGTTATGCTAAACTGAATCGTTTGAAATGGAACTGTTTTTGACATTGAAAGTGTACTTACGCGAAACTGAATTGTATAATATAGAATTGTTATGACATTTAACTGTGTGTAAACAAAATCTATACTGATACTAAACTGAATTAGCTCTGTTTAGACTAAACTGAATAGCTTGAAATAGAAATGTTTTTTTGAGAATTAAACTGTGTATTCATGCTAAATTAAATTGTTTGAAATAGAACTGACTATTTACATAACATTAGATTTGGTGTTAAATAACCTACAAAGGTTGATATGCTATAAAACCCAAACAACCAACAACTAATACTTTGCAATTTCTTTGGCAAAGTCTAAGTATTTTTCTATCTTTTTGTTTTCTTTTATTTTTACTCTGATGTCTGCTGGAACTCCAGAATCCACTTGATAGTAAATTCTTTTTTATTAACTTTTATTAATTAACTCAAAATCTGATTTTCTTGTCGTGATAAGGTGATCCGTCCGAATGTCAAAATCCCAGAGTATTTTGTGGATCTCATTCTCTACGAATAATTCTGGATTGTTCATATACCATTTCTTCAAATTTTACTTTCTTGCACAATTCACAGGAGATCCCCTACTCCATCCAGTCATGTATGGTCCTGTACTCCTTTTGAGCTAGTTCACTGCATCCACTTGTGTGATGAACCGTTTTATATCTTTCTTCACGTAAATTATACTTGCTGTCCAGTTATATATTATCAATTATCGCTTTTATATGATTGGTCTTTACGGCTTAGGTTTTTGCTGTTATTAGAAGAGATTCATTTTTGTTTCGTAGCCATGTCTAGGTTTTCTCGTGTACAATTTTGTCACTTTGTCACCTTAAATCTCCATATATTTGGGTTGTTTTTCCCATTTCTGTTTTCTAGATTTTGTTGGGTTTTTGGTCTGGTTTTATTTTGCTAATGTTGTTACAAGCAGCTGTCATTAGTCTTTTTTTGCTCTTCCAAATTTAAACCTCGAATTTTCATATTGATACATCTATGCAGTCTTCAATGGTGACGAGACTTCTTCCACATTCTTTTCTTCACACAGAAAGTCTATGTCCTCTCTCTGATATCAGTCCTTGTGCATAGCCATCAACTTTCTTGTCCTCGGGTCCACTTGTCTGATTTTCGCCCTCGTTCATTTTAACAACGGTCCCAAGTATATTACCGGGGAACTGCCCAATTGATGAGATTTTTGCAGCAGATCTTAGTTTCCAGAAATTTTCTCGTTCGTCAGAGGTACTTTCTTATTTTGTTTCTTTCATCTTCTCTTGTCTGCTTCCAATATTCCCAAGTATTCTTAATTTTCCTTCTCTCCAAACGTCCCGATTCTTTCTTGATTTGCCAGTTGTATTCCTTCCATTGCCTCTCTTTTTCCACTTTTCATTATTAGTTTGACATATTTCTTTGCCAAATTCCATTCTTATATCCTGGCCGTATGTTCTTATTGTTGTATCAGAGTCTTCAATTCCTTTTCATTTTTTTGCAAACAGCTTGATGTCATCCATGCTCATAAAATGATGAATCTTTTCTTGTGATTTTATAAATTTGTAGTCTTCGGTACACTTCCGAAATATGTTATTGAAAGGCATCATCGCTATCACAAATATTAATGGTAAGAGTGCATCTCCCTGGAAGATGCCTCTCAGGATTTTCATCTCTGCTTAAATTTTTTCTCCTGTAGTTAATTCCACTTTCCAGTTTTTCAAAGCTTCATTGATGAATTTTATGACTTTGTTGGATATTTTGTGCATTTTCATACAATCTATTATCCAAGTTTGCAGGACAATCTTATTATTATTATTATTATTATTATTATATAATATTTACCAACCCCTCCGCTCGGGCAGGATATAACGCGGTCAATTTTTTAAGCGGAGTTTAACGGTTTTGAATTCAGAGTTTTCATTCTCCTAGGCTAGTTGCCTAACCAAGACTGAAGAACCTTGTCTGTTTTACTATTTACCCATAGCTGGAGGGAGAATAATTGGATTCACACCTTTCCCAAGGGTATAAGTGCTATGTGAAATGCAGTCAGCCTCGTCCAGGATTTGAACTCGAGTCGCCGTGTCCATTTCCTTCGACGATAACCATTACACCACGGGCACAGTATTATTATTATTATTATTATTATTATTATTATTATTATTATTATTCCGTGATATTATTATTCCGTGATATTTGTTGATAGTACGTCTACCTTTTCGATTTCTACCTTCACATTTTGCCAGTCTTGGTACTTGAGGGTTGATAGAATAGTATTCTTTTGAATCATAATTTTCCTAATTAATTCTACATTTATTTTGTTTTCTTGTATTAACATTACTTTTTTGGTATTGAAGTGTGTGGTGTTTTAGTTTTCAGTATTTTACATTTCAATTCAGTGAGGAGCCCCCTGCTTTTCAGTACTCAGTGTTTAAATTCGGGTTGGGGGATTTTTGTTGTCAATCCACGCCATAGCGACAATTTTTCGCCTCAGTTTGTTTTCCTTTGGGAGGTGCTGATCAATATACCGTAAATCACCTGTTCTTCTTGTTCCGCAGTAGCATCCTTTCTGTTCTTACAGAAACATCCGCTGCATACAAGAGAGGAATAGATCTCCTTCCAAATCTACGTGGTTAAGATTTTCCACGTTATAGATAAACACATTATCGGTGTTGTTGAAGATAGTTCTTTTTGGTGCTTTTTCTAAATTAGTCATCCAGTTGTCATTTATACAGGTAATCCTGCTTCTTCTAGGCATCTACTCACTTGAGAAGCCAGTTAGTCAGTTGAACGTGAATTTTAAAAACTACAATCCCTCTAAGCCAATATGGTAAGGTTTTTTATCAAGAGGTTATCCTGGTGGTGTAATAGTTAAAGCAATGGACTGCGGAGTCGTAGTTAGCGAGTTCGAACTCCAGCCGCGCTATTATATTCACTTTCGGACAAATACCCTTTGGAAAGATATGATCCCTCTTATACTTTCAGCAATGGGTTAAATCGTGCCACAAGTGTTCTTCTTGGAGGATTGATTTGGCATTAACCCAAGAAGGTTAATATAATATTAAACAAGCTTTTTCCAATTCGATACATTTTTAGTGTTGCCCTAAGCTATTCCACATGTCTGACCGTATTAGGACACTATTCGAGTCTTCTTGTAATTCATTTTCCATGTTATTAATCCATTCGGCCTTTCTGTTATGTTCTTTTTGTTCACATATTTTATTTCAAAATGATTTTCCTTCCTTTACATCAGGTTTGTCTACATTCATTTCCTATCGACTTGTTGTCGTAGAATGCACGAGGACAAACCTTGTTTTCCAGTAGATTTCTCATTCGTCTGAAATACTTTTTTCTTATTCTTTTCTTTCATTTCTACTTGTTTGATGGTGTCTACATCCAATATTTAAAAGTACTTGCGATTTTCCTTTTCATCACAAAATATTCAACAAAGTCATAAAATTCATCAAAAACCTTCTTCTTTTTCTTTTATTTCCCTTTATACTTCTTTTTTTCCTTTACTTGTATCCTAATTATTATCATAGTTATAATTTACTCCTTTTCGTGTTTTTCACACCAGTGTTAGTCGATGGTTTTTCACGGGTGTTTGAGTAAGGCAAGTCTTTTCAAGTTTCCAGGACTCGTCCCACTACTCTGGTCAATCTTAAAAATGCTGTAGTTTGGATGGTCGCCAATCGTCCTCTTATTTCCAAGCCCTCCTGTCCTTGTACCAATCCTTTGGCGACTGTACCAAGAGAACCAATTACAATTGGTATCGCCGTCACTTTCATGTTCCACAGTTTGTTTTTTTTTCAATTCTCTAGCAAGGTCCAAGTTCTAATCTTTCTTTTCGCTTACTTTCAATTATACTCTGTGATCAGCCAGGACAGCAAAGTCCACAATTCGGCAAGTTTTCTTTTTTCTGTCAATCATTACAAGGTTTATTCCTCCGGCCGAAACTAGGGGATCCGTTTGTATCTCAAAATTCCAGAGAAGTTTATGCGTGTCATTCTCCAGGATAGATTCTAGGTTGTGCATATAACATTTGTTCGTACGGTCAATTTTCAATTTCTTGCATATTTCCAAGTGAATCACTTTACCCACCCAGTCGTATCTATTCTTATAATCTTTCTGCACTATTATTATTATTATTATTCCGTGATACTGCTAGTTGGGATATTTGTTAATAGTTTGTTTACCTTTTCGGTTTCTACGTTCACATTATGTCAGTCTTGGTTCTTGAGGGTTGAAAATATAGTCTTCTTTTAAATCATAATTTTCTTTATTAAATCTACACTAATTTTGTCTTTTTGTATTAACATTGTTTTTCTGGTACTGATGTGTGTGGTGTTTTAGTTTTCAGTATTTTACGTTTCCGTTCAGTGAGGGGCCTCTTGCTTTTCATTATTCAGTATTTAAATTCGGGTTGGGGGATCTTCATATACTTCATTATTTACATTACCACAAATTTCTAGTATCTCAAGATCATAAAACCAACCTTTCTTTAATATTATTCGAGCTAGGCGAACAAGTTTTTGGCTTGTATTAAATCTTGCAGATTCTGCCCAAATTCCTATTGTTCATTTTCTACCCCCTTTTTGTGTTGGATTGTTCTTAAAATAACAATGAAGTTTATTTTTGTTGTCTTCTCTTGCCCATTTCTTTCCGTTGGTGTCTCTCAATTGAGTAATTTCTTTGGTCATTGTTTGTGCAATTGAAATAAGAACATCAAATATTCGCAGGATGTCGACCTGATCCCTTATGTACACCATCAACGGAGCAACAGAGGATCATGACACTCAGATCTGTAATCTGTGTCCCTCGTTAATTTGGACTGTGATTTGTCATTTTTCTTGAGTTGTATATCGTGGCTATACCAGACCCAGGAGTTGTTTATTATCTGCGCCCCTGTAATAGATGTGACCTGGTACTCTTACTAGAAAGAGGTCACTTGAACGAACCACAAAAGTTATTATTATTATTATTATTTACTCATTAGAGTTTTCACATCAGCGTAAGCTGATGGTATTTCACTGGAGATTGAGTGACAGGAAGTCTCCTCAAATCTCCAGAACTCTTCTGAGTATTCTGGCCGTTTTCAATAATGCTGTTGTCTGGATGGTCTCCACTCGGCCGCCAACTTCCAAATCTTCCAGGCCATTTAATAATCCTTTAGTTACCGTGCCAAAGGCATCCATCACAATTGGTATTATTGTCACCTTCATGTTCCATATTTTTAAAAATTCTCTAGTAAGGTCGAGGTACTTATCTCTCTTTTCACATTCTTTTAGTTTTATTCTGTGGTCTGCCGGGACAGCAAAGTCGACAATTTTGCAGATTTTCTTTTTTTTTTTGTTGTTGTTGTTGTTGTTGATTATTATAAGATCTGGTCTTCAGGTCGAGATTAGGTGATCCGTTTGTATATCAAAGTCCCTCGGGAGTTTGTGTGTATCATTTTCTAGTCATTTGAGAGTTTTTCATACCAGCATTAGCTGATGGTTTTCCACTAGAGTCTGAGTGACAGTAAGTCTCCAAAAGTCTCCAGGGCTCTTTTCAGTATTCTGGCTGATTTCAGAATTGCTGTAGTTTGGATGGTCTTCACTCGTCCTCTTAATTCCCAGTACTCCAGTTTCTGGTGACTATACCGAGCGTACCAATTACAATTGGCATCACCGTCACTTTCATTTTCCATCGTTTTTTTTTTTTCAGTTCTCAAGCGAGGTCTAGTTACTTATATCTCTTTTAGCTTTCTTTCAGTTTTACCAGATGGTCAACCGGAACGGCAAAGTCCTCTATTCGGCAGGTTCTCGTTTTTTGTTGACTGTCAGTAAATCTGGTCGTCTGGCTGAGATTAGGTGATCCGTTTGTATCTCAAAATCCCAAAGAGTTTTGTGCATCTCATTTTCTTGGAAAGGTTCTGGATTGTGCGTATGCCATATGTTAGTATAGTCAAATTTAAACTTCTTGCACGATTCTCAGTGGATCACCTTTCCCACCCAGTCTTGTCTTGTCTCATACTCACTTTGCGCCAATTTACTGCATTCACTTATTATGTGATTGATCGTTTCGTCTCTATCACCAAATAATCTACATCTGCCATTTTTTTAAGTATTGTCTATTCTAGCTCTGACATAGTTAGTCTTTATGGCGTTGTTTTGTCCTGGTCTGAGAAGGGATTCCGTGTCTCTCTCAAGGTTTCCCTTTTGTAGCGATGTCCAAGTTTTCTCGTGTGATATGTCGCTTGTTTCGTGTGAGATTTCGCTTATCATTATTATTATTATTATTATTAACTCAATTGAGAGTTTTTCGTACCAGCATTAACTGGTGGTTTCTCATTTGAGTTTGAGTGACAACGAGTCTCTTCAAGTCTCCAGGACTTGAGGATTGTTCCAAGTACACCAACTACAACTGATCACCTTCATGGAGTTTGATTTTTTTTACTTCTGTAGCAGATTTATATATTTATCTCTTTTTTCGCTTTTGTTTAATTTTCACTGTGTGGTCTGCCGTGACGGTAAAGTATTATTATTATTGTTCCTTCGAGAGCTTTTCACACCAGCGTTAAGTGATGGTTTTCTACTGAAGTGGGAGTGACAGCAAGTCTCCTCGAGTTCTCCAGGACTCTTTGTAGTATTCTGGCCGATCTCAACAATGCTGTAGTTTGTATCGTGTCCACTCGTCCTCATATTTCCCAGTCCTCCAGTCCCTGTCCCAATCCTTTGGTGACTGAACTGAGCTCGCCACTTATTATTATTATTATTATTATTATTATTATTATTATTATTATTATTATTTATTCTTTCCGAGTTTTTCACACCAGGGGGAAATCATCGGCTAACGCTGGAGTTAGAGTGATAGCAAGTCTCCTTACGTCTCCAGGACTCTTCTCAGTATTCTGGCAGATCTGGATAATGCTATAGTTTGGATGGTTTCCGCTCGACCACTAATTTTTAAATTCTGTCCTTTTTACCAAACTTTTGGAGACTACCGAGCGCACCAATCACAATTGGTATCGCCGTCATTTTATGTTCCACAGTTATTATTATTATTATTATTATTATTATTATTATTATTATTATCACCTTCTTTTCTCGCTTTGCCTTTTTCTTGTAATTATTAATTGACTGCTCTTTTTCCTTTTCTTTTTCTCTTCCTCTTCTTCTTCATTATTTTTGTTGCATTCTTCTTTTCTTCCATCTTCTTTCCCTTTCATTCTTCTTTGCCTTCTTCTTCTTCCGCCTCCTCTTCTTCTTCTCATTATTATTAATTTTATTTGTCTTTTCTCATTACTTCTTTTCCTTTTCACCTTCTTCTTCTAATAATAATAATTATTATAATTAGAAGAAGAAGAAGAAGAAGAAGAAGAAGAAGAAGAAGAAGAAGAAGAAGAAGAAGAAGAAGAAGAAGAAGAAGAATCGCAACAACAAAAACAACTGTAATTTGTTTTGCTCCGAATTCTAATTCAAAACTCTTCATTACCATCAGCTAAAAATACCTGAGGTCGAAAGAAACAATAGCTACCAAAAAAATAAATAAGCAAATAAAAGCCAAACAATAACTAAAATTTTAAAAAAAATGCAACGGATTTCAAATAAAAGAAGTTTCTTAATTCTCTGTTACAGACAATGAAGAAAGAAAAGACAACATATAATTGAGATGCTTTGTTTTAAGTATTCAACGCTGGAATTTTCATTAGTGGTTCGTATTTTTAGGTTACACCGGTATCGGTGAACACTGAAACTAATTCCTCCTCTTGACTGCGTGTTAATGTTCGCCTCAAATTAGTCGTTAAACAAGTTGCAGTAAAGTAAATTTAAATTGTCTTAATCGACAATTTTAATCAACTGTTTCCATATAATCTTTCAAACAAGAGGGCGGTATTTGTACAAAAAAACTCTACCAAGGAAATCTCAGTTGTTAAAACAACGAATTGACTATCCTGTTATATTTATTGAAGGTTTGTAGTCTTATACTAAGCACAAGGAGGTGTTTGTGATGTAATGATTATCGTTGTAGGAAATGGACACGGCGACACGAGTTCAAATCCTCGACGAGACTAGTTGCATTTCACATAGCACTAATACACTTGGGAAAGGTATGAATCCAATGATTCTCCCTCCAGCTATGGGTAAATAGTAGGACAGACTAGGTTCTTCAGCCTTGGTAAGGCTGTTGCGGAGCCGATAAATATGTCGACCCCGCAAATGAATTATGTGAATGAGAAACAGCCAAAGCAATAGGAAGGAACAAAGGCGAGGTAACGATAATAACAAATGACAATTTATTTTGTCATATTTACAAGCGTAAATGTAAATGTCCGTGATGGTTGATGCTGGTCGTTGAGTTCAGCTAGACGTTGGATGCTGGTAAGCTGAGGTCGGTCGAGTCGTAGAGTTCAGCTAGACGTTGGATGCTGGTAAGCTGAGGTCGGTCGAGTCGTAGAGTTCAGCTAGACGTTGGATGCTGGTAAGCTGAGGTCGGTCGAGTCGTAGAGTTCAGCTAGACGTTGGATGCTGGTAAGCTGAGGTCGGTCGAGTCGTAGAGTTCAGCTAGACGTTGGATGCTGGTAAGCTGAGGTCGGTCGAGTCGTAGAGTTCAGCTAGACGTTGGATGCTGGTAAGCTGAGGTCGGTCGAGTCGTAGAGTCCAGCTAGAAGTTGGATGCTGGTAAGCTGAGGTCGGTCGAGTCGTAGAGTTCAGCTAGACGTTGGATGCTGGTAAGCTGAGGTCGGTCGAGTCGTAGAGTTCAGCTAGACGTTGGATGCTGGTAAGCTGAGGTCGGTCGAGTCGTAGAGTTCAGCTAGACGTTGGATGCTGGTAAGCTGAGGTCGGTCGAGTCGTAGAGTTCAGCTAGACGTTGGATGCTGGTAAGCTGAGGTCGGTCGAGGTTGGTAGATCGATATCCCTGGTTGTGACGGTATGTTGTGGTTTAACCGGGGGTGTGTCGATCGGGTTTCTGGCTCGTACAGCGGGTCGTACGTGAGCCAGTTGTTGCAGTGGTAGAACAGTCCGTAACAGCGAGTCGTTACGTGGACTGCGTGGTACCTTGCAGGAGCGTCGTGTTCGGTAGATCGACATCCTCGGTTATGACGATATGTTGGATTAACCGGGGGTGTGTCGGCCTGGTTTCTGGCTCGTACAGCGGGTCGTACGTGAGCCAGTTGTTGCGGTGGTAGAACAGTCCGTAACAGCGAGTCGTTACGTGGACTGCGTTGTACCTTGCAAGAGTGTCGAGGTCGAGGAAAGGCTAGGGCCTTGCTGGGCCCCCTAGCCGTGCGGACGTATCTGACGGGAACGAAAGCTTTGCTGTGTCAAAGCCGTGCGGACAATGGCTATGGCTAGGTTCGCGCCAAAGCCGTGCGGACGAGCGGACGAGAGCGAAGGCTTTGTCGGGTCAAAGCCGTGCGGGCGAGCGGACAAGAGCGAAGGCTTTGCCGTGTCAAAGCCGTGCGAACGAGCGGACGAGAGCGAAGGCTTTGTCGGGTAAAAGCCGTGCGAGCGAGCGGACAAGAGCGAAGGCTTTGCCGTGTAAAAGCCGTGCGAGCGAGCGGACAAGAGCGAAGGCTTTGCCGTGTCCAAAGCCGTGCGGACGAGCGGACGAGAACGAAGGCTTTGTCGGGTCAAAGCCGTGCGAACGAGCGGACAGGCCATGAGGCCGAGGCTAAGATTGGCGTTATCTTAGCGCTGCGCAGATAGTGAAGCCGTAGCTAAAGGCTGGACCGTGCCATTAGCGCTGCGCAGCTTATCGGACAATCGGAACCGAGGTTAAGACCGGTTGGTCTTAGAATCCGTCTTCGTGTTTGCCGCCTGGCCGTCTGTTTCGACTGGTCATTACTGACCAGTCAGAGATGCTCTGACCCGCAGACAGAGACCTCTTGTGGTCCTAAAAAGGACCTTTGAGCATACCCATGTAGGTGGAAGTAAGGCAGGTCTACCACGAGAAGTGGGGCCAACGCCGTAAGTTAAGTTGGATTCGACCGCACGGAATGCGGGATTCCTCCTTAATGAGCTTCGCCGGAGCGCGCCAACGAGCGTTGAAAGGGCCTGTTGATATCACGGAAGTGCTGTGACACACAGCCCAGCCGCGTGAATAAGAAATTCCCTCATGAAAAATGAGTGTAGCTATAATGTATTTTTCTAACCTGCTGTAGACTGGCGGCGACTATTAGTTGAAGTTTTATCTAGTTATTTTCGGCCGTAGTGCTTTGTAAATGTTATTAATTTTAAATTCATCCTTTTCTTTAGCTATAACGAGGTGTCAAGGTCGTTAGAAAGAAAAAGGGCTTAGTCAGTTCCGGTCGTACCCGGATATAGTTGTTCTACGACGGGCGTGTAACTTGATATGTTTATGTTTATCAGCAGGTCGCGGTAAGGGCTTATCGGCCGGTCGCGGCAAGGCCCTCTCCCTAGATAATTGATCGTCCATCAATTAGTAGTCGGTCCGTAGTTTGCTAGGGAAAGCGACCTTCCTTCGGAGTCGGGTTTGCTGGCGTTGAAGTACTTTCGGCAGAAGATGTCGGACTCACCGCTGCCCTCCATTGTTCTGGCTGTATTCACGTTCAGGGTCACCACTTGTTGCGGAGCCGATAAATATGTCGACCCCGCAAATGAATTATGTGAATGAGAAACAGCCAAAGCAATAGGAAGGAACAAAGGCGAGGTAACGATAATAACAAATGACAATTTATTTTGTCATATTTACAAGCGTAAATGTAAATGTCCGTGATGGTTGATGCTGGTCGTTGAGTTCAGCTAGACGTTGGATGCTGGTAAGCTGAGGTCGGTCGAGTCGTAGAGTTCAGCTAGACGTTGGATGCTGGTAAGCTGAGGTCGGTCGAGTCGTAGAGTTCAGCTAGACGTTGGATGCTGGTAAGCTGAGGTCGGTCGAGTCGTAGAGTTCAGCTAGACGTTGGATGCTGGTAAGCTGAGGTCGGTCGAGTCGTAGAGTTCAGCTAGACGTTGGATGCTGGTAAGCTGAGGTCGGTCGAGTCGTAGAGTTCAGCTAGACGTTGGATGCTGGTAAGCTGAGGTCGGTCGAGTCGTAGAGTCCAGCTAGAAGTTGGATGCTGGTAAGCTGAGGTCGGTCGAGTCGTAGAGTTCAGCTAGACGTTGGATGCTGGTAAGCTGAGGTCGGTCGAGTCGTAGAGTTCAGCTAGACGTTGGATGCTGGTAAGCTGAGGTCGGTCGAGTCGTAGAGTTCAGCTAGACGTTGGATGCTGGTAAGCTGAGGTCGGTCGAGTCGTAGAGTTCAGCTAGACGTTGGATGCTGGTAAGCTGAGGTCGGTCGAGGTTGGTAGATCGATATCCCTGGTTGTGACGGTATGTTGTGGTTTAACCGGGGGTGTGTCGATCGGGTTTCTGGCTCGTACAGCGGGTCGTACGTGAGCCAGTTGTTGCAGTGGTAGAACAGTCCGTAACAGCGAGTCGTTACGTGGACTGCGTGGTACCTTGCAGGAGCGTCGTGTTCGGTAGATCGACATCCTCGGTTATGACGATATGTTGGATTAACCGGGGGTGTGTCGGCCTGGTTTCTGGCTCGTACAGCGGGTCGTACGTGAGCCAGTTGTTGCGGTGGTAGAACAGTCCGTAACAGCGAGTCGTTACGTGGACTGCGTTGTACCTTGCAAGAGTGTCGAGGTCGAGGAAAGGCTAGGGCCTTGCTGGGCCCCCTAGCCGTGCGGACGTATCTGACGGGAACGAAAGCTTTGCTGTGTCAAAGCCGTGCGGACAATGGCTATGGCTAGGTTCGCGCCAAAGCCGTGCGGACGAGCGGACGAGAGCGAAGGCTTTGTCGGGTCAAAGCCGTGCGGGCGAGCGGACAAGAGCGAAGGCTTTGCCGTGTCAAAGCCGTGCGAACGAGCGGACGAGAGCGAAGGCTTTGTCGGGTAAAAGCCGTGCGAGCGAGCGGACAAGAGCGAAGGCTTTGCCGTGTAAAAGCCGTGCGAGCGAGCGGACAAGAGCGAAGGCTTTGCCGTGTCCAAAGCCGTGCGGACGAGCGGACGAGAACGAAGGCTTTGTCGGGTCAAAGCCGTGCGAACGAGCGGACAGGCCATGAGGCCGAGGCTAAGATTGGCGTTATCTTAGCGCTGCGCAGATAGTGAAGCCGTAGCTAAAGGCTGGACCGTGCCATTAGCGCTGCGCAGCTTATCGGACAATCGGAACCGAGGTTAAGACCGGTTGGTCTTAGAATCCGTCTTCGTGTTTGCCGCCTGGCCGTCTGTTTCGACTGGTCATTACTGACCAGTCAGAGATGCTCTGACCCGCAGACAGAGACCTCTTGTGGTCCTAAAAAGGACCTTTGAGCATACCCATGTAGGTGGAAGTAAGGCAGGTCTACCACGAGAAGTGGGGCCAACGCCGTAAGTTAAGTTGGATTCGACCGCACGGAATGCGGGATTCCTCCTTAATGAGCTTCGCCGGAGCGCGCCAACGAGCGTTGAAAGGGCCTGTTGATATCACGGAAGTGCTGTGACACACAGCCCAGCCGCGTGAATAAGAAATTCCCTCATGAAAAATGAGTGTAGCTATAATGTATTTTTCTAACCTGCTGTAGACTGGCGGCGACTATTAGTTGAAGTTTTATCTAGTTATTTTCGGCCGTAGTGCTTTGTAAATGTTATTAATTTTAAATTCATCCTTTTCTTTAGCTATAACGAGGTGTCAAGGTCGTTAGAAAGAAAAAGGGCTTAGTCAGTTCCGGTCGTACCCGGATATAGTTGTTCTACGACGGGCGTGTAACTTGATATGTTTATGTTTATCAGCAGGTCGCGGTAAGGGCTTATCGGCCGGTCGCGGCAAGGCAACTAGTCTAGGAGAAGGAAAACTCTGAATTCGAACCTGTTAAACTCCACTTAAAAAATGACCTTGTGTCATATCCTGCCCGAGCAGAGGGGTTGGTAAATATATATACTAAGCACAAAGCCAGGAGTATGAGGAACCCAATGACTGTATTTACCCAACCTCTCCGTCAAATGCTGCATGTGACATTAGGTCGATTTTAAGTGGAACAAAACTGGTTTGAATCAAGAGTTTTACATCTATACTGGTTGACATACCAAGCTAAAGAGCTTAATCTATCCTGTAGAGAATAGAAAATAAAATTAAAATTAAATTAAAAAATAAATATAAAAAATGCAGAAACTCATCGAAGCCTCTGAAAGGGATAGAGGCGAACACATGCGGAAAAAAAGGAACCGTCTCGGCAGAAAGAAAGAAAACCGTTCTCTGCCAGTAGTGACCAGCGAAGTGACAACGCTTAAATCTTTCTTGCTGCTGGTGGAAGGCTCCACGTGTCCGTTTTTATACGACACGCTGGTGAATCTTTCCACTAGAAGTTGTCGTCTCTTTTACCAGCAAACCACGACTAAAAACAGCAAATAATGGACCCATGAAAACCACAATTACCACTAAAGACACCGAATAATTGACATTATCAAGTGACTATTGAATTTCAACGAATAATTTAGAAAAATGACAGTTCTCAAATAGTCCAAAAAGACATTTTCTCACTTTTGAGTTCGTGCAAAAATCCCAAATGCAATAAAGTTGAAATAAAAACGAATATCTTTTTTTTTCTGTCTTCTGTTGTGATGCTGGCAAAAGAAAGACACGGGGAACACAAAAAGGTTGATAGAAAAACATATATATATTCAAGTAACAGAAAGAAGATACAAGTGGATCTGGTTAAACAGTAGTTAGTTAATAGCGAGCTGAGAGTCCAGTTAGGTAGTGAATATCCGTCTACTACGCAAGTGGTATCACACGTGATTGTGTCACGTGGGTCTGGATAACTCCTCTGACGCTATGTTGACGTGTATTTATGGAGGAGGGCGAGTCCATTACGTAGGGAGTACATTTTCTTTCCTTATAATTACTTTATTGCCTTGATAAACCAACAAGAGAAACCAACAAAATAACATGGAATAAGAAGAGAAAACCAAAAATGGAGTCAGATAAAAATATCAGATAAGATATCATAAACCCCATAAATCTACTATTTACCCCTTGCAGGGAGAGGAATAACGAGTGGATTCATGCCTTTCCCAAGCGCATGAGCGCAAAGTAAAACGCAAAAAACTTCTTACAATCCGTATGTAAAGTGAATAAGTCCTGCTAATTTGACTCATTTAGATATAAATAAATACACTAAACTTTAATAAAAGCAATTCTACTATCTTTATTTCTGATAATAACCTTATCTCCGCTTAAAGATTTTAATAATGACATTAATCTCCGCTTAAAAATTGACCTTTTGTCGCGTCCTGCTTGGGCGGAAGCGTTGGGTAAATATATAAGTAAGTATATATTTATATACTGAAAATGATGCAATTTCCTTGTCAAAGAAAGTTATAAAAAAACGGATCAATTTAGACGCATTTGTAAACCTAAAAAAAAACACCCACGCACGTGTTTTAGAAAATTCAAGAATTTGAGAAAAACCAACTGAAAAAATCAAGACATTCGAACGCATTTTTTTGATGAATCAGGTGTGCTAAAAATACGCGGTTACTTTCTTCGTTAGGAATTTGCGAAGCTAACGCGCATGTGCGTGATCCTCCCAAATACTATAAAGTCGAAACATCTCCAAAGGCATTGGAGAACAGTTCACTTATCCCTCAAAACAAGACGTACACGACTGTGTCCGAGAGTCATAACAGCTCAAGCTTCCTTGACCGCCGGACGACCCGTGTTAAGTTACTCCCTTCAACATGGACGATAGTCTATCAACTCTACGTGCTGGCTAAAAAATTCACTGCTACCCACGGTGACTTAACACAAGAACAATTTCATTTCTTTGTTTTCAGATCTATTCAAGAATAAAATTTCTCTATTTTTATAGCACTCGTGTTAATTGTGTTATCTTTATTAACACTAGTCCACTATATATATATATATATATATATCATCATGTTGCGTCGCAAGCGCAGATCTCCATGACCCTTTCCCACCACCCTTCTCTATCGTCTATCGCTCCTTGTAGGTCTTCAGGGCTACATCCTATATCATCACAGAGCTGTTGAATGTAGGTTCTCGCCTTTCCTCGTCCACGTGAAGGGGTCCACTAGAGTATGTCCCTTATGAGTTCGTCCCAATTTCTCCAGCAGTGTCCAGCATGTCTGGTTCGTCTAACTTAGATAGTTTTTGTGATGGGTGGTAAGTGGCCGTACAGCTGCTGCTTTGTGGGGTGCAGCGCCCGGGACTTAATCAGTATTGCTCGCAGTATTCTTGTGTAATTGCTCTGAAGATTTTTCTCCATACGTTTAGTTAGCGTCCATGTGGTGCATCCATACAGCAGTATCGATACAACCGCTGCTTGGAAAAAACTGCGTTTCATTTTATCGGTTTGGTCTGACTTCCATATGATCCCCCTCCCGAAGAGGGGAGGATGCACACCTTTGTCCATCTGTCTATTGTGTTTTGATTATATACGGCATTTTCAGTGTTGGAGCAGAATGCCGTCAAATTCCCTGGTCTTCCATACTTATGGGGATATTTCTTCAAATCCTGCTGCTTTTCTATATTCAATTTTTCTTCGTACTGAGTAGAGTTATAGCATAAACCATCCTAGTTTGATGTCTTATTGTTTACTAACAATTCAAGTGATTGGTTCATGTGTAACTTTCAGAGGGATTCCGAGTAAATTCTCGAAATGTTGTTTCCATAATTGTATTCGTTCTTGTTGGTTGGTAGCTTTCAGTTTCGCTTTTGTGGTGCTCTTCTTTCTGCTCACTTCGTTTACCATTTGCCATACTCTCCTAGATTGTCTAGCTAATCGAGTCTCTAATTTTATTGATCTGATTCTGTATGTATTCTGTTTGTTCTTTTAGGTATATATTAGCTAATTCATTTTGTGCCTTAAGTTTCAGGGCATTGGTATTGGTTGGGTTCTTCCTGTTGCCTTAAGAAGCAGTTTTCATATCTGCACGCTTTTTCCTAACCGCTAATGTCTCACATGGGACTCTAGTTTTAGCTCTTTGTTTAGTTGGTATGCATTCTGCTGCCGCTTCTAAGTGGGCATTGACGAAATTATATTCGTCATTCGGAGTAAGTGCTTCTGATATCTCCTGAAGCGCATCAAATTTGTTTCTTAGTGTTAACTTATATTTATCTCTAATATCCCAGTTATTAAGCAGGGACCAGTCAAATAGTACAGTGATTGTTGTTCGCGCTGTATTGCTTCGTAGGCTCAGTCGTATCTTTGCCGTGACAATTCGGTGATCGGAGGACATACCCTCGAAAGAGGAATATGCTTTGCAATTAAATGCGCAATTATTCCATTTCTTATCTCTAAAGACGTTGCCTATCTGGGATTTAGTATTATTTGCGTATGTCTAGGTCCATATGTTTCCCTCCCTTTTCTGAAAATTTGTATTGAGGCATGTTAATCTATTTTCTAACTTGAAATCTGTTAGATGTTCCCCGTTTCTGTTCGACGAGTCGTGTAAGCTGAATTTGTGGTTTACGTTTTTACTGATTTGTGTATTCATTTCTCCACCAATGACGAGAACTTTGTGTTTCGGGATGCTACGAACAAGGGATGATAGCTCATTATAGAAAGCGATGAGGTCAGTTTCTTCACTGACATTGGTTGGGCTGTAGCAGGAGATTATTGTTGCGCTGGGGTTGCCATTAAAATCATCTACCGTCATCCTCGGTTGTATTTTCTCTATGCTATTTTAGGGCCTGTGGTCCTATAAGCATACTTGCACCTCCTATCATGGTATTGACAGAGTTTTTCCATGCAGATGCAGTGGCTAGTATCCATCCATTGACAGTATCGTGATATTTAATATCCTCGCTATGAGTGTACCGGTGTTCTTGTAGGCATATTATGTCTATGTTATGATCTATGGCCGATGCTGTCTGCTCCGGTAGTTGTCCTATTCTATTTAAAGTTCTAATGTTAAATGTCGCTATTTTTATTGTGCGTTTGCATTTTAGTAATTTTTGTTTTAGTTTGAGATCTGTAGCTGATTTTTCGAACACTGTGGCCAGGGTTCCAACCTCAGCAGGACGCACTCCTTTTTCTCTGCTTTGAAGAAAGAACTGCACAAAATGTGAATGTTAGTGTACAATGAATGGGATTCCCGAACCAATAAGCATAAAATAACCCTAGACGGGTTGACATGCCGTATCAATCAATCGCTAAAAATTTTGAATAGGGTAATTTGTTATTTAACATATTTGCTGGCTTTTAGTTATAGACCATAGCAATGTAGAAATAATATTGTTACTTAAATAATGATAATCATAAAATGATATTGTTAATTATAGACCATAGCAACTTAAAACTCTTTCTTCTTCTCATAATCAAGGCGTGCTGGCGGCACGGCTTCTCTTTACCCATTTTCTCGCTATCCGTCCCGATCGGCCATTGCTCTTGGTAAATTCTCTTGACAGCATCCAATGTCCAAACAGGGTTGACACATTATGCTTTTATTGGTCGGCTAAAAACTGGTGTGTCCCTGTGTAGAATCCATTGGGGAACGTCGATTATGAGTTTGTCCATGCTTCTCCAGCAGTGCCCAACATGTCTTGTTCGCCTTACTTGGATCGTCTGTGAGATGGGAGGTAAGTAACTGCACAACTGTTTTTTTTGGGGGGGGATGCTGCTTTTACGATTAATTCAGAACAGTTTGTAGCATACTCATTTAGTTCCTACCAAGATTTTTCTCTAAGAGTTTCATTAAAGTCTAAGTAATGTCCCCTTCCCTAAAAAGTGTGACCTCGGATTAGCCAAGAACTACCGAGGTATAACACTTACATCCATAGCAGCCAAAATCTACAATGCCCAGCTATGAAACCGCATAGAACCCAAAATCGACAACATCCTAAGGAAAAACCAAAATGGCTTCCGAAGAAATAGATCCACGACCTCACAAATATTGACCATCCGTAGAATCCTTGAAGGCGTACGGGCAAAAAACCTACAGGCGACATTATTATTTGTCGATTTTACCAAGGCTTTCGATTCCATTCTCAGAGGGAAGATGGAACAAATCCTACTAGCATACGGCCTACCAGCAATAACGATTCTTGATAGAAACATCAAAGTGAATCCTACTAGCATACGGCCGTACCAGCAATAACGATTCTTGATAGAAACATCAAAGTGAAACTACGTTCACCGGATGGAGACTCAGACACATTGTAGCAGGAGTATTACAAGGGGACACGCTAGCCCCATACCTCTTTATCATCTGTCTAGACTACATGCTTAGAACATCGATTGATAAAACGGCTTCGAGCTGACAAAGAAAAGAAGCAGAAGGTACCCCGCAAAAACAATTACCGACCCCGACTACGCCGATGACATAGCGATACTGGCAAATACACCCAACCAAGCCGAAACACTATTGCATAGTTTGGAACAAGCCGTCGCAGGCATTGGCTTCCATGTCAATGCACACAAAACTGAATATATGTGCTTTAATCAAACAGGTGACATTTCCACACTAGACGGAACTTCTCTGAAACTGGTAGACAAATTCACCTACCTAGAAAGCAGTGTCTCATCAACCGAAAAAGACTAACGAAGCATGGACTGCTATCGATAAGCTATCGATCATATGGAAATCAGACCTGACCGATAAAATCAAACGCAGTTTCTTCCAGGCAGCGGTCGTGTCGATACTGCCGTATGGATGCACTACTTGGACGTTAACAAAACGGCTGGAGAAGAAGCTAGACGGCAATTACACAAGAATGCTGCGAGCAATATTGAACAAGTCCTGGCGGCAACATCCCCACAAGGCACCAACTATACGGCCACCTGCTTCCTATCAAGAAAACTATCCAAGTTAGACGAACCAGACATGCAGAACACTGCTGGAGAAGCAGGGACGAGCTCATAAGTGATGCACTCCCATGGACTCCCACATATGGCCGAGCAAAAGCAGGACGACCAGCTCGAACATACATACAGCAGCTCTGTGAGGATACGGGATGTAGCCCTGAAGACCTGCCAGAGGCGATGAACGATAGGGAGAAGTGGCGAGAGAGGGTCAGGGATATCCGTGCTAGCGGCATGACATGATGATGACGATAAGTGTATCCATACAATAGTACTGACACAGATTATTCCCGTTTTACTAAATCAGAGAAATCAGATTTTTATGTAGTCGTTAACTACTCAATAACAGTCTATAAATTACCTATATATACTGTGACTTCGCTTTCAGTAGATGCCATATAGCTCTCGAGGTATATGAACGGTCTATCTATTTCTGCATGTTAATCAAATAATAAGAATATAATAATATTGTTAATTATATATTATAGAAAAGCATGAATGTTTGTTGATTAAATAACAAAATAATATGGTTCATTATAAACCATAGAGTGTAGATGTAATGCTATTAATTACATAATTATAAGATGATATTGCTAATTATAAACTCAACAAATTTAGATACAATATTCTCAAATGAATAATAATAATAATAATAACCTCGACCTTGCTAGAGGATTGAAAAATCTATGGAACATAAAGGTGACAATTATACAAATTGTGATTGGTGCTTTTGGCATGGTAACTAAAAGTTTATTTAAGGGCCTGGAAGATTTGGAAGTTGGCGGCCGAGTGGAGACCATCCAGACAACAGCATTATTGAAAACGGCCAGAATACTGAGAAGAGTCCTGGAGACTTGAGGAGACTTGCTGTCACTCAATCTCCAGTGAAAGACCATCAGCTTACGCCTATGTGAAAAACTCTAATGAGTAATCATGACGATAATAAATGCAAACTCAGTCAATCGCAGGAAAAGATTAATTATCTAATGTACATGGACGACGTCAAAACGGCCAAAAACGAAAAAGAATTGGAAACTCTAATACAAGCTGTGAGAATATACAGTCAGGACATAGGGAAGAAATTTGGCATAGAAAAATGCGCCATCCTTATAATGAAAAGTGACAAACGACACATGACAGAAGGAATGGAACTACCACATCAGGAAAAAATTAGAATTCTCGGAGATGAGGAAAGCTCAAATACTTAGGAAAATTGGAAGCTGACACCATAAAAAAAGAGGAGATGAAAGAAACTATTAAAAAAGATTATCTAAAAAAGAACAAGAAAGCTACTCGAAACTAAAATATATATCAGGAACCTTATCAAAAGGAAAAATAACTGGGCTGTTCCCTTCGTAAGATACTCGGGACGATTCTTGAAGTGGACCAGAAAAGAACTTAAACTAATGGACCCGAGAAAAAGAAACTAATGACCATGCGTAATGCCTTACATCCCAGGGATGACGTTGACAGACGATATTATGAATCAAGAAAAGAGGGAGGAGGAGGATTTGCCAGCATTGAAAAGAGCGTTGACACATCGACATAATAACTTCAAGGCTACATGGAAAAGCGGAAAGAAGGACGGATTACAGACACCAGAAACAATACTCGCAATAGAAAGAAAATAACTAGAAATCAAAAATGGGGAAAAAAACAACTGTAAGGACATTTTAAACAACTAACAAGCAACATATCGCACAAGAAAATGTGGACATTGCTAAGAAAGGGAAAACTTAAGAGAGAAACTGAATCTCTTTTAATAGCAGCAAAAAACAACGCCATAAGGACAAATCATATAAAAAAAAAGAGATACGACACAACAAAACAGTAGATGTACGTTATGTGGTGATAGAGACGAAACGACCACTCACATAATAAGTGGATGCAGCAAATTAGCACAGAAAGAGTATAAGACTAGACACGACTGGGTGAGCAAGGTGATCCTTTGGGAATTGTGCAAGAAATTGAAATTTGACAATATGAACAAATGGTTTATTCACAACAGAGAAGCTGTTCTGAAGAATGAGACGCACAAACGTCTCTGGGATTTTGAGATACAAACAAATCCCCAAATCTCAGCCAGACGACCAGACCTTATAATAGTCAGCCAAAAAAAGAGAACTTGCAGAATTGTGGACTTTGCTGTACCAGTGGACCACAAAGTAACATAGAAAGAAAGCGAAAAGTAGGATACGTACCTGGACTTTGTTAGGGAATTGAAAAAACTGTTGAGCATGAAAGTGACGGTGATACCAACTGTAATTGGTGCTCTTGGTACAGTCATCAAAGGATTAGTGAAGGGACAGGAGGACATGGAAATAAGAGGACGCGTTGGGAACATCCAAATTACAGCATTGTTGAGATTGACCAGAATACTGAGAAGAGTCCTGGAGTATGAAGAGACTTGCTATCACTCAAACTGTAATATAATGGCCGAGGGATTTCGTTTTATATATCTTGCCTTTGGGTTTAGTAAGACTGAGAACCTTTCGGCTAAGCACATGGGTTAGTTAGGTGCAAATTGAGCACAGGTGTTAACGCGCGCGCGGGGAGGATGTGTCGTTCACAGATGTCAAAATAAAAATCCCAGGACCAGGGGATGTGAATGATGTCATTCACCGGAAGCGTGCGCAGAGGATTTGGGAGATTTGAAAAAAGACAGTTTAGTTGTGTTGAGTCTTGTGGTCCGAGGAAGAAGGGTGACTTTCGCTAGCTCGCAATGGCCTTGTGGCGGGTGCCACACGTGTTGGAGTAGGGGGCAGATGGAAAAGCCAGCATAGAAGGATTGTACCTCTTTCCTTATGTCGAAACCTTTAACTCAAAGGTAATAAAAGGTTTCGTACGTGAACTAAGAAATCGTAAGTGTTTTTCGTGTTTCGGGATTCCTATGTTCTATGTATATATGTTATGAACATTCTATGTATGTTTCCCATATTTATGTATGGGTATGTTACAAAACTCCAGTGAAATACCATCAGCAAACGCTGATATAAAAAAAAAATCTCAAAGAGTAAATAATGGTAATAATAATTGTGCAAGAAATCAAAATTTGATCATGGTACAAGTATAAACCAGAATCTGTGCAGGAGTGTGAGACGTATATAATTCTCAGGGATTTTGAGATTTAAACAAACCACCCAATCCCGGCCAGAAGACCTGTACTATTAACAAAAAAAAGACGATTTGCCGAATAGTGGACTTTGTCTGCAGACCAGGGTGAAAGTCAAACAGAGTGAAAAGTGCTTGGATCTCCTCAGAGAATTAAGAAAATTGTGGAAGACGAGGCTGACGGTGATACCAATTGTAAATGGCGCGCTTCCAACGCTTCCCAAAGGCTTGGAATGAAGAGTCACTGAGTTGGAAATCAGAAGACAAATCGAGACCATCCAAACTACGAGATTTTTAAGATCAGCCAATATGCTAATCAGTTTCCTGAAGACCTCATGAGACTTGCTGTCACTCAGACTCCAGTGAAAGACGATCAGATAACGCCGGTGTGAAAAACTCGCAAATGATAAAATGATGATATTGGCCAGAAGACAAGATTTATTAATTAACAAGAAAACACAAAAACTTGTTATCTGGTGGATTTTGCCTTTCCAGTGAACCACAGAACGAAAATAAAAGAAAGCGAACAGACAAACAAATACTTGGACCTTGTCAGATGGGCACCCCAGGTAGTATAATGGTTAGCAAGCTTGACTAACAAATCTGCAAGAGTGAGTTCGAGTCTCATTGGGTGCCCCATTTATTCGGCCTGGTGTCACATCTAAGTAAAAAACTTAGTAAATTACTACTTGGACCTTGCCAGATGTGCGCCCAGGGAAATTTACTTGTTAGCAAGCTTGACAAGCAAATCTGCCAGAGTAAGTTCGAGTCTCATTGGGTGCCCCATTCATTCGGCCTTGTGCCACATCTAAGCAAAAAACTTAGAAAACTATTTCTTGGAATATGCCAGAAATGAAAAAAAAAAAACAGTCGAACATGAAGGTGACGGTTATACTATTTCTTGTTGTGCACTTGGAACGGTCCCCAAAGGTAATGGAAAAAGACTAGGGGAATTGGAAATCAGAGGAAATTGAGACTATTCATACTACAGCATTGTTTAGATCGGCAAGAATACTCAGAAGAGTCCTGGAGACTTTGTTGCCCCTCAGACTCTAGTGAAAGACCATTAGTGCGAAAACTAATAATAATAATAAAAGTAAGTAAAGTTGATGACTGTAGTCGAGGGCGACCCGAAGGCTCCCTTTTCAATTGCTACTACACCGAGGTGTAAGGGAGGGCGCTACTCCTTTCCCTGGATTGCCCCACTTTACTCTTGATACGTACCTTATATTGCTGAATGTTAAGCAAGAAGGTATCAAGTACCATTTTAAAAGTCTTTAGTATGACGTGACCTGGGATTGAACCCAGGTCTCCCGGACCATTGGCGAGCACTCTACCACTAGGCCAATGAGCCGGTCTATAATAATAATAATAATAATAATAGTAAGTATGTTTCTCAGCCGAATTAATGTTCAGAGAATTCCTGATTCCCAACCAAATACGTCTTTTGGGAAACAACAAAAATCAAGCTTTTTTTTTTTTTCTTTCTCGCAATCCAACCATCTAGCTGCCAAAAATGCAGTTGTTTATCGTGCTTTACCGTTTATAATTCAGTAAGACAGACATCAGCAATACAATTATTGGTTACAGAAACATAAGCACTGATTATTGCTCATAAAAATCTAATATTAGATAAGTACAGAGGAAAAACTCTTTGATCCTCGGCAGAGCGCACGAAACCGAGACAGAAGTACTGATCCATGCGGAGATAAATCCATTATTTTTACGACAGTTATGTTAGTTGATATATGAACAAACTAGTTATTACCAGTGGAAGATATTCACAGGTATACAATCTTGCACACACACGCATTTACACACACACACACACACACAAACACGTATATATATATATATATATGTGTGTGTGTGTGTGTGTGTGCGTAGTTGGACAGTAGTCTTTCATTTAAGCATGTTTGATTAAATAATAAAGACACGTTTTGTCTATATAGTTTTATTGAGATTTTTTTTATCGTTGATAAGACAAATATCGTATATATTTTCAAATGTCTCTTGAGAGACTGTGTATCCTAAGAAAATATTACCTATGTTGGTCTTAACACTGTATCATAGCCAGATACGGCTACACAAAACGTACATAGACTGTTCATAACATATATACATAGAACATAGGAATCTCGAAACACGAAAAACACTTACGACTTCTTAGTTCAGGTACGAAACTTTTTATTACCTTTGAGTTTAAAGGTTCTTCGACATAAGGAGAGAGATGCACATTCTTTCTATTCCTGCTTTTTCATCTGCTCCCCCCCCATCTCGTGCGGTGCCCGTAGCGCAAAAAATTCGTATGGCCTCTGCGAGCCCCGAAAGTCGGCCCTTCTCGTCCGGTGTCTAGTTCTCAACTCAACTAACTGACTTTTTTAAAATCCCTAAAATCCCCCGCGCGCTTCCGGTACGTGACGTCACCCGCATTCTGTAGCCTCGTTTCCCATCTGGGCTATTGTGACATCTCTGAGTGACATGTCCGCTCTGCCCGCGCGCGTGAACACCTGCGTTAATGTTGCACCTAAGTAACCCATGCACTGAGCCGAAAGGTTCTCAGCCTAACTAAACCCAAGGGCATAAAACGAAATCCTGCGGCCATTATATATTACACACTATAACTCTTTCAAGGCGGCTTACGATGCACCTTAATGATTCAAGCCCGATAGCCTTATATCTTAAAATCCATTCCAAATTCCGAAAAATTCTGGTTGAAAACACCACTATAATAGCACACGAAATTAATCATCTACGACTACAAATCCTAGAAGCCCTACATATAAAAATTCAAAAAAACTAAAATGAATAGAATTAATTTTGAAAATAGCGACAATGTTTTGAAATGTCTTTAGTGGGTTTTTTTTAATATTCCATATTTCTTGATAATATTCTATTTCCGTTGATAGGGTTCTGTTTTTTTTTTAATTCATCAGCATCTCAGTTTTATCCAACTCTGCGTTTACGTAATTTTATTATGTTATAAAAAAACCTAAAAAGCTCTTTCATAAACTCTTTTAAAAACACTCATTACACATGCAAGCAACCCCTGGTGATGGCCTATGAAAGGCCCGAAAGCGCTGGGGACAATTTTGCTAAATTCATCCACCAACTCCAACCTGAAACTTGAAAGGATCTTAATTAAATTATATAGAAAAAATGTGTCTTTATTATTTAATATATATATATATATATATATATATTTCACGCAACACTGATATACTTAAAAAAGTATGAATCCAATTATTCTCCCTCCAGCTATGGGTAAATAGTAGAGCAGACTAGGTTCTTCAGCCTTGGTAAGGCAACTAGCCTAGGAGAAGGAAAACTCTGAATTCAAACCTGTTAAATTCCGCTTAAAAACTGATCTTGTGTCAAATCCTGCCTGTTGGGGGAGTTGTTAAATACATACATACATACATGCATACATATATATATATATATATATATATATATATATATTTGTGTGTGTGTGTGTGTGTGTGTATTTACCAACTCTTCCGCACGGGCAGGATATATATATATATATATATATATATATATATATATCCCTATTTTGTAAAATAAGGTTAGATTGGGCTCTCAAGTTTTGATATGGTGACCGTTTTAGGAAAAGGAAAAAAATCTAAATTTAAAACCTGCAGAGTGTGGTTCAGAAGAATTTGCAGCACATAGGCGCACATTTTTCTGTTATCAGCTTATCCAAAAAGTGTAGCTGGCTCTACACAAAACTTCAACCCAATATCTGTGTAGATCATATCTGCGTAGATGATATCTGTGTAGATGATATCTTTAACGGAACTGTTTCATAATCGTTGGTCCACTAATAGGGTTGAATACTCACACGAAGATTTTACCGGTTGCCACTCGCGTAATGCAAAGCCCTTCTTGACCGCTCGGTAGCCGTTAAGCGCATATTTAAACAAAAGAAAAATAATACATATGCGTTAAAATCCCTTCGCTTACGCTGAGATTGCTGATGGCTGTATTGCCTGCAGAGGGGTAAGATCTCCTCTTCATAAAAAGATTTGTCCCGAGAATAACACTAAACTGCATCTGATGTAATGACTATGGATCTTTAGTTAGGTAGAGTCACACCTTCATTGTAAATACTCCCAGGATTGGTAGTACCTGTTAGGATCCTATCTTTGGGTCAATTAGATCTGTTTGTAAATAATTTGGATTCGATATGAATACTTGATACCAAATAAACAATGTGTAAATCATTTGTGTTAAGAATTGTTAGTTGAAGTTATAATTGTTTACTAATTATTATTTTACTCTTTTGAGAGTTTTCACACTGTTAACTGATGGTTTCTCACTGGAGTTTGAGTGACACGAAGTCTCTCCAAGTTTCCAGGACTCTTCTCGGTATTCTGGCCGATCTTAAAAATGCTGTTGTTCGGATAGTCTCCAGTTATTAATAATTACCTGAAAGCATATAACTGTGTGCAAACAAATTATCATTATTGAATACAAATAGTTACTTTAAACTGCTTATAAATCATTAGTGTTCAATATTGTGTGCATATTATTTGTCTTAGAAATAGACATGAAACAATAATATTTACTAAGGATTATTATTGTCATTATTTATTTGAAACGACACAACTGTATGCAAACAAATGAAAATTGCTAATAGAAAAATAACTTGAAACCAGATAATACATATAGCTGTGTACAAACAAATTATTAAATAGGTTGGTTGGTTGTTTGGTTTTTATGGCATATCAACCTTTGTAGTTTATTTAACGCCAAATCTAATTTTAAACAAATAATCAGCTCTACTTCAAACAATTCAGTTTAGCATTAGGGCTCAGTTTAGTTGTCAAAAACATTTCTATTTTAAACTATTCAGTTTGGTCAAACAGTTTTTATCTTGCTAATTCAGTTTAGTATAGGTACATATTTTGTTTACACACGGTTAAATGTCAAAACAGTTCTATGTTAAACAATTCAGTTTAGTGTAAGTACAATTTCAATGATTGAAACAGTTCCATTTCAAACAATTCAGTTTAGCAAAAGCACGCAGTTTAAATGTAAGTATAGTTTAATTGTCAAAAACATTTCTATTTCAAGCAATTCAGTTTATTCAAACAGTTCTATTTCAAACTATCCAGTTCAGCATAAGTAAGCAGTTTAGTTCTATTTAACCCATAGATAGCAACAATTATTATTATTATTATTATTATTATTATTTACTTTAAAGCATGCAACTGTGCAAACAAATCATCATTATTATTAAGTAGAAGTGATTATTTCAAACCATATAATTCTGTATGAATTATTAGTATTAGATAAGAGCTCTTGAAGCCATATAACAGCGTGCAAATTATTTGTATTAGATAGGAATACTTGATATATGCAAAAAAAAACTCGAAAGAAACAACTACACAAAGAAAGCATAAATATAAGCGTATATATATATCGGCCTTTGGCCTAGTAAGTAGAGTGTTCGCCAATGCCCTGGGAAACAGGGGTTCAATCTCAGGTCGAGTCATACCAAAGACTTAAAAATTAATACGTAATGCCACTTTGCTTAACACTCGGCATTATAAGGCACGGATCAAGAGTAAAGTGGAGCAATCGAGGGAAAAGTGTAGTGCCCTCCCCTACTCCTCGATGTTGTAGCTTATGAAAAAAGAGCCTGCGGGTCGCCCTCAACTACCGTCGCCAACTTTACTTACTTTTACATATATGTATGTGATTCTGTAACATTTAGGCATAAATTAAACCGAGACAGTTTGACCTTCCGTTAAAATAAATTATTGATGACAGGAATAAATTATCCCTCCGACACATGACATTTTAAAAGTTTTTAAATCTCCCTACGACATAATCAATAATACCAAAATATTGGACAAATTTTTCCCTTTTTTTTTCTTAGCAATGGCCGATAGCTTTCGAAATCACTCGAAATCAATACATTTCTAAAGTTTGGACAGTTCTTACATGATTTCGATTCGATACCCAGACAAAAATGGAGGCTTATAAAAAGAGATTATAGACTTAACTTGTCAGTTACATCTAATAAAATATATCTAAAAAACATGTGTTTATATATTAATGCATATCATTATTATTATTTGACCTCTTGCGACATTTTCAGATTTGGAGTGGGGGTAACCGTGGTGTAGTAGTTATCGTATTTGGCTGCGATATTGGAGAAAGCGAGTTCGAACATCAGTCGTGCTATGACGTTCACTATCGGACAACTACCCTTGGAAAAGGCATGAATCTTTTTATCTCGCTCCAGCGTTGGATTAAATAGTTGACACGGATGGCTTCGGTATTAAATAATCCAAGAAGACTGATATACCATTTAAAATAAAAAGAACAAATTTTCCCAACTATTTTGACTGGTTGTTTTTCACTGCTGTCTAGGGTCTCCAGAACTCTTCAAAATATTCTTGCTGATTTTGATAGTGTTGTTATTTGGATGCTCTCGATTCTTTATCTGATTTCATGTTTCCCAGTCTTTTTTTTTCTAGAACCTTTGGGAACCGTTCAATGGGCATCAATTACAATTGCTATTACCGTCAACTTCATGTTCCTCGTGGTGTAATGGTCAAAGTGATGGACTACGGAATCGTAGTCAAGTGAGTTCGAACTCCAGTCGTGTTCACTTTCGGACAAATACTCTTGGCACCTCTTTCTCCTCTCACCTATGGGTTAAATAATACCACTACTTCTGTTCTGGCATTTGGCATTAGATCAGCTACAAAGGTTGATATGCCATTAAACAAAGAAGCCAAACCAAACCAGCTCATTGGCAAGTTGTAAGTATTTGTCAATGATTTCGCCTTTTTTTTTCATTTTCATTCTATGGTCTAATCAAATGGCAAAATGACAAGTTCTTTTATTCTTGCTAATTCAAAGTAGGTCTGGTCTTCTGACCGAGATTTGGCCATCCGTTTATATTCCATGGTCCTGTAGAATTTGAACCATTTCATTTTCGAGAACAGATTCTGATTTATGCATATACGATCTATCTATCAAATTTTAATCTCTTGTACAATTCTCAGTAGATCACCTTTCCCACCCAATCATATCTACTCTTGTATTCATATTGTTTCAGTTTACGAAACCTTACCCTTGATCATTACCTTATAATGCTGAGTGTTAAGCAAGGCAGCATCAACTACCATTTTTTGAGTCTTCAGTATGACTCGACCTAGGATTGAACTTATAATGGGACAAAATGACTCATCTCTGTTATCAGACAACGTATACTTGCTGCTCTTCTGCATGTTATCAATTTTCGCTTAAAATTAATTAGTTCTAATGGCATTATTTTGTGATGCTACGAAAACAGATTCAGTTTCTCTTTCAAGGTTTCTCCTTCTTAAAAATGTTCAGATCATCTTCCTTACTTTGTTACTTGAATTATCCGTACACTTGTTTTTCTTTTCACTTTTGTTTTCTAGACTTTGTAGTTTTACTGTTTGTTCTTGATTATTTCTGTTGATATTGTTGTTACTGTCGGCTGTAAATAGTCTTTATTTTCCCTTTTTTTGTATAATTCTAGAGTCCTGGAATTTTTGCATCGGCACAATCCTCAATGTTATTCCTCCTTTTTTCCTTGACATATAGAGTCTATGTTATCTTTCGCGTGCAAGACCTTGTGTATCCATATTTACCAACCCAAACTAAAGATCGTCTTTTACCACTGTAATCTTACAAGCCGTCAAATATATCAAATGATTAAATTTTAAAAATCCAAGTAGAAATAGAAAATGACGACAATTTATTGCAGAATGTCATTAAGGCCAACAATTATCTTGCTACGAGCAGGAAGGTTAATCTTTAAGCGAAAAATAGCTGGTGTGAATAAGGAGTTTATCTTCTCGTAGACCAGTTGCTGTACCAAGTCTAAAAAATCAAGTCTAACCCATTATTTACCCACAGCTGATGGGGTGGAAATAGAAGGTGGAATTAAGTAAAACTCAAACAGCATCAGCTAGGGTTTAAACATGGATCACCGAGTTCATTTCCTCTGATAATAATCAGGCCAGTCAGCTGAGACTGTAGAATACACCGACTGCATCTCGGCACAGGGGTATTAACCCCTCACCAACGAGTGTTCTGATTTGACAGTCAAAAGTCTAATGGGGGAGGCTTCAGTTCTGGAGTCATGAGGAATGCTAAATACTCATTCATTGACATTGTTCCCATGTCCACTCTGACCCGGAGTGGTAGCAACTGATAGAGTTCCATCTATGGGTCAAATAGAACTGTTTAATATTCAAACTGTATGCAAACGAATGACTCAAGCTAAATTAAATTGTTAGAGATAGAACTGTTTGACCATTTACATGAGGGTAACAATTGATTGTTTAAATGAATCGTAAAAGATACATAGCAATACTTGGAACCATTCAACTGAGTGCAAACGAATGAGTCATGTTGAACTAGAATTATAAATGTTTTCGAGCAATGATTGAAAGTGAGCAGAAACAATAGCAATACGAGTGTGAAAACAAGTTAGTTCTAACTTATTTATAAAATGAAATTACCGACAAACTTTATTTCACCCCCAAGATTGGCTATGTCGATTTCGATGTCTAATTCCGCTCCGGCACCAAGCTCTTACTTCACCTCTGGGCAACATTTTTTGGTGACATTCACGCTTCTCCCCCAAACAACCAGAAACACAAACTCACGGTGACTCCAAAGTTTATTTCCCCCAACGGCAAACATGACTTACGCTGCATACTGCGAACATACCTCCCACGTACGTCCAACAACACACGCTGTTTTCTCCACTCTTTTATAACTCCATTTCGTCCTTTTACTTCTTTCCTTTCCCACGAGGCTTGCAGCACAAACACAAACTCTTTATTTCCATGCTGCCAATAAAAAACTATCCTAAAAACGATTCGACATCTTGAAACTTCTCTCCTTTATATATCTAACAACACATAGCGAGGAAACAACTCAACGTAAACACACACACGCACGTTACAACGTTTCCTCGCTAAAAAAATAAACACAATATCACTCCTACAATATGATTAGTAATAAATAGAATTGGTTGTCTAAATTTCTGAGACAAAGCATCATGATTTTTATCATTCGGGGTTTTCGGACTATTGTAGTCATTATTAATATTTATTTAGTGCCCGTGGTGTAGTCGTTATCGTCGTAGGAAATGGACACGGCGACACGAGTTCAAATCCTGGACGAGACTGATTACATTTCACATAGCACTAATACCCTTGGGGAAGGTATGAATCCAATTATTCTCCCTCCAGCTATGGGTAAATAGTAGGACAGACTAGGATCTTCAGCCTTGGTTAGGCAACTAGTCTAGGAGAAGGAAAACTCTGAATTCAAACCTGTTAAACTCCGCTTAAAAATTGACCTTGTGTCATATCCTGCCCGAGCGGAGGGGTTGGTAAATAGTATTAATATTTTATTGACTACGTTTTAGCCGATATGTCCTTCGGCCTTCTTTGGGTGTTTCTTGTCGAACCCAGGAGCCAATATGGAACCAAAGCCTATAACCGCTACGCTGTATGTCCAGCAGGATACGTAGAGTAATGGTAAAAGAAATTGGTTCTCTAATCTTCTAAGTGACTGATCATCTGGAGTTTGGAGGTTCAATCCTGACAGCAGACGAATAACCATACAGGAATATTGTACCCGGTTATGGTTACCAGACTCAGAGCAAGCGACCCTCCCCACCATGAATTAAATAAAGGAAGAGGTTTGAAGTTCCGTGTAGGTTCACAAGTTCAACCAGAAGCACCTGAAGAAAGCTGGACATAACGGCCGAAACGTTGTGAATATAACAATAAAGATGAAGAGAATAATCTGAAAACCCTGAATGGTAAATAGAATCATTCGTATTTGATAGAAATACTTGAAACCATTTAACTGTGCGCAAGGAATGAGCTTAGGATCGTTTAAAAATGCTATCAACAAAATGTGTTTACAAATCATATATATTCAATATATACATATAAAAAGGATTTGGCATTAAATAACCAACAATGGTTGATATGCCATAAAACCTAACTCAACCAAATCATATATATTTAATATATATGTATAAATAGGATTTGGCATTAAATAAGCAATAATGGTTGATATGCCATAAAACCTAACTCGACCAAATCATATATATCTAATATATATGTATAAATAGGATTTGGCATTAAATAACCAATAATGGTTGATACGCCATAAAACCAAACCCAACCAAATCATATACATGTAATATATGTGTATAAAGATGATTTGGCATTAAATAACCAAGAATCATTGATATGCTATAAAACCCAACCAAACCAAATCATATATTTGATATAATTGTATAAAGAGGATTTGACTTTAAATAACCTACAATTGTTGATATGCCATAAAACCAAACCAAACCAAATCATATATTTGATATAATTGTATAAAGAGGATTTGACTTTAAATAACCTACAATTGTTGATATGCCATAAAACCAAACCAAACCAAATCATATATTTGATATAATTGTATAAAGAGGATTTGACTTTAAATAACCTACAATTGTTGATATGCCATAAAACCAAACCAAACCAAATCATCCGATGATAACCGTTATGCTACGTTGTGATAAATACATTCCGTAGAATTCCCACTTGTAAAGCGAGAATATGCATTCAATTAAACTAATGAAAACCAGGAAGCAATGTAAAAGTAACGTATTTATCCCCAAATTAAATTATGTTTCCGTGGGTTGGGGTATAAATTTGGGGTGTTCACCTGGGGTTAGTTAATCATTAGTTCCCCAATGTTAATTCCCTAGATTTAATTTGGTAACAATTACAGTGTTTACTGATGTAAGGACGAATATAAGATTTGCAGTTGTCAAATCTGTGAGCAATATTTGGCTAGAGGAATGAATTCAATCTGGTGTTGATAAAAGTCTTGCTTATTTTGCTACGCGCTAATTTTCGGAATGCAGTATATATCACGTGACCATAGGAGTTCAAGCAGCGAAAGGAACTCTCAGTGATTTGTAGTATCGTGGTAGTCGATATGCTGATACGTTGTACATCACTTCACTCCGTATGTAATTTGAAAGCCGCACGGATAAACATGAAACATAATCTAACGTTCAAACTGGACCATAACGCCATGGAAGCAGCCAAAAATATTTGTTGTGTAAAAGGTGAAGGGAAAGTTGATCATTGTACAGCACCCAGATGGTTCAAGAAATTTAGCTCAGGTTGCAAAAACCTCGACAATCAGGCAAGGTCATATAGGATTAAAACAGTGGATTCTCAGGCTGTGTTTGAAGCCATTTAGGAAAATCGGGTAAGTAGCCCTTGAAGAGTATCAGGTGAGCTCTACATCTAACAGTCCAATGTGATTTGTCACCTTCATAACCTCAGCAAAAAATTACCGAATCGTGCGTCCCGTTACCAAAATATCGCAAAACTTTTGACTCACCCAAGTACATAATTTCCAAGAAACTTTCAGGAGTGGTTGGTCCTGCCTGGAATGGTTTTTAATTACACAAGGAGATCCAGAGGATTTTTTTGTGAGCGGGGAACGCCCCGCCCGCCCTCTCTCTCTCTCTCTCTCTCTCTCTCTCTCTCTCTCTCTCTCTATCTCATTAGTTATATTGCCTTTTCCACAAAGGATCTCAGTAGTAAACCCATTTTTAGCACATCTGTGAACATAATTTTGACTAAAACAGGCTTCTTTATACAAAACATAATTTGTTCTGTAAATTTCACATAATTTGCATTTCTCAGCAACACAAAATCTGATGACAGACCTCTGTTAAAACTCTATTTAATTTGCCACCATTTTGAATAGCTTCAAAACAAATATTTCAACGTGATTAAAATAGTTTTGCCAAACGATTCAGTTTAAATTTCTGGGAAAAAAATTCGGAAAATAAATTTACTTTTTGCCAAAAAATTTCCACTTATTTATTGAATGGCCATTGTATTTATATTTTTTATAACAGTATTATGATGCTGTAGAGTTTGATAATAATTAATAGTGAATAATATCTGTTTTATCAGTTACATTTTGGGGGGAAGGAAATGTCACGTGATCAAAATCCTTCAAGTTTAATACCGGATACGTATAACTCCGCAACTATAAAAAATACGACCTTCACAATCATTCAGGAATCTTGGCTCAGCTCATCACTGGACATCAGATTCTTAGCGAACAAAGAGGGTTAAACGAGTCGCACAAGTGTGTAATATCAGAAACCAAGGGACGCTGAATGGTGGATAGAAAGCAAAGCGGAGGATCCAAAAGCGGATCCTGGGCAGAGGAAATTCATAGGTCAACGGCCATAATCAAATAGTTTAGTCAGAAAGCTACTGCTACTCATCAATGAGGTTGGCTTCTAGTGATGAAAAAAAAAGACATCGGAAGATAACCATGAGTCCGCTTCTAATAAGACGTTCAAACCAAATCTCCGTTCACATAGGTCAACATTGCAACAGTCGACTGGGGCTGTAGAATACACGGACTGCTTCTCTGCGGAGGAGAAAGACCCTCCAAACGAGTGTCCTAGATATGACACAAAACAGTCTGATGGGGAGGTTCTAGTAATGCTGGGGCTTTGGGGAATGCAGAGTACTCCTTCATTGCTATCACTTCAATGTCCACTCTAGCCCGGAGTGGTATTACCTTATTGGGTCTTATCTATGGTCCAAATAGTACTAAACTGCATACTTATGCTAAACTGATTTGTTTGAAATAGAACTGTTTTGACAAAAACTATTCTAATACTAAACTGAATTGTTTGAATTAGAACTGTTTGACTAAACTGAATAGCTTGAAAAAGAAATGTTTTTGACTATTAAACTGTGTACTTATGCTAAACTGAATAGTTTGAAATAGAACTGTTTATTTGTATATAAAATAGATTTGCCCTTAAATAACCTACAAAGGCTGATATGCCATAAAAACCTAAACGAACAAACACACGAGTCAACAAGGTGCACGTTCTGCTAAGGTAGGAGCTCAGGCCCCAGTCATCGAAAAAAAAAGAAAAACAGATAATAAAGTTCTTATATGTTTAGAATGTTGAGAACTATTTATCAAAAAAATAATATTGTTATATCATTGCGGAAGGATTGTTTTTATATTATCATTTTTTCGTTGGTTATATCTTATCATTCGGGTTAGTTAGGTGCACACATTGAGTGCAGCTGTTCACGCTCGCACGGGGAGGATGTAACAATCACAGATGTCATAATAAAAACCCCGGATAGGAAATAGAACGGGGGATGTGAATGACGTCATGCCCGAAAGCGATGGGCTGGGATACTTGGGTATTTTGGAAAAAATAGTTAGTTGAGATTTGGACCTAGGCGAGTCCAGTTGTTTGCTGCGGGGTGCGCGTGCGTTGGTTGGGTCAGTGAGTTGAGAGCTGACGCTGGACGAACAGTCAGCATAGTAAAAATTGTGTCTCTCTCTCTCCTCGAGAAGGTAATAAAAGTTTCGTACCTGAACCAAGAGAGTCGTCAGTGTTTCGCGTGTTTTTCGGGATTCCTATGCGTATGAACATTTTATGCATGTGAATATTTTATACGTATGAACGTTATACATATGTTCATTTCACATATTGTTATTTTGACCGTATATTAAAATATGGCGGTGTCCCCATTGCACTGTGGCTAACGAGCTGGACTGCAACATCGAAGTAAGCGAGTTCGAACTCCAGTCTTCCCTATTACATTCACTTTCGGATAAATACCTTTGAGAAAGATATTAACTCTTTTATCCACCAATTATGAGTTAATTGGTACCACTACTGCTCTTCTACAAAGATGACTTTGGCATTAAATTACACATAAAGATTTATATGCCATTGAATAAAGAAACTGAAATGCACTTATTAATATATGATACTGTAAAAGTATTCAGACGGAAATAATTATTTTGAAGGGTAAAAAATTTAAAAAGAAAAAAGTTCTCATATAATCATGTAAATGATGATTTTAATTGAAGAAGTATCAATTATATAACAACAACATTATTGAAAAGATAAATCATGAAGGAAATTTTTCAGAGGGTATAAAAGTGAAGATATTTGTACGAAGTCTGTTTATATGAGTAGGATAAAAATGATTTTTCACGTACTTACTGGAAACGGTCATTGTCTTGATAATGCGTATAATTCACTTATTTTTGCAAGTTTTTTTTTGTTTTGTTTTTTTGATTTTTGTTGTTTTGTTGTTTTTTTTAATGACAGGTCAGAAATTTTGAAATGGCTCTCTGAGGCAGAAGGTGGATTTAGCTTTCTGAAGATAAGACAGCGTTCATAGTATCTGGCGTGAAAACTGGTAGCATAAACGACTTTACTTTAAAGTAATGTTTAACGTAGCTAGAAATATGCCATAGCTCCTCACCGGAAAATATCCAAGAGCGAACTGAAATTAGAAATTTTATTGACCTAGCATGACATAGAGAAAGAAAGAGACAGAGAAAGAGACATGGGGAGAGAGAGAGAGAGAGAGTGTGTGTGTGTGTGTGTGTGTGTGTGTGTGTGTGTGTGTGTGTGGAGGGAGAAGAAAAGAGGGAGGGGGTTCGTGCCTTATTCTCTCTACTTGGACCTGTTTCCATGACAATTTCGATGTTACCTCGTTTGCTAAATTTAGAAGTAATTCTGAAAAATGAGGTAGACAATCAACAATCCAATATGCATTATATATATATATATATATATATATATATATATATATATATATATATAAGTTAGAGTAGAGTAAACGCAAAGTCAGTGGTACTTTGTAACAGTTACTCGTCTGATGCCTTCACTTGATGCGATGAATGCATAGGTGAGAAACTGACAGTTAGCAAGCAACCCTGACTTTATGTCCATACTATCCTCATTTGATACGCTCTATCAATGACACTCTTTATCTATAAACATAGCAGACTACCGATTATCGATATATATGTATATGTGTGTGTGTGTGTACGCACGCGCGTGTGTGTATGTGTGTCGGTGTATGTATGTGTGTGCTTGTTTATGTGCGTGCGCCTGTGTGTGTACGTATGTGTTTGCCTGAAAATTTAAGATATTTAGAGGATGAGTCTATTCATAGACGAATATACAGTTACGTTAAATGTTTCGGTTTTTACATTAAACCAACATCAGGGCAATGTTGATATATGACGTTGTATTTCCTGCGTTACATTCAATGTTAAAAATGAAACGAAAAAAATTTAAAAATTCTTAACATTATATAATTGTTCGTAGTGTTCTGTTTCTAATCTAACCGGAACATATAACCTTGGCATAATATTCCACTATTATGAAATCATTTTTTTAAAATTTGTTTCCATATTATCTTTTACACACGCACACACACACACACACAGACACACATATATATATATATATATATATATATATATATATATATATATATGTGTGTGTGTGTGTGTGTGTGTGTGTGTGTGTGTGGAGAGAGAAAGAGAGATTGTTTCTTATTATTGTCATGGTATATGTTAAGGTAGAAATCACAGAAAGTCTTAAATAAGTTACTTCTTGAAGTTTGTTGGTATGTTCGACTTCTATTGATAAACAATTCGAATCGAATACTTCTATCCCAATAGTAGTCAGTGACCAGGTGCGCACATTTTGGCCTTAGGCTTATTTCGATATTTTCTTTTAGCTAATGAATAACGCGTTATATCGAAAAACATTTTCTTCGCGCCTGCACATTCCCTTCCCGTCAGACATAGCATCCTACAAGGAACTGATTATTCCTTTTTTCTGGCGGCAAAATTTGACAAGGCGTTTTAGACCGTTCGGACTTTCACTAAATACATAGAATGGGGTCGCGACTCCTACATCACACGGTTCCAACAAGGCAGCTAGAATTAAGTAGGAGATCGTTATTGCTTAGCTATGAAATTAATGAAATTTCCGATCTAATTTATAACTTAATGCTTGTGCGCAAGTTGGATTGAGACTGAATTCAAGAAATGAGGAACGTGTCAAATGGTCCCTGTTTTTAAACACTTTGCTTTCTGAATACGAGATGTATTCAAAAAGTACCTAGACTGAAGCTATATTTATTAGTACGGAAATGAACTATGAATTAAACGTTTATTTTCTCCCCAAATAATCCGTTTGACCTTCAATACACTCATTCCAGTAAGTTTTCAGTTGGTTTTAAGTTTTCAATTTTGGATATAGTGTTAGGCTGCAATATTATATTTCTCAAAATTGGCATCATGTCTCCAAAGCTTATCCTTGAAATAAATTTTCAGTTTAGGAAACAAGAAAAAAATCGCACGGTGTAATGACCAGACATTGCCCTGACCACTCATCACTTGTTCCGATCGATGGTATAGGTCCTGGCTGAGCAGCACTTTCATTCTTATGAACATACCAAAAAAATGGCTCGATTCGTGGTTAGTCTCAAAAGATGTGTCGTTTTTCTGACATAAAATTCAAATACAGCCAGGAAGATGAGAAATTTCGTGGCTAGCGATGAACAATACTTTTACTGGCATATTTATTACGAATTTTTGAAATTAAAATATTACTTTACTAGAAAAATTAACGAGAACTAATTCAAGGCCCAAATATATATATATATATATATATATATATATATATATATATATATATATATAAGTTGTTTAGCGGTGCACACATCTTCAAGTTGATTTTAGATTTTAAAATTAGATATATAAAAGATTCAGACACGATAAATTGGAGAGCGGTTTATTACACTATGATGTTAATATTTCAGATATGATCTGAAATATTAACATCATAGTGTAATAAACCGCTCTCCAATTTATCGTGTCTGAATCTTTTATATATCTAATTTTAAAATCTAAAATCAACTTGAAGATGTGTGCACCGCTAAACAACTTATATATATATATATATATATATATATATATATATATATATATATATATATATATATATATATATATATATATAAGTTGTTTAGCGGTGCACACATCTTCAAGTTGATTTTAGATTTTAAAATTAGATATATAAAAGATTCAGACACGATAAATTGGAGAGCGGTTTATTACACTATGATGTTAATATTTCAGATATGATCTGAAATATTAACATCATAGTGTAATAAACCGCTCCCCAATTTATCGTGACTGAATCTTTTATATATCTAATTATAATTGAATATTTGATATGCCAAAATCCTAAATATCTAAATGTTCTAAATATCTATTTTAAAAAAGAAAAAAGAAAAGCATGCACAAACGAATATGAAGCTTGTTTATTGTTGAATTGTTTCTTTATGATTTACCTAATAAAAAACTTTCGTTAATGTTCTTTCTCTCTCTCTCTCCCTCTCTCTCTCTCTCTCTCTCTCTCTCTTTCTTTCTTTATATATATATATATATAATCACAATACCTTGACTTACTTTTTTATATCGTCTCTGATAAAGTGGAATTACTTTCTGAAAACGCTATTATATAGATTGTTATTTGTTTAGCAGTATACATATATATATATATATATATATATATATATATATATATATATATATATATAAATTCGTTCGAATATTATCCTCGAAAATGTAACAATTTTCATTTTTTATGTCGATGCCCAACGGGGAGCTAATTCTTTTCATTCCATATTTAAAGAAATTTAGAAAAAGTTTCAAAGACCGTTTACATTTTTTTTTCTGAATTTTCTATCATTCATGAAAGGATCTTGCGATCAAAGTAAATAAAAATTAGTTAGGGTTAAATCTGGTGAGTATGAAAGATGTTGAAGAACTTCCAATATTAACATCTTCTCTTTTCTTTGTTTTTCGCGGGGGGGTGTTTTTTTGGACAGTTATTGTTGGTATATTTATTACCAAATTCGATAACATTTAAGATCTGTAAACAAAAGTACGAATTTCTTGCAACACCAAAATAAATACACCACTTATACACACACACACATATACAAGGATTTTGTGAATCCGACGAGATGAAGAGAAATAAACGGAAAAGTGTATAAACTAAACACAGAAAGGATTCCAATTTGATATTTCGTTTTTACTTCAAGACTTTGAAGTCTGGAAGTAAAAACGAAATATCAAATTGGAATCCATGGTTCGTGCTTAGTTATCCACTTTTCCTTTTATTTTTCTTATATATATATATATATATATATATATATATATATATATATATATATTAGCAAACATAAAGAATATCTTAGTGTTATTTCTCAATCTTTATTCACAATTAGGCTATTTGTAGATCAAATATTAAAATAGAAAAAAGTTAATCACAGCTGTCCGCTTGACGATCATCTGATGAAAATGAAAGATTGTATCCTTTGAAATCGTGTAGCTGAGTTTCAATTAACCTGTGTAACATAACGAGGTTATCGAAGAGGTTGTCACTTGATCCCCAGTGACAGAAAAGCGAGAGCCACGCATCTTTTCAAAAACTGCTCACATTTATTTCATAAATAAATAAATTGTAACGCTAAAACAAAAGAATTAATGGAGTTTTCAACAATTTCATTCCCGTAAGAAGACAAGTCATCCTATAAAATTGAAGGGGGAAAACATATTTAGTAAAAAAAAGTCAGAGCTCTTTTTCGCACACAAATGATTTCTAGCATTTCAGCATGAATCATTTCATTTACTAATAATCATTTGTTTGCTCACATTTAAGTGGCTTTAGTCATTTGATATTTAACATTAATTTCTGTATTGTTATTTATTTGTTTATTTAACAGATTCCGCAAGAATTATGAAACTAAATTTTACCATTTTTTTATATACTTTGTAATTGCGAACGGTGGAATTTTTTTCTCTGACCTCCTTCTTCCTACTTCCGTTTTTCTGCCATTCAGTCGTTTTTGGTATTGGGCGTGGAACATTGATTTTCTATTAGCCGTTTTCCATCCTTTCTACTTGCAAGTTTCATTGGATGATTGTATTTTCACAAGAAAAATATACATGAAACTCGTAGCAAGAAGAGTAAAAATTTTTAGATTTTATTCAGTTCTACTTTGGCAAACTGTTTGATGTCGTCCATGTACATTAGGTAGTTAATCTTTTCTTGCGATTTATAAAGTTTGTGTCCGCCTGTGCATTTCTTAAGTATGTGATTGAGTTGCATCATTGCTATTACTAATAATAATGGTGATAGCGCATCTCCCTGGATGATACCTCAACGGATTTTCACCTCAGCTAAGCCTTTTCTTCCTGCTGTCAGTTTCTCTCTCGAGTTTTTCATGGTCTACAGCTTATAAGTGAATAAAAAATATCTTCCCTGATTTGTGTCGTTAGTATTTTCAGTATCATCGGTAGGCACGTTATGAGTCTACAGTAGTCAGGGGCGGTTCCTTTTTGGGGCACTTTTCATATTCATAGAAAATGTTTTTAGAAGGATCCCAGTATATATAGAGAGAAAGCAAGAAATAAATCCAACAGAATGAAAATAAATAGAAATGAAAAAGCACAAGGTCTTCTGAGGATGATTTTATTTTTGGTAATATTTGCCAACGTTAAACGTTTCGATATTCAAACTTTTATTATGACGAGTGAGCTATTAAATGAAGTGAAAGGTGAGAAAGTTTTAAAACATTCTATTTCCGTTAGGAGCATTCTGTTTCAAATTTGTGTGATGTAATTAGCGTTCCAAAATTTATTTTAAATAATGATAATAAAGCAATGGAAATGCCAAATCAAGAAAGAATCGGAAAGCTCGGAGAAAAAGAAAATTACAAGTACACGGACACTATCAAACCAGCGGAGATGAAAGAAAAAATAACAAAAAAGTATCTTAGATGAACGAGAAAACTCTGCAGAAGGAATCTCATCAAAGGGAGAAATATTTGGGTAGTCTCCCTAGTAAGATACGTGTGACCATTTTTAAAATGAATGGGGGAAGAATTTCAAAAAATAGACTCGTGGACAAGAAAACTAATGACGAGATGTGACATTGGGAGACCGTGTGTCAAGAAAGGAACAGCCCATTTGTCGGGGACAGTAGAATACACTAATTGTATTTCTGCAAAGGGGTAAGACCCATTCCTAACGTTTATCCTGCTATATGACACTAAACAATCCGATTGTGCGGCTCCAGTATTGCTTGAGCTTTGGGAAAAGTGCAGTACCCCTTCACTGCCATTGCTCCCTGGTCCACTCTGACCCAGAGTGGTAGCAATTGATAGGGTCATATCTACGAGTAAAATAGAGCTGCATGACATTTAAACTGTGTGCTAACAAATGGCTTATGCTAAATTGAATAGCTAGAAATAAAATGTTGATCATTTAAACAACCAACTGATGATTAATTGAATTGTTAGTGATACATAACAATGCTTGGAACCACTTAGCAGTGTGGAAATAAAGGAGTAGTGGTCAACAAAAAAACGATGTTAAATAGCAATAATTGTAACTATTTAACAATGAGCAAACAAATGATTGAGAGTAAATGGAATTATCATATGGAGGTGCCCGTGGTGTAATGGTTATCGTCATATGAAATGGACACAGCAACACGAGTTCAAATCCTGGACGAGACTGATTGCATTTCACATAGCACTAATACCCTTCGGAAAGGTATGAATCCAATTATTCTCCCTCTAGCTATAGGTAGATAGTAGGGCAGACTAGACTCTCCAGCCTCGGTGAGGCAACTAGTCTAGAAGGAATACTCTGAAATCAAACCTGTTAAACTCCGCTTAAAAATTGACCTTGTGTCATATCCTGCCCGAGTGGAGGGGTTGGTAAATATGGTAACTGGAATTATTCATGTTTGATAGAAATGCTAGAAAATATCTTATTGTGAGCAGAAAAATGAGCTCAGGCTTTTTAAAAAAAATGTGTTTGACAATCATATATCCAATATATATATATAAAGTGGATTTGGCATAAAATAACACGCAGTCATTGATATGTCATAAAACCCAACGAAACCAACCAAAACCAAGAAAAGAAGGAAAAAAGGACTCACCAGTATTGAAGATAACGTGGATGCATCTATATAAACCCTCGAAGACCGTATAAAAAGACTAATTACAGTGACCAACATAAAGATCAACAGAACAACAACGACTAGGAAACAGAAATGAGAAGAAAAACAACTGTATGGATATTTCAAGTGACAAGATGACGAAATGTCACACTGTTATATAGTCATCTACATCATCATTCAGCATCACAACGACACAACATCAAAGACAGACGCATGAATAAACGACGCACGCAGTAACAATTAAGATGCAGGAAGGAAGACGCAAGAAGACTTTTTTAGAAAAATATTCACCTCTCACTTTATTGCAAGGGTTCGAAAGGGTTGTTCAAGGTTTGCATGTGAGAGGGTGCTGGAGACCTAACATAAACTTCATATTTTGACCCTACTGTTATGACCGTCACGTTGTGTCTTGTTCTCCTGATGTTGGGGTCCACTCCATCAGGGGTTTTCCGAGGGCCCCCTCGGTCGGGTGTGGCCTTCCCTACCACATCTGGTCTCTTGCTGTCTGGAATTCTACTGGCAACTGCTCTGGGACCCAAACTCAACTGAGTTAAATAATAACTCAACGCCCACACGATCGCCCACTGGATCTTTGAAATCGAATGTTTAATCGTCATCAAGCGGAAATAACTGTCATGCAGTTCAGAGGTTACTCTTTTCCGGTGCATCACTGTAGTAGCACAATGGGACCTTCACCTTGCCCCATATCATAAGCCTGAATCCGCCCGCGCGATCTCTTTCGATTACTGGCCATTGGAATGTGTCACTTTCTTCCGGTGTATCACCTTGGAATAGCATTTTTGGGCCGGGGCGAGGGTCAAAATATAACAACACGAGAAAATCTGGACATGGCTATGAAAGGGAAACTTTAAAGTGAATCTCTTCAAGCTGCCACATAAAATAACGCCCTTAGTACCAATTGTGTTAAAGCGAAAATAGATAAAACGCTACATAATAGCAAGTGTAGGTTATGTGGTAATAGGGACGAAACGGTTATTCCCATTATTAAGGAATGCAGCAAACTAGTGCAAAAATAGTTCAAGACTGGATGGAGAAGATGATCCAAAAGAAAAAATAGAAATTTGACCATGCTACCAAATGCCCAAACAGAGAATCCGTTCAGGAGAATAGGACACTAAAAAATGAAATACAAACAGATCATTGATTCCCGGCCAGAAACCCAGATAATTAACAAAAAGTAAAAAGAGAACCTGTCGAATACTGTACTTTGCCGTCTCGCCGGACCACAGAGTGAAAATTAAAGAAAACGAAAAGTACTTGGACCTTGCTAGAGAACTAAGAAAGCTAAAGAATATGAAGTTGACAGTGATAGCACTTGTAATTGGTACGCTTGGTAAAGGGGCTGTCAGAGATGGAAATCAGGGTCGAGCCGAGACTATCCAAACTACTGATCGCCCAGAATATTGAGAAGAGTCCTGGAGATTTGAGGAGACTTCCTGTCACTCAGACTCCAGTGGAAGATGATCAGCTAATGCTGGTATGAAAAACTCTCAAGGATTAGTATAATAATCTATATTACATATACAGATACAAGACTGATATAATATAGATTATTAGAAGGAAGTTACTTACCAAGTAACAGAAACTCACCAAAAAGTGAGCGGATAGAAAACGCTCCTTTAGCCATTCTGATGACCCCAAAACAAGCATGGAATTAAAACTGCTCGGTGGAAATAAGAATGGCTAAAGGAGCGTTTTCTATCCGCTCACTTTTTAGTGAGTTTCTGTTACTTGGTAAGTAACTTCCTTCTAATAATCTATATTACATCTGTCTTCTATCTATATATGTTAAAAGAATATCTATATAAATTTTTTTTTAATCCATATCACATCATTCTCTCTCTCTCTCTCTCTCTCTCTCTCTCTCTCTCTGTATATCTATACATATATGTGTGTTTGTGTGTGTGTGTGTGTGTGTGTGTGTGTAGTTGGGCGGCAGTCTTTCATCTTAACATGTTTGATTAAATAATAAAGACACATTTTGTGTATATGATTTTATTTAGATCCTTAGATGTTTCCTGTTGTCTTAGTTTTAGGTTGATATAGGAAGATGGATTTACCAAAATTGTGCCGAGCACTTTCGGACCTCTGAGAGGCATCATCAGAGATTTCTTGCATGCGTAAAAAGTGTTTTTAAGAGTTTTAGAAAGAGTTGTTGTTGTTGTTTTTTGATAACATTACGAAATTACGTAAACGCAAAGTTGGATAAAATTGGCTGCTGCTGACACTTTCCAAATGCAAGCAACCCCTGATGATGGCCTATGAATGCTCAGAAAGCTCTCGGGACAATTTTGGTAAATTCATCTACCAATTTTAACCTAAAACTTTGACAGTTATCAGGAAACTTGAAAGGATCTAAATAAAATTATATAGACAAAATATGTCTTTATTATTTAATCAAACATCGTGTAATACAAAGCTCGTCTAATGAATTGAGCCCTCTGGTATCCGGTAAGGCAAAATGTAAACAAACGAAAGCTACGACATAATGAGTTATAATTCCTGAACTGGCGTATGTCATCTGTTGCCTGTGTAGTAAGATACTAAGTCTACACGCAAAGTTGGATGGGTTTCGATCCCAGCTTGAAGCGTCTTACGTGTCTAGCCACACTGAAGAGTTGTGATACAACGAAACAGTCTGTCTGTGGATGACAATATACATATAGTTGGTTGTGTTTTATAGCATATCAACCCTTGTGGTTTATTTAATCCCACACACTGCTTACACAACACATATACTTATATATGATTTGTAAACGAATAGTTTGTTGGTAAGATAATTTTATAACGAGTTAGAGTTCATTAGTTTGCACAGAGTTAAATGATTTCAAGTATTTTATCCAACACTAATAATTCTATTTAATATTGATTATTGGTTTTAACACAGTTATATGGTTTCCAGTATTCCGATCTAATGCTAATAATCCAATTTAAAATGAATAATTTGTTTGAACATAGTTAAATGGTTTCAAGTATAGTAAATAATAGAATAATTCCATTTGAACAATAGATGTTACCCTACCACTTCGTGATAGAGTGGACCTAGTAGTAATGGCATCCATCTATTCTTCCCTTACTTGGGTAAATAGTAAGGTAGACTGGGTTCTTTAGCCTTGATTAGGCAACCAGTCTCGAAGGAAAACTCTGAATTCACAACAGCTTTACTCCGTTAAAAAATTGACCTTATGTCATATTCTACCTATCGGTGGCGTAAATATATATATATATATATATATATATAAGCACGTGATACAAGATTGGGCAGACTGTACATTTCTGTGATTATAAAATCTACTATATCATTTAAATAATTATCGATGAGCTACCATAACTGAGCAGTATACTATAATTCTTTGACAGCACTGCTGGTAATTGCAGATTTTCAGGTTTGATAAAAGCTAGGAGATAATATCCATCCACAACGACAAAACACTGAAAAAGAAATAGTTTTTTTTTGGTGGGGGTTGTTTATTGTGGGGTCTTTTTTTTTCTTCTTCTCCGCGCTATCGGGCATATTAATTATGTTCTGTTTCGCCTTCTGCTGCTTCTCTTTTCTCAGCTTTACAGTTCTCCGGCTTCTGACATTGAAAAGGACCTTGTCAATTCACTTGCAAGAGGATATTCTCATGCAGTCACTTCAGTTTAAAATTACTAATAGATTCTAAGAGTTGTGAAGCTTACTGAACTCACTCTTTTATTGCATCTTCTGCAGAAGGGGGCGGGTAATCCCCTGTCAAAAACATGAGCATCCTATGTATAACATCAAAGTGAATCCAATGGTGAGGCTCCGGTTCTGGTGCTCTGCGAAATGTGAAACCACCTTTTCCTTTCCTTGAGTTTCAAAGTCTATTCTGATCTGGAGTGGTGGCACCTGTTAGAGTCCTATCAATAGGTCAAATATAACTGTTAAAAAATAATTAGTTTTAGATTGGAATACTTGAAACCTTATTACTGTGTGCAAACAAATAAGTTGGTTTCTTTTTTTTAATGGCATATCAGCCTTTGTAGGTTATTTAATCCCAAAGCCATTCTCCGAGAAGAAAAATAGTGGTGTCACTATTTAACCCATAGTTAGGAGGACAAGAGGGTTCATACCTTTCCCAAGGGTATTTGCCCGAAAGTGAACGTGATAGCGCGACTGGAGTACGAATTCGCTTACTACGATTTCGTAGTCCATCGCTTTAACCATTACACTCCGAGGATACCCTCGTAAGCAAATAAAGATTATTAGATAATAGTTACTTGAAGCCATATAGCTGTGAAAATTATTTGCATCAGATGAAATACCTGATGCCATATAACTTTGTGAAAATTGGGCGCCTTGGGTGGTGTAATAGTTAGCAATCTAGACTAACAAACCTACACCAGTGAGTTCGAGTCTCATTGGGCGTCGCATTCATACGGCTTTGAGCCATATCTAAGCAAAAAGTTTAGTAAATTACAACTTTGTGGAAATTATTTGTATTTCATAGAATTCGTAAAGCCACTATCAAGTGTGTTCAAACAAAAAAATATTGTAATAGAGAAATCAAAAAAGCGTTTCTAAAATATTATTGTAATATTAAACTGTATCTAGTAGTTAGGCTCCAGTTCTGAAGCTCTGTGAAGTTTGGAATCACTTTTCATTGCCATAACTCCTACTTCCTCTCTGAACAGGAGTGATAATACTCGCAAATGTCCCATCTACATATCAGACAGATCAGTTTTTAAAATGCTTGACTATACAGGAATCCAGACATGCAGGTCACTGCTGGAGAAACAGGGACGAGCTCATAAGTGATGTACTCCGATGGACCCCCACATATGGCCGGGCAAAAGCAGGTCGACCAGCTCGAACATACATCCAGCAGCTATGTGAGGATACGGGATGTGGCCCTGAAGACCTGCCAGAGGCGATGAACGATAGGGAGAAGTGGCGAGAGTGGGTCAGGGATATCTGTGCCTGCGGCATGACATGCTGATGATGATGATGACATTCTCTACAGGGGGTAAGAGTCACGACCGCCACTACTGCTACCAAAAGGGGTGACCGGATGGTTTGGTTTTGGTTGGGTACAGTTCCAGCCAATAGGAAATGCAAAACAAATGCTCTTTGCGGAACAGCTCGTCTTATTAATAGAGATATCTGCGATACTGATTTAATATCACCCTAAAAGGCAGCGTAAATATACATACAATTGGCCAAATGAGTAGAACGTTCGCCAATGGTCCGGAAGAACTGGGTTCAATCCCAGGTCGAGTCTTACCAAAGACTCAAAAAATGATACTTGATGCCGCCTTGCTTAACAATCAGCATTATAAGGTAAGGATCAAAGGTAAAGTGGAACAATCAGAGGAATGGAGTAGCACCCTCCTCTACACCTCGGTGTAGTAGCTATTGAAAAGGGGGCCTTCGGGTCACCCTCGACTAAGGTCGCCAACTTTACTTACTTATTTGCATTCGAAATTTTGAAACTATATGATTATATGCAAACAAATGGTTATGATTGATTAATTTCTTGATTACATAGGAATACTTGAAACTATTTAACTGCGTACAAATTATTTCTATTAGAAAGAAAATTAAATGACTGTTTGCTAACAAATGATCGTTACAATTTAACTGTTTTAATTAATAGTATTAGATAGGAATTAATATTGATTTTTATTTAGAATAGACTGGAGGGCTCTAATTAGCGTTACATAATCATCTTCAAGGGGCGAGCTTAGCGTAACGGTTATTATCGCCGGGAAGGGAATTGATGACCCGAGTACAAATTTTGGAGGCTTTCTAAGAGGGGCTGTTTCTGTAACATGCCATCCATGAAAGACGAACAAAACATGCTGGGCACTGGAAGAGAACCAGCTGTACGGTGACTTACGTCCCATCTCAAAAACTCTTCAAGGAAGACAAACAAGATAAGTGAGGAACTGCTGGCGAAGAAAGGACGAACTCATAAGTGACATTTTCTTTTTGACTCCCACACGGACACAGGATACAGTCTAGAAGACCTGCTTTGAGTGATGAACGGATGACGACTGAGAGTCAGGGAACTCCGTGTGATCAGCACGACTTGTTAATAGATGTATATCTTGAGAAAGAAAGAACAGATGCAAGGTTTGATCTCAACAGAACTGATATCTTCTATTATTACGACCTAAAATATTCGGACTATCGATCTCATTTTTATTATAATCACAACGATGTATCTCTCGATTTTCATCTCGAACTCTAGAGACCACATAGAACCTCGAACTGGACCCTTTATTTAAACTACTGGGGGAGACCGTTCCAATTCTGTTATTCATCATCGGGTGCAAGTGTTTGTAAGTATTTCATGTTAGTCTAAGTTGTTGTTGGGGTTGAACCTGCAACCTCCTCATGATTTCTTTCAGAAGCATTTTTCAACCAAACGCTTTACCTTGATGGACAATTCAGAGTGGATTTTGGGACTTATAAATCTAATGTCTTCAACAATAAAGATGAGATCAGTAGTCCGGATATTCTAAATAATAATTATCAAGCTTCATCTGAGAAATTTTGACAAATATTTTATATCTAATTACGTCCTCATGGGAGATGTAGAATGTGAAATATGGCCGGTTCAAAATGGAAGTACGCACGAGTACTCTAAAGCAAAGACTATTGTCTCGTTTCCGCAAACTATGTCACAATTTTCTGGAATTGTACAGTAGAGAAGGGATTACCCTCGGGTCGAAAAATCCAGAACCACGCTCACCTCGAATTTTTTATTGTTTTTTTTTCTTTGTTTTCTGCATCTTATCCTAAGAGAAGAACACAACACTGTATCCTTCCTTAAGATCGAGAATATGGCTGAAGAACAAGAACAGATGCTACACACTTGTCCCAGCCCGAAGGCAAAATAGAGAAACCCTGATCTAGTATTTAAGTACATCTCTAGAGGTTACAATGTGATATATGGTCATTTTAACATTTGGAGTAGGACATGCACGTCTCCATGACCAGAGCCATTCTTTACTACGGTGAAATAAGGGAGATGCTGCTCAAAGATCGAAATCTCCAGGGCCAATCTAACATCTTTTGGTGTGTCCTTCTCGTCCAACCCCCAAACCCAGGACTCGATCTCAGGAGAACAGGTTTTACTCTCTAATCCCAACCAGAGGGCCAAATAAAAGGGATCAGATCCTGTATCAAACTACATGCTCTCAGTTCTAGTGTGTGGTGTTCTTAACGAACGATCTCATGTGTAAGCTTATGGGCATGAACGGGGATTCCTCGTGGAGTAATGGTTAAATCCCTGGGTTGCGGAATCGCAGTAAGCGGGTTCGAACCCCAGTTGCACTATAACGTTCACTTTCGGACAAATACTCTTGGGAAAGGTATGAACCCCCTTATCCTCCCAGCTATGTGTTATATAGCATTACCGCTGTTTTTATAGAAGGATGGCTTTGGCATTAAATAACCCACGAAGGTTGATATATCGTTAAACAATAAACATGAACATTATTGGCAAGGAGAAAAATGGTCCGTGTCACGAAGTCGTCGGACTATTCTCGTTGATACGATGGGGTTATTGTTGTTGAAGCTTTGGGATCTAAGGAACCAGGATCTCTACGAATTTCCTTATCGCATGTTGCCTGAAAACAACAGTACAGCTTAGAAAGAAGGACCGATATAATATTCTAATTCCAGCTGGAAGGCTAATATACTAGACTCTAAACACGGACAGAATTTACTGTAAACAAAATTTTCGTCTTACACAGGATGCACATTTTTCGTAGAGATGCTGATCATATCGTAATTTGCCAAGAACAAAACCAGTAAATTTATGATACGGATTCAGGATCGATTTGACCTTCTCATTTATTTATTTTGTGTTGTATGAAAACAAAGAATTGGAAAATGGGAAAGTAAACATGTTATTTTTAAATCTCTCGCCTTCAGTGTATATGATATATGATAATTACTATGTACAACTTACTGTAAGCGTATATAATAATTACCACATACAACTCACTATAAGTGTGATCGCGATTATTATCACCCCCCTATAAGTGTATAAGATCGTGACGATAATCACCACACTATAAATGTAAATAATAGTCACCACATACAACTCACTATAAGTGTGATCGCGATTATTATCACCCCCCTATAAGTGTATAAGATCGTGACGATAATCACCACACTATAAATGTATATAATAGTCAGCATCAACAACTCACTATATGTGTGATCGTGATTATAAGCATCTCCCTATAAGTGTATATGATCGTGACATTAATAATCACATTAAAGTGTATAAGATCATGATGATATTCTCCTCACTATGGGGTGTCCTCGTGGTGTAATGGTTAAAGCGATGGACTGTGGAATCGTAGTAAGCGAGTTCGTACTCCAGTCGCGCTATTAAGTTCACTTTCAGGCAAATACCCTTGGGAAAGGTATGAACCCCCTTATCTTCCCAGCTATGGGTTAAATAGTACCCCTACTGTTCTTCTATGAGAATGGCTTTGGTATTAAATAAACTACAAAGGTTGAGATGTAATTAAAACAAAGAAACCAAACCAAACCAATCACCTCACTATAAGTGTATATAATAGTCACCATATACAACTCACTATGAGTGTGATCGTGATTATAATCGCCTCCCTATAACTGCATAAGATCTTGATGATAATATCTTCATTATAAGTGCATATGATAGCATATGCTAGTAACCGTTTACAACTCAATATATGTATGATGGTGGCTATGATAACCTCCCTGTAAGTATATATGATAGTCCACATCTACAACTCACTATATGTGGGATCGTGATTGTAATCACCTTCCTATAAGCGTATAAGATCGTGACGATAATCACAGCTCTATAAAAGAGCACATATCTGGACAGGAAGCCCAAATGTAAATAACCTGGATTCATGTCGAGTCATGAGTATGAGTGAAATCTAATAAAAACATACAGAAAGTTAGGGACACGTGTTATGATCATGATGATATAATGAAATGTCTTGTGAAATGACGTCACACTGTAGACTTTGAATGAGGAAATACCTAATTTTAGAATAAATATAAAATTGAGATAATTTGAAAATTAGTCTGTTGAGTTCAGAAGGGCATTTAGGGCAGTTGAGATTTGGACGGCAGAAGAGATGCATTGGGTGTGTGAGTGGATGGAGTAACTGTAAGTGAGATATGTTAATAGATCTTTTTCCGATATCTTCCTCCCGACCTTGTGTTGCACTCTGCGATGAAATTATGTTCCAGACAGAATAAAGGTTTTCGTATTTGATACAACAGAGTTGCTTCTTATTTTGTTAGAACAGTGAGTAACTTTGAATATTCCAGATGACCCATGGTGTTACACATGCCCATTTAACGTCGTGTAACTTTGAATAATCCAGATGACCCATGGTGTTACACATGTCCATTTAGTGTCGTGTAACTTTGAATAATCCAGATGACCCATGGTGTTACACGTGCCCATTTAGTGTCGTGTAACTTTGAATAATCCAGATGACCCATGGTGTTACAACAATAAATCTACATGATCATGACTATAATCACCTGACTAAAAATGATATTGTCGTCATCATATTTTCCTCACTCTAAGTGTATATAATCTTCTACTTATACAACTTACTTTAAATGTATATGATCGCCACCATATGCACTTCTCTATAACTGTAAATGATTTTTACCATATTCACCTCATCATAAGTAAAAATATAATCATCATCATAAGTGTATATGATCGTTACTATAAGTCTACATGATTTTTAGCATAAGTGCATATTAACATCACAATTTTGATCATATAATCGTTACTATATACTCCTGACCAAGTACTAATCCATCCATAAACAATCTCGTCATTTTGCCGACGTCTTATCAGAACAGTACAGGTTAGATTTAGAGGGAGAAGAAATATTTTGCCCAGAGTCATTGACTCTAACCATGGAGCTAATTCTCTTTATGACGATTAACTTGAGTCTACGAAGGCAATGTAAAATGGAGGAGTCTTATTTATTTATTTATTTTGTTTTTATTTTTATTTTTATTTTTATTTTGGTTTGGTTTGGTTTTCTTTTCTTTTTCTCTCAATGGATTCTTTTTATCACTGCGTAGAAAATCTGTCTTAAAAACAGATTCTGGCTCTGCAAGCCAAAATGTTACCAAATCGATCTGGTAAATGATTCTAGATGCTGTTTGTCAAGTTTATTTGAATGAAGATGGTTTTCTTCAGGAATGGCAATTCTTTGACTAATGTTAGCTCAAGGCCATTCTCGTTAATCCAAATATGTCCTAAGTACACATTAAGTTAAGGTCACACACACACACACACACACACACCCACACACACACACACATCACAACGCAATTCAATATACGCACACAGAAACTAAATGTGATTATATACAGAGTAATTTTAAAAAATTAACACCCTTATGAGAGCTCCTTTATTATATAATTCTGAACCTTTTCTACATATTCCCTATCCCTATTAAAACATTTTCGCGATCTCCTACAGGTGACAAGTAAGTAAAGTTGGCGACCGTAGTCGAGGGTGACCCGAAGGTTCCGTTTTCGATAGCTACTACACCAAGGTGTAGGTAAGGGCGCTACTCCTTCCCTCTGGATTGCTTCACTTTACTCTTGATCCTTACCTTATAATTCTGAGTGTTATGCTAGGCAGCATCAAGTATCCTTTTTTGAGTTTTTGGTGTGACTTGACATGGGATTGAACCCAGGTCTTCCGGGCCATTGGCGAACACTCTAACCGTTATGCCAATTTCCGGTAAATACAGGTGATAAAAAGATGTTAATATTTCTATGGGAGTATCTTTATTATAAAAGCAGTAGGGATATCATGAAAGAAGATTCTAATAATGTGTTAACAAGTATGGAGAACAAGTGGAGACTTATAAATTGAATTACCATAACCAGAAAATCCGACAAACACGGCATACGATATACGGAACAACTGGACAGCTGTTTCGAGCTGATTAGGTCTCATCAGCTGTAATATACCGTGATATTCACCAATGGAGATCGAACCAGCGACCACAGAATGTAGAGCCAAAACTCTACCACTGAATCATTGATCCACAACGCACGCCAACAATCCCAAATTAACTTGTCACGGTAAATGCGCTGCTAATTAACCTGATGTGACGATAAGTTACACCCGTACTTTTATAGAGGACACACTCACCTCCAGAGTTACGTCTTCAAAAGACAATTGGAGATACGTATTCGCGTAATCATAACCTCATGGGCGAGGAAATAGATGTACATTTTTTTCTAAAAATAGGAATTACATTATGAATTAAATTGACACGTCTAGAAAATCCGGCAAACACTGTGTGCGACATACGGAACCACTGGACAGCTGTTTCGACCTTATTAGGTGTCATCAACAGTGTATACTGTGATTTCGTCAAATGGAAATTGAACCAGGTTCCACAGAATGCTGAGCCGAAACTTTACTACAGAGCTACTGGTTCACATTGAACACAAGCAATGTCAAATATAATTTTAAAGATTTTACACGTGGAGACTTCAAAATCATAATATTATAAAGGAACCCCCATAGATATGTTATCATTTTAAAACCTATATATATATATATATATATGCTTACGTGTGTAAAAGTATTATGAGATAAGTCACCTACCACTAACTTCCCACCTCCTGTGCAGTGGGTATTTTGATAGACATGAAGGGGGTCAAAAGCTGACCTTGATTTGAAATTCAACGAGAAAGTGAATTTAGGTTGGTTTTTAAACGAGTGAACAGAGCAGATTTTAAGGCACAGAGGCTTTTCTCTTCGTTTTATTTTTTTTTTTTTTTATTGACGAATTTATATTTATCTATCTATTTATTTTGAAGACGTCGATATATAATTTGTTGAAATGCAAAGATTTTTCTCGTTTCAATGAGAGACGGCGAAGAAGCCACAAAGGATCGGCTGGATGTATTGAAATAATTAACATGATAACAAAACTGAAAATAAGTGTTTGGCCATTTCATTCATCGGAAAAGATTAGGTGACAACCTACTCTTCAACTTTTCTATTTTCTTTGAGTTTCAAGAGCAAGCAACAACACACAAGATAGATAGATAGATAGATGGATAGAAAAACAGAAACAGATATATAGAAAAACAAAAACAGATAGATAGATAGATAGATAGATAGATAGATAGATTGTGGTGTGTTCGTGTATATGTGTGAGTACTTGCGTAATTGATGCATACATACTACCCCTGACGAAGATGATGATTTTAACACACATAAAGGATGTTCAATTTGGGTCTTTTAGCAATAAGTAAACTGAGAAGATAACAGATGGAACATAAGACAGTTTTCTTTAATGGCTGAACATTTTGACTTCATAGAATATTCCTTAAACAAATTTGATTAAATTACTCAAATCAATGGTAGGATCTTCTTTCAAGCTGTGCAGAGAAAAATGTTATGAGAAAAAAATTATGAAACTCATTAACTAAAGATTCGAATGCTCAACTTTTATGACAGCCTTAATTCTTTTAGGCATGGGTTTCACTAATTCGAAACCAAATTCTTTATCATATTGGTTCCAACTTTCCCCAATGGCAGTCAATAGACATTATTTGATGAATGGATTTTTTAAAAAATTTCATGATAAATTTACACTTGGATTTAGATCCAGACTGTTCATAGACAATGTCATTGATTTTATATACCTTTTCTAAAGAAAATACTTAATCCCCTTTTGTTCTATGACAAGATGCAATACCGTCCTGAAAAGGATTTCATCATCACCAAATCAATTTTCTATTGATGGAATGAGAAAATAACCCAGGATATCTGTGTGTACATGGAGATTGATTGTTGAGAAAATGATTGCCACGTCCATTGGTCATTTAATTAACATGTAAGTCCATACGAATGACTCAGGAAATTTACTTGTTTTCTTCATGTTTTATTTGAAAGGTACCAGACAAAAGTTGCAGCATGATCGCCTTGGCCAATGAAGATTCTTAACTCCTCACTGAATATCACTCTCATCTAATTGTCCATCCGCTATTATTGCTTCTTTTTTGACCACTTTAACATCATTTTCTTCTGTTTCTGTTTTAGTGCTGCTTTTCATTTGACTTTTCTCTACGTAAATCCCATTTCATTCAGTCAATTTTTTACAATTCTGATCCGACTCATTTATTTTTCATTTGTTTTGTTGTACATTTCCTATTTTCAAGACATATTGCTTTGAGTTTTCTATGCTGAAGCTTTGAGGTCTTTCGTGGCCGACCAGTATATTTTCCTTTTTTAACCAACCCATTTCTTTTATATCTGCTCCAAAGTTTAGTCACATCTGGCCGGGAACAACCAACTTTTTTCCCACACTCCATTGTGGATTGCCTTTTAGAATAAATGTTGTAAACCGCTCTATTATTTCAATTAACAGTTATTTTATAGGAGCCATGTTTCCTTTCAATTAGATATGCCTGGACGAGGCTGATTGCATTTCCCATAGCACCAATACCCTTAGGAAAGGTCTGAATCCAATTATTCTCCCCCCAGCTATGGGTAAATAGTAATACAGACTGGGTTCTTCAGCCTTGGTGAGACAACTAGTCTAAGAGAAGGAAAACTCTGAAATCAAACCTGTTAAACTCCTCTTAAAACTGACTTTGGGTCATATCCTGCCCGAGCGGAGGGTATGGATATGTCTAACTGCTTGTTTAGGTCTACAAGCACAGTTTTTTAGCTTTAGGCTGATTTGGATATCTAGACTTTCGCTGGTATTTATTTTAGGAATGCAAATTACAAGACCTTTCAATAATGTTTTCTCATACAATTGCTTATACCATGTTTTCTTTTGCTTGGCTTAGAAAAAATTATATCCCTGATGTAAATAATCTTATCTAATTTGTTTAACGAATATATTTTATAAAACCAGAAAGTTCAGCTATTGATGAAAAATGTTTTGCGTCAAATCTGTAATTAGTTTTTTACGGTTAAATAATAACAAAACAAGATGGATATATTCTAAGTGTGCTTTGACTGTAGAATACACCAACAACATTTTCGCGGCCGAGTAAGATCCCAACTACCACAACGAGTGTCCAGGATATGACACTAAACCATCTGATGGTTAGGATCCAGTCCTGGAGTTATAAGGAATGAGGAGTACTCCTTCACTGCCATTACTCCCAGTACCTGCTTATTGTACTCGCTAGACTGAATATTTCTATTTTACCCATAGATAAGACATCTATGGGTTAAATAGAAATATTCAATCACTTCTATACTTGAAACTATTAGACTGTGCGCAAAAAAATGATATGTTAAATTTAATTACTTTTGTTAGATAGCAATACTTGAAACCATATAGCTGTGTGCAAACGATTGAATAATGTTGAATAGAATTACTTGTGTTATATGGCAATACTTGAAACCATTACTTGTGTTAGATAGCAATACTTGAAACCATGTAGCCGTGAGCAAACGAATGGATAATGTTGAATAGAATTTTTGTGTTAGATAGCAATACTTGAAATAATATAGCTGTGTACAAATGAATGAATAATATTGAATAGAATTACTTGTGTTAGATGGCAATACTTGAAACCATTTATCTAAGCAAACAAATAAATTCTGGCTCGTTTTAAAATTGTTACCTACAAATTATTCGTTTACAAATCATATTTACTTAATATATATATATATATATATATATATATATACAGGATTTACCTTTAAATAACCAACAAAGATTGATATACCATAAAATACATGCAATCAATTATACAGTCTTCTAGATGTCTACACTGCTGTCTTGACATAATCAAATAGTTATATAAGTTTCTCGGCTGTACACACATCTAAAAAGTAGTCTAGACGTCTAGACATCATCACTTTATTGTATAAACTGTTCAGCCGTGCTCACATAACCATTTATTTTTAAATTTCAAAATTAACTCTCGATACTTTTAGATCGCACCATGTATATAAGCGTGAACTAAGTTACACAAACACACATACTCTCTCTCACACACACACACACACACACAAATATATATATATATATATATAATCAACATGAAGTCATCTTGCTAATAGCACGGAGTTCCATGGGCTTCTCTCTATATATATTAATATATATTTTTTTTCTTTTTTCATCATACAACGTGTGAAAGCACGTGCGATACCCTAGCCTCATCAGCCGCCAACCAGGGTGATAACACAGTTTCGGTAGCTCAAGGTGTTACTGCCACTCCTGGCGCTATCGAGCAGCTTTTGCCACCGGATAGGGTATTTAAAAGAAATATATATCTATGTATACACAGGATCAACTAAAAGCGGACATTACATTAGACGTTCGTTCATCTTCATTTTGGTTCAGTTTGTGATTTAAAAAAGCGTTTACTTACGGCCGTTAGATGTCATAGCAACCGTTTCTTGATTTTGCGTAATTACACGAGAATGGTGGTTACACGTGTATAACATTCGTGTTGAAATCCTTTCTATATCCGTTATCTATTCGATTCGTTTTCTTTCATTTATGCGTTACTGCCCAAAAGCACTCGAGACAAACGTTATATATAATTCCGCTAAAAGATTTTATTTGTTGATCAATGGGCCCTCAAGATGGGTGGTGAGTAAAAAGAAAGCTCCTGGTCTAAGTTAGTCCAGGTAGCTATCTGATTACCCTTGGGCCACTACATTTATGGTATATCAATCTTTGTTGGTTATTTAAAGCTAAATCCTGTATATATATCCGTTCCTATCGTCCATTGCTTCTAGAAAGCTTATAGACGGCATCCAGTATCCGTAGAAAGCTGAGATATGTAAACTCTTAATGGAAAACCAACACTGGGACATCTATGAGTGGGTGTCCATGGAATAAATGTCGCTTATATGATCGTTGCTTACTTCTCCAGCAGTATCCTGCATGTCTTGTTCTTCTTACCTGTATGGTTTATGAGATGGGTGGTAATAAGTAAACTGATAAAATAACAGATGGAACATAAGACAGTTTTCTTTAATGGCTGAACATTTTGACTTCATAGAATATTCCTTAAACAAATTTGATTAAATTACTCAAATCAATGGTAGGATCTTCTTTCAAGCTGTGCAGAGAAAAATGTTATGAGAAAAATATTATGAAACTCATTAACTAAAGATTCGAATGCTTAACTTTTATGACAGCCATGGCATGGGTTTCACTAATTCGAAACCAAATTCTTTATCAGATTGGTTCCAACTTTCTCTAATGGCAGTCAATAGACATTATTTGATGAATGGATTTTTTTAAAAACACTGAGATTTAGATCCAGACTGTTCATAGACAATATCATTGATTTTATATACCTTTTCTAAAGAAAATACTTAATCCCCTTTTGTTCTATGACAAGATGCAATACCGTCCTGAAAATGATTTCATCATCACCAAATCAATTTTCAATTGATGGAATAAGAAAATAACCCAGGATATCTGTGTGTACATGGAGATTGATTGTTGAGAAAATGATTGCCACGTCCATTGGTCATTTAATTAACATGCAAGTCCATATGAATGACTCGGGAAATTTACTTGTTTTTTGCAGGGTTCTGCTTCGAGTATTTTATTCAAAATATCTCGTAACATTCTTGTGTTGTTTCTCTCTAGCCTTTTCACCATGCGTTTTGTTAGCGTCCAAACAGTGCATCCATACAGTGGTACTGACATTACCCATCCTGGAAAAAAGCATGTTTTATTTTATCAAAGAGATCAGATTTTCATATGATCAATAACTTTTCAATTGCGACCCACACCTTCTCTATGTATATGTTGACATCGCTTTCAGTAGATGAGATATTGCAGCCGATGAATGTAAACTGGTCTACTAATTTCAGAGAATTATAATTTAAAGAGGAAATTGCTCCTTTTTGTTTAAACCAGATTAATTCTCTTTTACTTGCGTTTACATGAAGGTTAATCCCTCTCTCTCTTTCTCTCTTTCTCTCTCTCTCTCTCTCTCTCTCTCTCTCTGTGTGTGTGTGTGTGTGTGTATATGTATATAAGGGTACATAAAATGAATTCAGCCTAAGGCAATAGAAAGCCCTGTTTACAGTTTCACCTTTTTCAAAGAAATCAATAACGGTAGACCCTTTCATGTACCAAAGCACTGTCAGCATGACCTTCTTTACTGACCACTGTGCCCATCACTTTTTTTTCTACCGGAGGATCCGTATGTTTCCTCTCTATGAACTGTCTTTTCGATTCTGGATCGAAGTTTCAAAACAATGTTTGGTCCATTTATAAACTTTTTTTTTGTACCAAAACGTGCTTCTCCGTAAACATCACACATCCTTGTGTAAATTTCTCATGCTTTTGCACTTCTCAAAGGTTTGATGACAGACCATTTATTAAATCGAGGGTACTGGTTTATTTGTCACCATTTTGAATAATCTTGAAATAAATCTTTTTGTAAGATTAGAATAATTTTTGCTATAAAACAATTTCAAATAGAGTTTACATTTCAGGAAATATATTCTTAAAAAAACATTTATTTTGTTTTTTAATTCTTTATTTTTCAAAAACCCGGCCCCGTATATATATATATATATATATATATATAATATTTTTAATCTGAAATAGAGAAAAAAATTAATTCAATTTTCATCTTTTTTCTACTGTACTCATTATATATGCTAGAGACAGAACAAAACTCAATATTGACCCAATACCTTCATTATATAAAACTGGATACATAATGAACAATCATGTGGTGTCCATAGCGTAATGGTTATCATAATAGGAAATGGACACAGTGACAAGAGTTCGAATACTGAGCCTGTTGCATTTCACATAGCACTAATACCTTTGGGAAAGGGATGAATAAATAGTTGGGCAGACTTGGTTCTTTAGCTTCGGTTAAGCAACCTGTCTAGGAGAAGGAAAACTCGGAATTCAAACCTGTTAAACTTTACTTTAAAATTGACCTTGTGTCACATCCTGCCCATGCGGAAGGGTTGATAAAAACCATTGTTTGATTTTGACATCTTCATGTTCACCAATTTCTTCAGTTCCCTGGCAAGGTTCAGGTATTTGTCGACTATATCACCTTTTTTATTTGTTGTTTTTTTTTTTTTCTTCTTTTTGTGGTTTGCTGGAACGATAAAATTCACAAGATTAAAAAACGTTTTCTTCTTAATAATGTAGTTTAAAATCAAACGATGGTCACCAGTCTTTTCGTATTTCTGTCAGTTTCACAACAGCAAATCGATCATCAGATGCTTTTATAGATGATAATGGGTGGTAACTCTCTCTCTCTCTCTCTCTCTCTCTCTCTCTCTCTCTCTTGTAGATGATAACGGGGTGTTCTCTCTCTCTCTCTCTCTCTCTCTCTCTCTCTCTCTCTTTCACTCCTCCTCTGTCTTTTTAAAATTATTACAAGGTGGTAATTCTCTCTCTCACTCTCTCTTTCTCTCTCTCTCTCACTCTTTCTCGCTCTTATTCTCTTTTCTCTCTCTCTCTCTCTCTCTCGCACACACTTTCTCTCTTTCCCTCTATCTCTTTCTTTATCTTTATGTCTCTCATACACACACACACTTTCTCTCTCTCTCTGTCTCTCACACACACACACACATACACACACACACACACACATATATATATATATATATATAGTGCAATTAAATGGAGACTCCTTTTGCATTATTCATTTTTCATTGTTCTAAACTAGTTTTGATCATCGGTCAAGAGAAAAGCTTTTCTGAAATTTTTCTTTTTTTTTAATTGATTTTTTGAAAATCGCTTTTAAAAGAGTTGATATGCTTTAAAAGTTGCTACGGAAAACGAATTTTTAGCATTGTATATTCATTTGTAAAATGAAAATTATTTTTTAATATCCAAGTGTCTTCAACAGACCATTATATGGTCCCTGCTATTTTAAATACCTGGCACTGAGCTCTCCCTTTGATAGGTTTAAGTATCAAATTAGCCGTGACTGCTTTGGTCACGCTTATTTTTTACTTTGGTGTTATGTGGCAATGGGAGTTAAGTGGCCGTATAGCTGTCCATCCTATTTTAAAATAGCGTTTCGAGGATGGTTTAGTTTGATGTTGAAACCATTTGGAGTCAGTGTTTGATGATGTCCAATCAATTTATCAACGAGTGTTTCAATTATCCTTGAGATATCGATAATGCATGCGAGAGTCTATAGGGGATTTCCTCGTGGTGTAAGGGTTAAAGCGCAAGTCTTCAGAATTGTTAGCGAGTTCGAACTCCAGTCGCACTATCATGTTCACTTTCGGACAAATACCATCGGAAAAGATATGAACCCACCTTATCCTCCCAGGTATGAGTTAAATAGTACCACTACTGTTCATCTAGAAGGATGAATTTGGCATTGAATAACCCAAGAAGTTTAATATGCCATTAAATAAACAAACTCTTTCAATAATAATGCTGTGTTTTTCAGATTTGAAAATAGTATACTATAACAACTATTAATCCTCGATCACAATGCCTTGAACAAGAAAGGAAAAATATTTGCGTTACAACTTATTTGAAAACAAAATCATTGAAAACTGTCTCAAAATAGATGCAACCCTTTAATAAGATAATGATTCATTACAGAGACAAGAAACACAAAAAGAAGATTGTATGTTTTGAAAACCGATATAATAACAAAAAGAAACATTGATTTGATGTCTCTGGCTCAAAAGATGGATGCATTTTTACGTAACGAGTTCTAAATGACCGCCATTGTGATTGTTTCAGTTATAAATCCTTTTCATATGAACGGATTGCATCTATTTTGAGATCCCCTGTGTATACACACACACACACACACACACATACACGTATATATATATATATATATATATATATATATATATATATATATATATAGGAGGGTGTATATGAATAAATCTATGCATATATATAAATGAAAATAATTTTACCGCACAATACCTTGATTACTGTTGCTGACAGCTTCTTGAAAAAACAAAAACACTTGACAGGAAATTGTGAAATGAGAATATACAGAGTGAGAGAGCATAGAATTCTGCGAGAAAAGACAAAGATATTCATTTCATTTTGAGTCGAAAAATATATGTTTAAGTATGTATAAAGCAATAAGTCAAGTCTTATTTCACTGCAAGTTCTTTGAGGTGGCTACTCTCTTCGGTAGCATTCTAATCTTGGGATCTTATTCAACCAGAAACTACAATAAAATCAACATTCTAAAATTTATTTCATATATTTTAGAACTACATCAGGGATGTTTAAAGACTCGTTTCTTAATCAGTTCTTAGAAGAGACCACTTTCTTTGTTAAAAAAATAATAAAATCAACATTTTAGATATTGTCAAAAAAAAAACGAACTTTGTAAAGCAATTCAGTTCATTTGTTTTAAACCCAGCTCTACCATTTCAGCAAGGATAGAGTGATTTTTGCATTCTTTTTAAAGCAACTTGTTCTTTTTAACTTATTAAGAAGAACGAAAACGTATATGAATATATAGCTAAAAATTCCTTCGCTTACGCAGAGATCTTAGGGGTAAGAAGTCCGCCTAACAAAAATTCAACCAGGTTTCGATTCCACCTTGAAGTATCTCACGGGTCTAGTCACAATGACGAGTTGTGATGCAACGGAACAGTCTGTCTGTGGCAGACAGAATATATACATATTGTTGAAACAACCTCATTTTATCAGTGGTGTTCGTTTCATTTCATTTTATAACATCCATAAAAGAGTGCTTCACATGTTGTAGTATTTAGCGAGCTAGAATACCAGACCATCGTTAGTGATTTTGATTCTCACCAGGTGCCCCATCATTCTAGTCTCGTACCAAAGCTTAACTTAGCTAGAATTAGTAAATAACTATACACAAAAAGAGAGCACCTCACGGGGTGTAATGGTTGGCAAGCTAGATTATCAAACCATCCTTTGTGAATTCAATTCTCTCTGGGTGCTCCATACTTATAGCAATGTGCTCCACCTAACTTATACTAAACCTAGTAGAATTAAGTCAATGAATTTTCAACAAACGAGTTTAATCATTACCTCAATACTATCAAAGTTAAATGGCACATACACTTTTACGTAGATGTTATTAAACCACGTGATGTCTTTTTACAGTCAACCAAATGGCTGCGGACTTGAAGTAAGCGAGTTCGAGATCCACTCGCGCAATTTCGTTTACTTTTGAATTAATGCCTTTGGGAAAGGTATAAGTAAGTAAGTAAAGTTGGCGATCGTAGTTGAGGGTGACCCGAAGGCTCCCTTTTCAATAGCTACAACACTGAGGTGTCGGGAGGGCGCAACTCCTTTCCCTGGATTGCTCCACTTTACACTTGATACTTACCGTATAACGATGAGTGTAGGCGTATCAAGTATCAGCATTTGAGTATAATGATGAGCAAGGCGTATCAAGTATCAGTATTTGAGTCTTTAGTATGACTTGACCTATGATTGAACCCCGGTCTCCTGGACCATTGGCGAATACCATACCAAATGGGCCAGTATAGGTAAAGAACCCCCTAATTCCCTCTAGTCATGGGTTAAATGGTATAATTGCTGTTCTTCTACGACAATGGTTTTGGAATTTAATAACACTGATATCTCACGTTATTGGATATGTTTACGAAAATTAGATGAAAAGATCTTGAAATATGATAGGTTAGATTAAGTCCAATCAGCTGGGGCTGTAGGATACACCGACTTCATCTCGGCAGAGGGGTAAGACTCCCTCAAAGAGTGTCCTGTATATGACACTAAACAATCTGATGGTCAGCCTCTAGTCGTGGAGCTTTGGAGAATGCAGAGTACCCCTTCAATGCTATCGCTCCCAGGTCCACTCTGACCCGGAGTGTCTGACCCAAATGGGACGATCAAGATATGCAGGACACTGTTGGAGAAGAAACAACGAACTTATAAGAGACGTTTTCCAATGAACCTCTTCACACGGATGTGCAAGAGTTGGTCGACCAAGAACTTATCTACAACAGCTCTGTAGGACACAGGATGTAGTCTAGAAGACCTACTGGAAGCGATGAATGATAGGGACAGATGAGAAGAGAGATTTAGAGAAATCTGTGCTAACATGACAATGATATATATATATATATATATATATATATATAATGATAATATTATTTAAAAGAAAAAGAAGACATCTACCAAACTCACGAATTTCAAAATCTCTTACAATCTCCACGGAGCACTATTCCATTTGCTAATGTTAGCCCTACAATACTTATAAGAATATTGTTTAAATACATTCATTCAAGATGACGTTAATAAAGAGTGAGCTTTGGTTGGTTAAAAAAAATAAAGTCACGTGACTAAGTGATACCCGTGTAAACTCGCTGTAAGTATTCAAAAAATAAATAGAGAAAAAGACATTTTGAGGGTGGAGACTTATTCTTGTGATAATGTTTATTTATTTATTTCCAACAGACTTAGTATTGCCAACTATTGTTTTGCCGATGGAGAGTATATTTGAGTCATGAGGCAGGTCAGGCCTGACATTGTCATCTTGCAGAGAGAAACTGCGAATTTTTTCCCCACTTCTCAAGAAGGATCGTAAAAAAATAAAAATGAATAAATGAATTAGATGATGCTGCTTCTTGCCGAACAAATTGAATTTATTTTCTTCATATTTCTTTTGCGACATTGACAATGGAGGCAATATATATATATATATATATATATATATATATATATATATATATATATATATATATATATATATATTAGGTTTCGGACCTAGAATTTAAAGGAAATGGGTTGCTTTCTCCCACAGGCATATTAGTTGAAGTAGAACTTTTCTACGCTGAATGAAAGGCTGACGTGCTCGTTTTTTGCACAAGTAGGTAAACATTTTTTTTTTCATTTGAAGATATTTTATACCCAATTTTCTCTTCCATCATTTAAGCGACATAGCACTCAATTCTCTCTCTCTCTCTCTCTCTCTCTCTCTCTCTCTCTCTCTCTCTCTCTCTCTCTCTATCTATCTATCTATCTATCTACAGAGAGTGAGATATATATATATATATGTATGTGCATACATACATATATATCATACAAAAACACAGACACGCACACATGGACATACATACATACATACATACATACATACATATGTATGTATGTATGTCCTTGTAAAAAATACCGTTCGTTTAAAAGCAAAATATGTAAGAAGAAAAGTCTAAAGCGGTAGAACCAATAATTTTAAATAAAACAGTGCTCGATACAAAAATACAAACGATCACTTGTGAAACTTGGAGTTGAAAGTTTGGTGATTTTATTCATTGTTCTGATAGATAGATAGATAGATAGATAGATCGTCAGTCACCCTTTTTCTCAGTCGATTACAAGATTGTAAAGACATCAAAGAGATTGTAGGTTTCAAGTTTCGCGTTTTCACTCTTTAATATGTATAATATCTTTTGAGATATCTTACGAAACAGTATAGGACCTGGAATTAAACTTTGCTCAGTACAAAATATCCTAGAATCAATACATCAATTCTGTTATGATAAACGAATATGAATATATGGAGGTATAATGGCTAATGGCTTCTCGTGGCTGAATAGTTAGAAGTTTGGCTTGACGTTTGAGTCAACCGGGTTTCGATCCCAGCTATGGGAAACTAATTGTCTAGCCACATTGATGAGTTCTGATAGAATGAAACAGATCTGTCTGTGGATGACTATAGAGAAGTATATATATATATATATATATATATATATCATACACAGGCACACAATATACAGTGTACTTATGCTAAACTGAGTTATTTGAAATAGATCTGTTTTTACATTTAACTGTGTAAACAAAAAACCGTATCTATGTTAAACTGAATTATTTGAAATAGAACTGTTTGTGTGTATAAAAATGGAATTGGTATTAAATAAACTACAATGCCATCAAACCAAACCAAAAAAATTAAACTTATATATAAAACATAATTGCAACAGAACATTGAAAATAAAAAATAATAATTACTATCCAACATTTACAAATTAATCAAATTTCCCCTTTAAATAACTCTCAAAGAGTTGATATGCCATAAGATAAACAAAACTAAGCGAAACCAATAAAAAGTTTTGATTACAATAAAATATTTACAAATGAATCAAATTTCAGTATTAAATAACCTATCATCATCATCATCATCAGGTCACGCTGCGAGCACGGATTTTCCAAACTCTCTCTCTCTCTCTCTCTCTCTCTCTCTCTCTCTCTCTCACCATTCATCCCAATATTCCATCTCTTCTGGCAGGTCTTCTAAACTACATCTTGTGTCCGCACAAAACTGTTGTATGTAAGTTCTTTTTGGTCGGCCAAACTTGTACGTCCGTGTGAAAGGGTCCTTTGGAGAACGTCTGTTATAAGTTCGTCCTTACTTCTCCAATAGTGTCCCGCATGTCTTGTTCGTCTTATTTGGATGGTTTTAGAGATGGGAGGTAGGCGGCCAGACAGCTGCTGTTTTTGTGGGATGTTGCTTCCAGGACTTGTTCAATATTGCTCGTAACATTCTTATGCAATTCCCGCCAAACCTTTTCTCTATACGCTTAGTCAGCATCCATGTGGTGCATCCATATAGAAGTAGGAACACAATGCTGTCAAATAAATCAAATCAAACCAAGTCAACAGTTTAGGCGTATAGACATTATCATTGCATTGGTCAGATGTGCATACGTGTCCAATCAAATCTAATTTTAAGAAGGAAGGCATTTAAAGCTTCAATCTCAGTATTTTTTCAATCACAGCTGATTGGTTACAGGAGCTGTCCACATCCAATGGGATAATCTCACTAATGCAGCATTAATGTAATTTCCGCCTAGTCAGTTATTTGCAAGAATTTGAACTAGATTTACTGAAAGGCTGTGATTTTACAGCCAATAGCTATGCTTGTCAAGTGAATATGAAGGTTACAATTATTATAGTTGTCCTTGAACTTACAGAAATATGAATATTAAGCCACTCCTCTCGTTATACAAGTTCTCCGGATCCGACCTCAGATAATTTCCTACATTTGGATTAAGCACAATTGTTAAAGCTAAGGGCGGAATCGACATGTACGTGTCAGTATTTATTTCAAGTCAAGAAAAGAATTTCAAATAAGGTTTAATAGACTTCTTTTAATTAAAGGCAGAGGATGTAAACTGCCTGAAGTGCCATTTTTAGAAATAATAATAATAATAATAATGAGAATAATAATAATAATAATATGATCCTCTGGGTATTGTGCAAGAAGTTTAAATTTGACCATAGAACGAATGGTATATACACAACCCAGAATCCTTCCTAGAAAATGAGAGGAACAAACTTCTCTGGGATTTTGACATACAAACGGATCACCTAATCTTGACCAGACGACCAGATCTTATAATAATCAACAAAAGAAAAGCAACTTGTAGAATATTGGATTTTGCTGGCCTCAGAGTAAAACTGAAAGAAAGGGAAAAGAAGGATAAGTACCTCGACCTTGCTAGAGAACTGAAGAAGATGTGAAATAGGAAAGTGACGTTTATAGCAATTGTAATTGATGTTCTTCGTGTAGTCCACGTAAGATTAATAAAGGGACTGGAGGGCTTGGAAATAACAGGGCGGGTGGAGATCATCCAAACTACTGCATTACTGAGATGGCAAATAAAGGGAAACCTTAAGAGGGAAACTGAATCTCTTCTAATAGCAGCACAAAACGACGCCATAAGGACAAACAATGTCAAAGCAAGAATTGACAAGATTAAAAATAATCACATTCGCTTAATGCAGTAAATTAGCGCAAACATAGCATAAGACAAGACACGACTGGGTGGGGAAGGTGATCCTCTGGCAATTGTGTCAGAAATTTAAATTTGACCATATGAACAAATGGTATATGCACAACCAAAAATTCGTCCTTGAAAATGAGACGCACGGAATTCTTTGTGATTTTGAGAGACAAACGATTCACTAAATTTCGGCCAGACGACCAGATTTAGTGATAGTCTAAAAAAAGCAGAGAACCTGACGAATAGTAGACTTTGCCGTTTCGGCTGACTACAAGGTAAAACATAGGGAAAACGAAACGAATGATAAGTACCTAGACTTTGCTAAAGAACTGAAAAAACTATGGAGCATGAAAGTGACGGTGAGACAAAATTGTAATTGGTGTGCTCAGTACAGTTACCAAAGGATTGGTTCAGGAACTGGAGGATTTGGAAATAAGAGGATGAGTGAAGATCACCCGAGTTATAGCGTTGTTGAGATCGGCTAGAATACTAAGAAGAGACCTGGAGACTTAAAGAGACTTGCTGTCACTCAGACTCCACTAAAAAAAACATCAACTGACGATGGTAGGAAAAAAGGATGAAAATAACTTGACATCAAGAGAATTTAAAAATACAAACGGATCACCCAATCCAGGCTAGAAAACCAGATCCAGTATTAATTAACAAGAAGAAAAGGACTTGATATCAAGGGAATTTCAAAATACAAACGGATCACCCAATCCAGGCCAAAAGACCAGATCCAGTGTTAATTAACAAGAAGAAAATAACTTGACATCTTGTGAATTTTAAAATACAAACGGATCCCCAAATCCAGGCCAGAAGACCAGATCCATTGAAGATTTATTGGAAGAAAAGGACTAGTCATCTAGTGGATTTTGTCTTCTCAGCGGTTCACAGTGAAAGTGAAGGAAGGAAAAGAACTCAACAACCTTGTCAGAGAACCGAAAAAGTTGTGGAACATGAGAGTGACAGTGATACTAATCGTTGTTGGAGCCGTTAGAAAAGTCCCCAAGAAACTGGGTGGACTGAAACTATCCAGACCACAACACTACTAAAATCAGATAGGATATTCAGTGCAAAGTGAAAAACAAACAGCCACGTCCAGGATTTGAACTCAGATCTTCGATCCCATTTCCTACGCCGATAAACGTTACGCTAAGTACGGCTTCTTCAGTAATGAGCAACTCGAAGGTAAGTTGAGCTTTTGTAGGACAGCATTAAAGATGGTTTAGTTTAGTTTGGTTGTGTTTTATGGCATATAAACCCTTCTGGGTTATTTAACGCAAAAATCTGTTTATATATATATATATATATGATTTGTAAGCGAATAGTTTGTAGATAACATTATTTTAAAACGAATCAAAATCCATTTGTTGCACACAGTTTAATGATTTCAACAATAGCTATTAATTGTTTGCATAAAGTTAAATTGTTTCAAGTATCTCTATTCAATACTAATAATTCTATTTAATATTAACAAAAGTTTTTAGTAAAAGATTTATTTTACTTTGTTTCGTTATGGCACATCAACCATGAAAGGTTATTTAATGCCGAATCCATGTTTATGCATATAAACAGTTCTATTTCAAACAGTTCAGTTTAGTATAAGTATTGTTTTTGTTTACACACAGTAAAATGTCAAAAAAGTACTATTGCAAACAATTCAGTTTAGTACAAGCACAATTTTATTCTATTTGACCCATAGATAGGAATTTATCAGGTGTAACCACTCTGGGTCAGAGGGGATCTGGGAGCGATGGCAGTAAAGGGCAACTCTGTATTCTCCAAAGCTCCAGCATTACTGGAGCCTCACCATCAGATTGTTTGGTATCATATCCAGGACACTAGGTAGAGGAGTCTTACTCCTCTGCAGAGATGCAGTCGGTGTATTCTACAGGCCAAGTCGATTGGGCAAAGTAAACGATTGAATAGTCTTATTTGACTCATGGATGGGAACCTAACCGGCACGACCACTCCGGGTCAAAATGAACCTTCAAGTCATGGCAATGATGGGGGCACTCCACATTCCACAAACTCTGACATAGTAGCCTCACAATCCGATACAGTTTGGTGTCATACAAGAACACTAGTTCAATTTGACCCATAGACGGGACCCTAATGGGAACTACCAATCCTGATTAGAGTGGACGTTGCAATCATGACATTGAAGGAATACTCCACATTCCACAACCTGAGATAGTAGCCTCACAATCCTATGCAGCTTAGCGTCATGCTAGAACCCTAGTTCAATTTGACCCATAGACGGGACCCTAAAAGGAACTACCAATCCAGATTAGAGTGGACGTCAGAATAATGACATTGAAGGAGTACTCTACATTCCTTAAAACTCCAGGACTAATTCCCCACCCTCAGATGATTTAGTGTCATATCCAGAAGGTGGTCTTACCTCTCAGCAGAGATGCATTTGATCCATTCTACAGCTACAACCGACTGGGCTAAGCATTGAAGAAAACCTTTTCTTCAAGTATAACCCAACAAATCTACCAAGTTTGTTTTTTTATTTAATAAAATAGCATAAATTATAATTGATTATAATTTTTTTAAAAATAAGCTAAAACTACTTCCACGGATTTAATCATAATGAAATATTATTGTAAAATGAAGTAAAATTCAACGAATCAAAATTAATAATAATGATTTATTATAGTTAAATCCGTGGAAGGGTATTTTTTTACTAACAACTTTTATTCAAGCAGTTTCAAAGAATAAGAAAGTAACCAAAATAATTAATTAATAATAATGATTTATTGACTAAAAAATTCTGATGGTTTTCTTCTGTATTTTTCTTGCTATGGTAATGAACATTTTACGATGAAATTCGCATTTTATTGTAATGAACACCTCCAAAGTAAACCAGCCCAGTCAATTGGAGCTGTTGAATACTCTGACTGCATCTCAGCTGAGAGATATGCCCCACCACCACCAACGAGTCCCCCGGATATATGAATATGATAATAAACTAACTAATGGTCAAGTTTCTCTCCTGAAGCTTTGGGGAATGTGGTATACCCCTTCATTGCCATTACTTCCAGGTCCACTCAGATCTGGAGTAGTAGCACCTGTCAGGATCACATCAATGCGTCATATAGAACTGTTTAATTATTTGACTGTGTGTAAACAAATGATTTATGTCAAATTGATTTATTAATGTTAAATTGCAATATTTGAAACCGTTTAACTGTGTGCAAGTAAATAACTAATTTGAATAGAATTGCTGGTGTTTAATAACAATCCTTGTAATCTCTTCATTGTGTGCAAACAAAGAATTAATATCAAATAGAATTATTAGTGTTTGATTGCAATACTTGAAACGATTTAACTGTGCAAACAAAAAGTAAGTTAAGTTGGCGACCCGAGTCAAGGGTAACCCTAAGGCTCCCTTTTCAATAGCTACTACACCGAGGTGTAGGGGAAGGCGCTACTCCATTCCGCGTTACCCTTGATCCTTACTTTGTAATGCTACGTATAAAGCAAAGCGGCATCAAGTACCATTTTTTGAGTCTTTGATATGACTCGACCTGGGACTGAACCCCTATCTTCCGTATCATTGGTGAAGCAATACTTAATTGTGAAGAAACAAATTAGCATGAAAATAAATTTCCCTACAAACTTATAAATCATGTGTATATCCATTTAACTCAGTGCAAATAAATGATTGATGTCAAATTAAATTGTTAGTGTTACATCACAATACTTGAAACCGTTTTACAAATGAGATCTGGCTCGTTTAAAAATGTTATTTACAAACTATTCGTTAAGAAATCGTATATAACAGGATTTGGCATTAAATTACCTACAAGGGTTGAATTACCATAAAATCCAACTAACCAAAGTTAGAGCAATTTGCAATAAGCAAACGAGTCGCTGGGTCCTGAAACCTGCACTGTCTAAAATCGGCTTAAACGCCAAATAGAAGTGTCCCTGTGGCATAGTGGTTAAAGAACGGGACTGTGACATCGTAGTAAGTGAGTTCGAACTCCACTGGCACCATTACGTTCACTTTAAGACAATATAACCTTGGGAAAGTTATGAACTCACTTATTCCGCATGCTACGGCATTAAACGAATCAATCTCCTAAAAGCGCAATATGTATTTACCCAACGCCCCTGCTTCGAGCGGTATGTGACACAAGGTCAATTTTTAAAACTGATTTCAATGCAGAGTTTTCCTTCTCCGGGAAAGGTTGCTTTAACAATGCTTAAGAACTCAATCTGTTCTACAATTTACCGATGGATGGCAGGATCAGAAAAGATGGATTTAAGCTTTCCCGGAAGTGAAACATAATTGGCTACGTCATGAAGTTGAACTTGGATTACCGAATCCATTTCCTCAGATCCATGGAGATGTATGTTCCACCAGATCTGGGATAGGGATCTCTTGATATATAAGTATTCTTTGGTCCAGTTAAACCGGAGTTGGGAGTAATTCTATCTGGACAAGAAATTATTCATGAGTGAATATTTAAATTTTCCTGGTAAAGAGCTCAATGTAACAATAATACAGAGCAATAAATTGCTATTCTGAAATTGTTTATCACAACCTCCCCTCCCCAAAAAATATAAAAAGACAGAGAGAGAGAGAGAGGGGGGGAGAGGGAGGGAGAAAGTGAGAGAGAGAGGACAAAATTACAAAACAAACATAAGGGAGCACTCTAGCGAAGGAATTTATGGCTACCACTCGCATAATGCAAAACTCTTCGAACGAATTGAGCACTCTGGTATCCGGTAAGGTATAAATGTAAACAAACGAAAGCTACTACTTAATGCCTTATAATTCCCGAGCTGATGTGGTTCGCTTGTTGGCAGAGCGGTACAATACTATGTCTAACATAAAGTTGGGCAGGTTTCGATCTCAGCCTCAAGCGTCCTACGTGTCTAGCCGAACAATTCGTTCGAAGATCTTTGTATTATGCGAGTGGTAGTCATGTTTGTTTTATAATATTGTCCTCTCTCTTTCTCTCTCTATCTTTTGTTGTTGTTTTTTTGTTTTTTGGGAGGTGAGGTTGTGATAAACAATTTCAGAATAGGTGATAAAACCTCGTCATCCGATTTCAAAAGAAAACGTTTTGATCATAAAATTACCTGCGCTGGGGACCTTGGGTGTTGTAATGATTAGCGAACTAGGCTACCACATCTTCACGAGTGAGTTCGAATCTCGTTAGGTGCCCCATTTATACGGCTTTCTGCCACGCCTAAGCAAAAACTTAGCACATTATTACAATCATCTGCCCTTGATGTCCAGCTTATTTTTCCAGCTCACATCGAAGTAAATATTTTCTTAAAAAGAAACTCATAGATCTGACCCTAACAGATTCACTCCAGTACAGAGTTAACTTGGGAGTAATGGCAATGACTCCACATTCCCCAGATCTCCGGAACTGTTGCCTCCCTCATTAGATATAGTTTAGTATCATACCCAGGATACCTCTTTTTATTTGGGGGGGGATCCCTCAGCAGAGAATACCTTCAGCGTATTCTAAACCCTCAAAGGTGTCTGTGAGGTCAATTTTATGAGGAAGATTCCACTTTCTGGTTGTGGGTGGAGAAATGGGAGATTTGGTGAAGACGACAAGATATGAAAAAATAAGTGTAAAGCCGAAACGGACAACGGAAGACGAAATATTATAGAATCCGTGGAGTGAGTTTCGGTTTATCCTGATTATCTGTATAAATATTCTTGTAAAATTCAGAACTCGGTTTGGTGCAAATACACAAAAATTAAAAATTTTAAAGGAATAAATAAATGGAAATAAGAATCAAGAGACTACACTCCAAGATCAGGTGGAACATCTATTTTCCCTTTAAAAAATCTATCAATTCAATAACGTAAACTTTTTGGGGAATACATGTGTGTGTGTGTGTGTGTGTGTTAACTGGTGGTGGTATTATTTTTCGAGCTAAAAGAAATGCATGATAATGTTCCCATGAATTCTTCATTTCCTTCTCGGACCTTTCATCGCGAAAATTAATCTCCCTGGAGAATAAAGTCCTTATATTAAAAATACTTCGACTGCTTATCATTCGTTTTTTTTTTTTGGGGGGGGGGTATTCTTTGTTTTATTTCATTTTTTTTTTATTATTCAGTTCAATCGTTTCTCTCTCGGAAATAATAAAGACAGAAAAAAAAGAAAAATGATCTTCAAATATACACCAACTTGCACTTACACACACACAATCACACGCATAAGTGTGCCCTTACTCACCTCCACAACCCCCACCCAAAAGCTGATAATTGAAATTAGTGTCTCGAAGAGTAGACAATCTTTTAAAAAGGAGATTTACTGTTGCTGAAAGTGTCAAAGAAATCTCGATCATTCAATGGCAAGAGACGAAAGGGAAAGCTGTGTCTCCATTTAATAATATTCGTGACTTTTGTCTCCGTTTCAGAGAAAAAAGAATTGTGGGGGAGGGAGCGAAACAAAAGCAAACGTGAGAATGAAGGCAAGAGGATTTTGGAGAATTCGTACTTAAGCTAACAAATTCTGTGTTGATTTGGTTTTTCTTACTATTTGTATATCTCCCCACCAAGACAGTGTATGGTACAAGGCCTTTGTATAGTGAGAGGCAAGCACGAACCGAAGCTCAAATGCGCGGTAGGTCCAAAAATACCTTGGTCCGTCAGCATTTCCCTAGAAAAGAATGCCTCAGGCACCAGGCAACAAACCTAACCCAGACGAGACAGATGAAAGCCTGGGAACGAACACTGAGGCCAAGGGAGTGTCGGTCTCAGCTACCCGACATGAATCCTGACTTCCCCCAACACGCATGCTAGGCGGCCTCGACCATCCGTCAAAGGCCACGGAATGGCTCGCATACAAAACAACACTGCCGGTCTCAATAGGACTTCAACAGATGTTTCACTTTTTTTTTTGGTCTTTCTTGTTATTTGTATGGCATCCCACCATACCAAAGTGTGGCACAAGGCTTCTTTATGGGACCAAGGCGCTGGGTCGTAGGCCAAACACGCCCGGAATTTTGGTTTTTCTTTCACACATGCTTTTTTTTACTAGAATATTTATACAACCTATCTGAAAGTGGACTCTTCCACATAAAAATGAACGCTCAAAAAGAAAGACCACATCACATGGGGGGGGGTTATCCTCGAAATTTCAATCATTCCTTATCGGTCTACCCGTAACTCACTGACTGACCTTTCAAAAGTAAAATGAAATAAAATAAAATATGAATAAATAACGATCACAAAAGTAGAAATTTACTGGGTGGGAGGCTTAGACGTTGCACAAAACTGTATCAAAGGGGCACCCAATGAGATTCGAACTCAGTCTTGAATGTCTACTAATCTAGCTTGCGAACCATTACATCATCCGAGGTGCTCAAAGGAATACAAAAAATATAGAATAATTAAATTTCAGTAAATTATTCTGAATAATATATTATTATTCTATTATATTATTATTCTACATAATATATAATTATTGTTCTTTTTTTTCCTGAAACTTTGAATTTAAAACGAAATTACTAAATTTAATTTGTAATATAAGGATTCAAAGAGAGGATAGGTATTTGTTTATAAACTGATACTAAGGAATAAACGTTTCTTTGCGAATTTGGAATGTTGAAAGGAAATGGAAAACATCCAAAGATGAACAATTTTTTAGAATCAGCTGATATTTATGACTTGGCACGTGTCACTTGAAGAAAATTCATTACGTAATTAATAATTTTCAGGGGTATATATATATATATATATATATATATATATATATATATATATATATATATATATATAAGGACGGATTCTTAGACGCGGAGAAGAGTTGAAGGAGACGACGAAGGCAGCGGTCACACGAAACAATCACGCGCACACAAAAATAACAAAAGTTGTCTGCTGTCTCTCTCTCTCTCTCTCTCTCTCTCTCTCTCTCTCTCTCTATGTAGACAGTCTGTCTCTCTCCCGCTGGCACAAGCTTCTTTCTCTCTATCTCTATTTTGGTCTGACTGTTAGAAACAGATTCCGAAAACAAATAAATTTCGTACTTGCAAAATAAACGGAACTGTTATGTATTTGACTTCTTTTTTGTCAATGAGGTTACCACGGTCGGGCTGAAAGATTATGGGGTATCATTACAATTTCTTAGGTGTTGTCGTAATGCTATGAATATGTCTTTTCGGTCAGAGAAAGAAAAGAAAAGAAAAGAAAATAACATCTCCGGGAAGTGAAACATGAAACAAATACGTGGCTGAAAATATTACCAGCCACATTTCAGAAAACAAAACTCCGACAAAATTATGGCCATTAAAATATTAACATTTTCTTCTTTTTTTGATTATCATTTTGTTATCTGTTCTTTCTTTCTTTCTTTTTTCTTCATGTGTTTTTTTCGTTTGTTTGTTTTCTTTGTTTAATGGCATATCAACCTTTGTAGATCATTTAATGCCAGTAGTGGTACTATTTAACCCATAGCTAGGAGGTTAAGGGGGTTCATACCTTTCCCAAGGGTATTTGTCCGAAAGTGAACGCAATGGCGAGTTCGAACTCACTTACTAGGATTCCGCAGTCCATCGCTTTAACCATTACACCACGAGGACATCCCCTCTGTTTTTTTCCTTTTCATTTCTTTCGACAAAATTATGGCCATAAAATATCAACATTTTCTTCTTTTTTAATTATCTTTTTGTTATCTTTTCTTTCTTTCTTTCTTTCTTTTTCTTTTTTTTTTTTTTCTAGTACTTTTTTCTCTTCCATTTCTTGTTTCTTTCGATAAAATTATGGCTATTAAAATTTTAACATTTTCTTCTTTTTTTTAATCATCTTTTTGTTATTTTTTTTCTTTTTGTTTAACTTTTTTCTGTTTTTCTCTTTCATTTTTTAATTCGTCCATCCGTTATCTTTCTAAATTAAGGGCACTGTGATGTTGCAACATTTATAATAAAATAAGCGGTATTTTCCCTATAAGCACGTGTCTGACTTTTAACTCTGTACCTCACATACACACAAAATACGTCAAGAAAAATCGTATCTCTCCAGGAAGCGATAGAGATAAAGACAGAAAAAAAGAGCTCACAGCAATGCAAATTAAGTAATTCATTAATATGTCAATTACTTTCTTTTCGAAAGCAGTATATCCTTATAGCAATCGTAATATATCAGTGAATGACTCATATATATTTAAAGGGTCGAAATAAAAGAAATTGAAAGAATACTCCTCAAGAACTATTGGACATTTGAGAAATACGTTAATGATTCATCGGAGATATCTGACAAGGCAGGTCCAGGATTATGAGACAGGAGGCAGTGTCTCGAATTAAGATCACCGTCATAAAAAAAATTGGCCCGGCCTCCAGAAAAGAAAACTGCTTTTATGGATCATTAGAACGAAATTACCTTTAAAAATGATACCCTTACTACTGTAGTTGTCGTAGTCGAGGGCGACCAGAAAGCTCCCTTTTCGATAGCTATTACACTTTACCCTTGATACGTACCTTATATTGCTGAGTGTTAAGCCACGAAGTATCAAGTACTATTTTTAAAGTCTTTAGTATGACTCGACCTGGGATTGAACCCATTGGCAGACCATTGGCGAACACTCTATCCTCTTGGAGTCTAAGATTTATAATGAACATTAAAAACCTAACCCTTTTATCCCTATCTAAAAATCTTTCCCAATTTTATCAATCGACCCGAACGTTTTTAGCAATCCTGTTAATAATGCTATACACACATATCAGGGAACATACGTATCGTAGTAGTAGTCGAGGGCGACCCGAAGGCTCTCTTTTAAATAACTACTTCACCGAGATGTAGGGGAGGGCGCTACTGCTTTCCCTTGATTGAAGCACTTTACCCTTGATCCTTACCTTATAATGCTGAGTGTTAAGCAAGGAGTCATCAGCTACAATTTTTTGAGTTTTTGATATGACTCGACCTGGGATTGAGCGCCAGTCTCCTGGGTCATTGGCGGACACTCTACCAATTTGGCCAATATGGTCTAATGGTTATTGTCATAAGAAATGGACACAGAGACCCAAGTTCGAATCCAAGGCGAGGCTGGCTGCATTTCGCAAAACGCTAATACCCTTAAGAAACATATGTGTTGTATAGCCATAATGATAATACGAAACACTTCTTTATAAAAATATCTCCCATTTTATTCTAGGTGCGCGTGGTGTAGTCGTTATCGTCGTAGGAAATGGACACGGCGACACGAGTTCAAATCCTGGACGTGACTAATTGCATTTCACATAGCACTAATACCCTTGGGAAAGGTATGAATCCAATTATTCTCCCTCCAGCTATGGGTAAATAGCAGGACAGACTGGATTCTTCAGCCTTGGTAAGGCAACTAGTCTAGGAGAAGGAAAACTCTGAATTCAAACCTGTTAAACTCCGCTTAAAAATTGACCTTGTGTCATATCCTGCCCGAGCGGAGTTGGTAAATAGTATCTCCCATTTTATTCTCTAAAGGGCACACTGTTTGTTGTTGGTTTGAGAGATAGATGGAGAGACATATACTCAGAGAGGGGACTTCTTCTTTCCATATCTTCTTCCAGGAGCCAGGGGCTGCTAACGTTAGCACCCCCTTGCAAGCTCGTTAGAGACGTCTCTGATCGGCTGCGTGTCCCTTGCTCGACTATGATTCTCTGCACTCTCTCTCTAAATCTGCCTGCGTGGTTCTCATCACGTGGTCTCCTTCCGGTTACACAGCTGTTCGACCTGCGTGTCCTGACGCGCCATCATATTCCTGTTTACTAAACAAAAGGTGACAGTTGTCTATGCCCCCCCCCCATTCACCCATGAAGATACGCTCACACCAACATTCATATACGCTTCGCCAACATGCATACATACTTACAAAGGCACGTTCGCACCAACGTTCATGGAACTAAATTATGAGGCTATGATTTAATTGCTAAATACCGTTGTTTCTTTATGATTGATTAATTTTAACTGCTTGTCATCCCGTCTAGGGTTATATTGTGCTGAGAAGTTTGGAAATTGCGTTGATTGTACATTTATATTTGCATCTTTTGTGTAGCTACTTCTTAAGAGGGTTTGGGTTTGATTAGGTTAATAGCATATCAACCCAACCATTGTAGATTATTTAATTATTTGATTATTTAATGTCAAATCCTCTTTACACACACACACACACACACACACACACATATATATATATATATATATATATATATATATATATATATTAGATACATATGATTTGTAAACATATTTTGTTGATAACGTTTTAAACGAGCTTATTCTTTTGTACACAGTTAAAGTCGGGCTACGTAAAACAAACAATTCAATAAAATAAAGTCGTTGAGTTTACCAACATTTAAATGATCAAACAGTTATATTTCTAGCAATTCAGTTTTTCATAAGTCATTTGTTTGCACACAGTTTAAGTTCCAAACAGCTCTATTTGAACCTAAGACCAATAGCAACGAAGGGGTATTCCGCATTCCCCAAAGCTCACTATCAAATTGTTTAATGTCACAACAGGACATTCGTTGGTAGGGGGTCTTACCTGCCTGCAGAGATGCAGTTGGTGTATTCTACAGCCACTGACAACTGACGGAGTGATAGCACCTGAAAGGGCCCTCTGGGTCAAATGGAACTAAAACTTATGCTAAACTGAATTGTTCAAAAAATAATTATTTTGACATTCAACTGTGAGTAAACAAAATCTATATCTATTCTAAACTGAATTGTGTGAATTAGAACTGTTTGACTAAACTGAATAGCTTGAAATAGAAATGGTTTTGACATGTGTACTCATGCTAGATTAAATTGTTTGAAATAGAACTGATTATTTGTATAAAAATGGATTTGGCATTAAATAACCTATAAAGGTTGATATACCATAAAATCTAAACAAACAACCAACCAGCCAACTGAGCTGTGTTTCTTAAGATTTTATTTTGTACACCCTTATATATCAAGTATTCCTATCTAAAACAAATAATGTGCATTATTAGGATCCCATCAATGGGTCAAATAGAATGTTTTAATTTTCTGTACTTGAAGACATTGATGCGTGTACAACAATTAAGCAGTGGTTCGTTTTGTTACTAACAAAATATCCGCTTACAAATCGTATATATATATTGTCATCTATAGGCTGACTGTTTAGTAATACCACAATACTTTTCCATTGCTGGACATGCCAGATGCTTCAAGCTGGGATCGAACCACGTCCAACTCTACGTCAGTCAGATATTTTATCCTTGAGCAATGATCAATCTTAGAGAAAATCCAACAGCTTTTTAGGTGCATATTCATATATACGTAATTGGCTACGGGAGTGCTCATTTCATGATATTTAAACAGATTTTGGTAGTAAATAACTTATAAGGGTTAAGTAAGTAAAGTTGGCGACAGTTGTCGAGGGCGACGCGAAGGTTCCTTTTTCAATAGCTACTACACCGAGGGGTAGGGGAGGGCGCTACTCCTTACCCTGGATTGCTCCACTTTACCCTTCAAACGTACCTTAAAATGCTGAGTGCTAAGCAAGAAGGTATCAAGTACCATTTTTTTAAGTCTTCCGGGCCATTGGCAAACACTCTACCCACGAGGCCAATGAGCCGGTTAATATGCCATAAAACACAACCAACCAAACCAAACCAACCAAACCAAACCAAACCAAACCAACCAATACTGAGGATTTTTAAAACATAGACGGGATCGAAATAGGTTCTACAACTCTGAGCCAAAGCGCATCTAAAATTAATGGTACTCTCCAAATCTCTAGAACTAAAACCTCACCATCAGATGCAGATTGCCAACATACCACTGACACTCCTTTGTGTAGAGGCTCTTACACTTCAGCTAGGAATATAATCAGCGTATTCTAGACCCAAACGACATATCCTTGAGTGTTGTATTGTCACGTGATCAATAACCATAATCGTTACATACCTTATTTTTAAATAAATGCCGCTGATCGAACATTCAAATTTGCCTTTCATGTCCAAAACGAGGCTGATCCTGTGAAAGATTCGTTTCATCATGAAAGTCATTTTTCTATCATAGAAAGAAAAGAAAATGGCTACATCTCCGTGAAATGGAGCGTTAAATAAATAGTAAAGTACGTTGTCAAAAATCTTACAACCAAAAAAAAAAAAAAAACAAACTTCGCTACAATTGTTGCGTTATGGTATTAACATTTCTTTTATAATTTTTTTTTCTTTTCTCATGTTTGTTTAGAAGGTAGCTTTCATTTCATCTGTGAAGAAATGGTGGATGACAATGAAGAGTGTTGGTGATAGGAACCAAAGAAAATAAATTTCAGTTGTAGTTTTGGATTCAAACAAGTATTCACCGGACATTAGAATAACGGTTAGAGTGTTCACCAATGGACCGGGAGACCTAGGTCGAGTTATACCAAAGACTCAAAAAATGGTACTTGATGCTACTTTGCTTAACACTCAGCATTATAAGGTAAGTATCAAGGGTCAAGTGGAGCCATAAAGGGAAAGAAGTAGTGCCCTCCCCTACACCTTGGTGTAGTAGCTATCGAAAAGGGAGCCTTCGGGTCACCCTCGACTACAGTCGCCAACTTTACTTTTACTATTTACCCAACCCCTCCGTTATAAGTAGGATGCGACACAAAGTCAATCTTTAAGCGGTTGTCAACAGGTTTCAGAGTTTTCTTTCTCCGAGACCGGTTGCTATACGAAGCTTAAAGAGTTTAGTCTGCTCTACTATTTATCCATAGCTGAAGGGATAATAATTGGATTCATGCCTTTCGCAAGGGTATTAGTGCATTGTGAAATGCAAAAAAAACTCGTCCAGGATTTGAAGTGCCCATTTCCTACGACAGTAACCATAACACCATGAGCGCCTCTTGTTTTGGATTTATGCCAATTATTTTCCTTAGATCCTGTTTGTTTTGTTTGTTCTTTCTCTTCTCATTCTTTCTTCTTTCTCTTTCTTTTTCCCTCTTTTTCTTTCTTTCTTTCCTTCTATTTTTTCTTTCATTCTCTTTTTCTTACTTTCTTTCATTTCTCTTTCTTTCTTTCTTTCTTTCTTTCTTTCTTTCCATATTTCTCTTATTTTTTATTTCCTTCTTTCATGTTCTTTCCTCCCATTTTTCTTTCGTTGACTTTTCTGTTTTCCTTTCTTTTTTTCTTTTTTTCTATTTCTTCTTTTTCTTTCCTAATCCCTCTCATTCTTTCTTTCTTTCTTTCTTTCTTTCTTTTCCTTTGCATTTTTCTTTTTTTGCTTTTTCTACTTTCTGTTTGACTTTTTTTTCACTTTCTTTCGTTTTCTTCTTTTCTTTCTGTTTTTCTATTTTATGTCTCCTTATTTCTTTTTCTTTCTTCCTTCCTCCATTTCCATCTTTCTTTCTTTCTTTCTTTTTAGTATTATTAATTTCTATCCGTCTTTAATATCAGATTATTTATTCTCGTTTTTAAGTGTCTCCATTTTCCATGTCTTTCTTTTACTCACTCATACATTCAGTTTTTCTTCCTCTGCCTCTGTTTCTGTTTCAGTCTCTCATTCTCTCGCACTCACGCACTCACGCACTCATTCTCTCTTTCCCTCACTCACTCATTCTCTCTCTCCGAATCTCTCTCACTCTCTCTCTCTCTCTCTCTCTCACTCACTCACTCACTCACTCACTCTCTCACTCACTCTCTCTCTCTCTCTCTCTCTCTCTCTCTCTCTCTCTCTCTCTCTCTGTTTTTCCTGTCATTTAATTGCACTAGTTAACAAATTATATTATTTTACCTTGTTTCCGGACAGAAGCTGTTATTTCGTAATTGTTTATTTCTAAAGTAAAAGGAAAATATCTTCTTTTTTTTTTCCTGTAAACTTTGCTTTTGTAAACTGGATAATAAAAATTTCTAATTCACTCAATTTTCGGAATATTCCAGGGAGATTCACAGCTGAGAAACAGACAGAAAAATTTCTAGAGTTTATAAAACATTTTTGTTCATTTGTTATAACTTTAGTATAAATATATGTAAATTTTGATACATGAATTTTTTTATGCAGACTCTATGTAAATGAAAATGTTCAAATTCGCCTGTTTTTATACAGAAAATATGTATATTTTTGACCTTCATGATTCAGGGTACAAAAGCAAAGTTTTAAACAACAATAACCATTTTCTATACTTTTACAACTCAAGCAAATAAGAAATTATACATACTAACCAAAAACGATATTTATGTTTCACAGTGGTATCACTCACTCTCTCTCTATATATATGTATATATATTGATGATGAAAATAAGTGGAAAACTGGATAAATTAACAGAACTTATCAAATTAAACATTTTTTTAGTTTATTTTTCCTCAATTGCTAAAATGTAGAAAACCCCAAAAAATGTTTAGTCTAATGAAGTTATTCGGTTAATAAAAAACGAAATATTACCACTGCACACGTTGTGTTTGATTCACCCACTTTATCACTTATTTTTATCATTCTGTCAGATTCACCAAAATTTACCATATATATATATATATATATATATATATATATATATATATATACTTATTTATCTATTCTTTTATCTCAGTGAATAAAAGAAAAAAATTATTTTGTTATTCTTACACGGTAGCCATTTTCAGAATCAATTGGATAGTATGGTTTTATTCGTTTCTCATTTCTTGATCGATAATTAAGTATAGCAACGTGTTCTTTTTTCCCCTTGTTAGTCTTAACATTTTTATTAACCTCTTTTCTTCGATGTGAGAAAAAAAAGAATTTTCCTGTAAGTCATAAAATGGCACATATTAATGAATAGAATTAATAACTGGTGGCAAAAAGAAGCGGGAATCAAACCGGTGAAAAAGATCAGATCAAAGTCCGCGCCAATTACTTACATCAGCGATCACTTATGTTGATGGATAGGATGAAGATCAAAAAACGGATTGTTAAGAGATGTTTTAATAACAAAAACTTGTGAGAAGTAGTTTTCTTTGAAAGAAAGAAAGAAAGAAAGAAAGAAAGAAAGAAAGAAAGAAAGAAAGAAAATTTCGTAACTAAAAGAAAGAAAGAAAGAAAGAAAGAAAGAAAGAAAGAAAGAAAGAAAATTTCGTAACTAAAAGAAAGAAAGAAAGAAAGATATAAAGAAATACTGGAAAAAGTAAATAAGGAACAACAGAATAAGTGATGTCAAAGAAAGAAAGAAAGTAAGAAAGAAAGTTTCATAACTAAAAGAATGAAAGAAAGAAATAAAGAAAGAAAGTTTCGTAACTAAGAGAAAGAAAGAAAGAAAGAAAGAAAGAAAAAAAGAAAGAAAGAAAGAAAGAAAGAAAGGCTGTAAAAGTAAATAAGAAACGATAAAATAAGTGATATCTAAGAAAGAAAGAAAGAAAGAAAGAAAGAAAGAAAGAAAGAAGCTTGATCAAATGATGTGTTGAGTACTGTTGTCGATGAATTAGATCAACGGTTATTTTCTCAGCGTTGCTAAGTTAAAAACACACACACGGTCCACTTCTTGAAGGCACTGAGCTGTTTAAAAGGCAAAGAACAGTTACCACTATTAATCAAGGAAACCCAAAAGTTAGGTATCAAGTAATCTAAAGCACCATCACCGATTCTATAGCCGAACTGTATTAAACATGTGAGTCATCCGAGAAGAAACCCCAAAATCCTCGCCATCCTCACTCACAAATGAAATTCGATAACGACGACGACGACGACGACAGTCTTAGTTTGGTTTGATTTAATTTTATGGCACATTAACCTCTTATGGGTTTTTAATGCTAAAATTTGATTCATTTCGAAATGTTTGATTAGAATCGTAACTACTTATATTTTCCATACTTATATGTTTCATTGAAATCTTTTTTTTACCTTATCTACGCTGTTTTTCTTTTTCAATAACCATAATAAACATTTGCTGCTTACAATTTTATGGTTTCAAAGTTTGGTTGCTTTGTTTAATGGCATGTCACCTTTCGTTGGTTATTTAATGCCAAAAAAACACAAATCGTACTATTTAATCTATAGCTTGGGAATAAGGGAATTCATATATTTCCCAAGGGTATTAGTTCAAAAGTGAACGCAATAGCTTGACTAGAGTTTGAACTTGCTTACTATGATCTCGCAGTACAGCACTTTAGCCACTACACCATAAGAGCACTCCAATTTATTTTGTTTGGATTTTTTCTTTGTTTTTTGAGGGAGTTTTTTTTTTTTTAGATTAATCCAATAGATATTGAGCAGATTTTAATCTGCTTCACAGCTGCCTGTATAAAAAATAAATCCCATTCACAGTAATATCCACTTCAGTTTTACACTGCGACAGAAACATTGCCAAAAGTCCCTGAAATGAGTCCGGTTGTTTTATGTTTTTGCTTTTCCTATTTTCAGTTTATTATCACCATAAGCCTGTTGCATTATTTTGTAAACATATCAGTATGTTTGTTCTAAATATTGTATAAATTTTGTGTTTAAAAGCAAAAGGTAAATTATATGAACTGTTATTTTCAGTCGATTCGAGCTGAATAAAAACTAAAAAAAAAGGGTATAACTTTTTAAAATTCAGAGTGTATTTCACACGGGAAATGACTATTTTTAATTCAGTATTTCTGTTTTGGTTTGAGTAATGGCATTATTAGCTTTCATGCCAAAGCAACCCAAATAGAAGAACAGCAATGGTACCATTTAAAAGTATATATATATATATATATATATATATATATATATATATATATATATATATATATATATTTCAAAAAAAAGCTAATATTCGGTCACATTAGGATAGTAAATTTATTAAGTTAAGTGCATTGAAATGAATCAAAAACTCCAAAACAATTTTAACTGGCCTTCATCAGATCCAACAAGAAAATGAAATGAAATACAACAACACAGGAGAGAGAGAGAGAAATGAAGGAAGGAGAGGGAGAAAGGAAAGCCATTTCAGCTATGCATAGCCTTTTCCCATGTAAGGATAGTTACGGTCTCTTCCAGTTTCAGATTAAGACAACGACAAAAAAAATAAAAAACAACATTTTAACAATTTATTTCCTGGATTTACTAGATTGAAAAATACCTATATATATATATATATATATATATATATATATATATATATATATATATATATATGAAACAGAAGTGAATAAGATATATTGATATATAAAATATTCTTATTTGTCTTATCAATTATGAAAATTTATTCTGTTAAGTGTCGGTTGCATGTTTCTAATATGTAGTGCTTCGAGAATTAATCAATTAACAGAATTAATTTTCAAACCATTGCTAATGTAGTTAAATGTCTTTAGCTACTGACACTATTTATAGAAACATACAAACGCTACACACTCCAACGGTAAGGACGCTCTTACATAGTAGTAATGCAAAAACAAAAGTTACATCCCTTTTGTAATAGATCCTCCCCTGATGATGGCCCAAAGTCGGGCAGAAAGTACTTGGGATATATAAAATTATGGAATATACATCAATCAATTCCCGCCGAATACGATAAAAGTAATACGGCAATATGAACGGATCAACAAGAAAATATATAGACAGAAAATGTCTATTATGTTCAACGAAATTTGTATTAATGAAGCAATGCTGCCAAAATATACACACACTCCCACACGCATATATATATATATAATCCACAGACAGACTGTTTCGTTCTATCAGAACTCTTCAGTGTGGCTAGACCCGCAGGACGCTCGAAGACGGGATCGAAACCCGTCTAACTTTACGATAGATTAAGGTTTCAGACCACACGGCTACAAGCGGACTACGTTGGCTAAGGGAATTTTAAGGTATTTTATTTTTAGCAACAGCAGCAGCAGCCTTTGTTTACATTTTTTTAATACCCTATCCTATCGGCTACCAGAGTGCTCAATTCTTACGAAGAGCTTTGCATTACGCTAGGGGCGGCCGACAATTCCTTCGCCAGAGTGCTCAACCCCCATGTACATATATACTAGTTTTTGTATATATATCTAATAGCGTGGAAGCTTTTCTGCGACCTTAGGTTTCATTTGCTTCACCACAAACACATAAAGTGAAATAGTGACAACCATCACTGTTACAAAATATATATAATGTAGTTTACAATATTGAAAGATAAAGAATGTTCAGTTTATATCAAAATTAGGATAATTGCATTGATGTAAAACTGACAGTCCTAAAGCCTCTTTCACTCTGTGTCTACGCAATCCTAACTGATATATATATATATATATATATATATATATATATATATATATATATATATATATATATATATATAATCCCTCTGCTACAGGAACAATGTAACTCACGGTTAAATTTTTCAGCAGAGCATATATATATATATAAGTATGTATGTATTTACCAACCCTTCCTCACAGTCAGGATGTGATACAAAGTCAATTTTTAAGCTGAATTAATCAAGGTTGAATTCAGAGTTTTAATTCTCTCAGGTAAATTGCTTAACGAAGACTAAAGAACCCAGTCTTCCCTTCTATTTATTGGGTTTATACCTTTCCTAAGGGCATTAGTGGCGTGCGAAATGCAATCAGCCTCGTCTAGGTTTTGAATATATGTCGTTGTGTCCATCTCCTCAGAAGGTAAACATATATATATATATATATATATATATACGCACGCACGCACGCACGCACAGACATGTATATATGTGTATGTGAGTATGTGTGTGTCTTTCTGTGTCACTGTGTATAAGTATATGTGTTTCTATGTATGAGAATATGTGTGTGTCTGTGAATGGTGTGTGTCTTTATATGTGTTTGTTGATATGTATATGTTTGTCTCTCGGTCTGCCTGCTTGTCTGTATGTCTGCATCTGTGTGTATGTGTTCGTGGTGTAATGGTTATCGTCGTAGGAAATGGACACGGCGACACGAGTTCAAATCCTGGACGAGGCCGATTGCATTTCACATAGCACTAATACCCTTGGGAAAGGTATGAATCCAATTACTCTCCCTCCAGTTATGGGTAAATAGTAGGACAGACTGGGTTCTTCAGCCTTGGTGAGGCAACTAGTCTAGGAGAAGGAAAACTCTGAAATAAAACCTGTTAAACTCCGCTTAAAAATTAACCTTGTGTCACATCCTGCCCGAGCGGAGGGGTTGGTAAATAGGATCTGTGTGTATGTGTGCGTATACAAATGTTTTTTAGAATTTTATAACCGAAATTTAGAAGTGCGTATAATTCAGCAGTTCCTATAATACACAAGTTTGTATTATATATGAATAATTACGATACTCTTTCGTCATAAAATCACTGTAAAAGTCGTATTTGTCCTCGTTGGTTGTTTCAAATCAAATGATGGATTTTATCAACTTTAGCATGTATATATTTTTTCTTTCTTTCTTTTCAGGGCTCCGTCCGTCTTTATGAGAAAAGAGTTTCCGTGTCCAGGGATGAAAATCAGGTAAGACAAATTTCTTTATATATCACGTGACAGCGCTTATGATTTCATAATAATTGTGAAGAGGACTCGTGAAGAGAGCAAAGGTCACCAATTAACTTTCAAAGAGGATGTTCATATTTAAAAGGAATTTCGTAACTCTAAGTCGTAATGTCTCGATATTTCAAATATAATTATCTTTGAGTGGCGTGGTACAGAGGCTGGACTAGGTTTGAAAAGTTGGTTAAAGAGATATCCGATACGGAAAAGAAATGGATCCAGAGGTCATTTGGACAGTCATAGCTCACTTAGAGGATTCGAGATCCAGGCAAAGAATCCAGAAAGATGAGAGAGACATTGTGCAAAATACATATTATAATTTCAGACCCTCTGAGAGAAAAGCTGCCAATAACGTAAAATACAACCGGTTATGCATGATATTAGCTATCTGCAAAGTCTTTCGGTACAGATTTGTTAACTTTAAAAATTTGAAAACTTAAATATGATGACAAAACATAGGTCAGAGAACCCCATTATATATATATATATATATATATATATATATATATATATATATATATATATATAATTTAGAATGGTTTACGCTCAAAGTAAAGATGCTTGGCCTGAAGAACTTACAGCGAGAAACTAACAGTTTCAAAGCACCCTTAACTCTGTGTCGTCGGTATTCTTACTTAAATATATACGTTCTGTAAATAATATGAGCACTCTTTATTTATGAATATAGCAAACTAAACACGCACACACACAAACATATATATATATATAAGGTGAATACGATAAGTTTCCAGACTTTTTTCGTATGGGCACTTTTATTGATAGCACACACATGAAACTCTAGTCCCCTTCGAAGTAATCTCCTCAGGCTGCAATGCACTTGTTGTACCGTTCCAACAACTTCTGGAAGGCCCCATCGAAGTCCTCTTGTGTGAGCGTGTCGATGACCTTTGTCACAGCCTCTTCCATCTCCTCAATTGTCTCATAACGACAGCCTTTGAGCTTAGGGAATGACCAAAAGTCACAGGGAGCAAGGTCTGGACTATACGGACGGTGAGGAACTGTCTTGATGCCCATCTTGGTCAAATAGTCTGTGACAAGGATGGAGTTGGGGACTGGTGTATTGTCCTGGTGGAAATGCCACAGACCCAATTTGAAGAGTGCTGGCCTCTTCTGACGGAATCTCTTCCTGAACTCCCTTAAAACCTCAACATAGTAACCCTAACCATAACTCTAACCCTTTGGCCAATCAACTGTGGTGTATTGACTTATTTACTCTTCCTACACCTCTCATCATCCTTCACAGACTCCCTGCCTTCCTTGAATCTCTTATGCCACTCAAAAACTGATGCTCGATTCATGCAAGATGGTCGAAAAACAGTCTGAAGCATTCCATACGTTTCAGTGGCATTTTTCCCAAGTTTAAAACACAATTTTATTGCATATCGTTTTGCTAAAGTGTCAGATTGCATTTTAGAAATCGGGGATGCCCAGTGACTACGCAACATAAGAACAACGTCTTATGAAAAGAAAAAAAAATGCGGAAAACTGTCGTGAGAGCCACCTATTATCTGAACGAGGATAATAAAGGAAAACAAGATACCTTTTGTGAAGGTTGAAAGTAAGAAATATCACCCGGCCTTTCTGTTAAACCACAGAAAGGGAACAGAAAGAAAAGATAGACTTTTGATTTTGAACTCTTTTGTTTCTTCGAGAGTGACAAAAGAATGAGATCACTAAAGACTATTAAACCTCACTCCTTTCCACTACTCTTCTCTATTTCATTACATTCACCTATACCACCTGACATACACATTTGCATATATCATTTAACTGCCAATGACTTGTATTTTGTTAACATCCTCTATAAATCTTGATTAACTTTTCTCTGGGTCATCGTCATTTTTATTGCATCGAAGAATTTTTATCCCATTCTTTTATTATCTCGCAGGAGATGAAAGGGTGTTTTATGTGAAAAATATATTTCCAAGTTCCGACATCCTCCTAGCTTGTAACAATATACAGATGAAATGTTAATTCATCTGATAGTTCCCAAAAATGCGATCTTTATTTCTTTTTCTTACGATTATTTCAGAAATCATCCAATTTAATCTCTTTTTAGTGGGGGGAACTTTTACTGCTTTCGATTTGATTTGGCAGTTCGTTTCAAAAATCCACTTCATTAATAGACTTGGCTGTAAATTTCCATTTCGAAGAGGAATTTAAGAAAACGTCTACCATAATTAAAAATACCATTATCTTGAATGTTTTCATTTGATTATCTCATTCTTCTTTCTCGTAAAGTAGCAACTGTAATATTTTATTCTTTTTATTATTTTTGTCACTCTTCTTTTGATACCAATTGAACCAGGTCTTTACAGCGTGCTTGATTATAGTAACCTTGTACTATGCAGGAAATATTAGTAAATTCTTCATTTTAGACGGTGGATAGAAAACTAATATCTATGATCATTTCGTCTGTAATGAGTTCAATCATCACTGTATACCCGACACTGATGACTATGTTTTGTATTCACTTCAACCTAGAAATATCATTAGCGAGGCTTCGTTAAAATTCAGCTGAGTTTAATCCTCACTTAGCGTCTAATACCGATAGATTTGTAAATGTTAGAAAACTAATCTCGAAATTCATTTCGACTGTAATGAGTTCGGTCATCACTAAGTGCCTATTTGTTGCTCAGTACCTAGTAAATATCATTAACAAACAAATCTCGAAGACCATTAATATTGCAATGAGTTCACAAAGTGACCTGCAATGATAGCCTTATAAACTTCATCTCTGGGGTGTTACGGTTAAAACGCTGGACTGTGAGTTCGTACTCCAGTTTCGCTATTACATTCCCTTTCGGATAAATAGTTTAGGGAAAGGTATGAACCCCCTTATCCTCCCATCTATGGGTTATATAGTAAAACTCCTCTCTTTCGAAAGAAGAAAGATAGATTTGGCATTAAATAACCCGAGAATGTTGATATGTCGTTAAATAACAAACCAACAAACAAGCCTCAGCTCAGTAAATATATGGCCCAATTGGCTAGGGCTGCAGAATACATCGACTGCATCTCTGCTGTGGGATAAGACCCCACAACGAGTGTCCTGATGACACTAAACAATCTGATGGTGGGGCTCCAGTAAGGTTGAAGTTTTGGGTAATGAGGAGTACCTCTTCATTGCCATCGCTTCTAGGTCCACTTTGGCCCGGAGTGGTAGGGTCCTCTGCATGAGTTAAATAGAACTAAACAGTGTACTAATGCTAAAATTAATTGATTGAAATAGAACTGTTTTGACATTTAAACAGTATACTTATGCTAAACTGAATTGATTGAAATTGAACTGTTTTGACATTTAAACAGTATACTTATGCTAAACTGAATTGATTGAAATAGAACTGTTTTGACATTTAAACAGTATAGTTATGCAAAACTGAATTGTTTGAAATAGAACTGTTTATATGTATAAAATGGATTTGGCATTAAATAACCTACAAGGGTTGATATGCCATAAAACCAAACCAAACCAAACCAAAACAACTATAAATATAATCAACCAGCTACATTCGAAGACTATTCCAATCGAATGAGTTCGATCCTCACTAAATGCCCTTGAATGATAGCCATATACCTATTGTAGTAAATTCGCTCATCATAAAAATTAATACAATGCTGCATTAACCTTCAGAATATCAATAGGAGACTCAGTGTACAATTATAGTGATCAAGATCGTTTCAGAAGGCATTTTACTGTCTGATGAATTCACTTCTCACTATGAGTCCCACTCTTTTGAGCGTCTGCTGTAGGTAGCTGAACCTTATAAATGCACATAGAAACTCTTTTGTTGTGGAAGCTGCTCGCGCATGTGTGCACAAGTGAATGTAGTAGCTTATTGTTCATTGATATTGAAAGAAAGAAAGAAAGAAAGAAAGAAAGAAAGAAAGCATTATATATGGAAAGGACGTTAAACCCATACAAAGACAATCGATAAGGACTGATTTTTTGTTGGAAACGAACAAATTCAACAGAAATCGATGAAACGATATCTATTAAAAATTGGGGGGGGGGTCCCCGTGACGAGTACCGAACTGCGACCTCGAAGTTAGCAGTTCGAATTTCAGTCGCGCAATTGCGTTCATTTTCGGACTAATTTTCTTGTGAAAGTTATAGAACCCCCTTAATCTCCAGTAATGAGTTAAATAGTATCACTGCTGTTCTTCTACTTGGGTTGCTTTGGTAACGAAGGTTGATATGGCATTAGACAAAGAAATAAAACCTGGAGCTCATTGAAGTAAACGAATATTGGATTATATTAGGTGTATTCAATTGTCTCCAGCGTCTTTATTTTTTTAAAAAACAGTCTAGCTCATCTAGAATACAGGAGAGTCCAGCAGAGCTGAGGAGACTTGCTCTTATTCAAACTCCAGTGATATCAACGAGTTACAACAGGTGTGAAGATAGGCTACAGATTTACAAAGTTGAAGGAAAAGATAAACCACCTCATGTTTATGGATGATTTTAAGATACTTGCCAAGATTGAAAAAGAACTAAAAACCCATATTAACATTTACAGTCTGAATGTAGGGGTGGAATTGGGGACTGAAATATTATGCCATGAAAAAAGGAAGAATGAAAAACACCGGAAGGAATAGAACGGTCTAAATAGAAAAACGTCTGAACACTTAAAGTAAAAGAAAATTACCTGAGAATTCTATTAATGGACATCGTCCAGCAAACAGATGTTACATATTGGCCCTTAACCGAGCCGTCAATCAGAGATGTACCTGTGTAAATAAGCGGAAGAAGCGGAAGCAAGTGGACGTTATGAAATAATATAGGCAGATGCCCGCGGCAGTTGAGTCAGTTGGTGACAGGAAGGCCAGAGTGAGAGCCAGCTTGCAGACTGAGAAGGCCCCGCTGAGGGCTGTTGCCCTCAGCGGCCTCCGGTTGAGCAATCCCAGCCTAGATGCGGAAGAAATGCTAAATGGGTTCTTGAAGATAACACAGCATGCTATGGTCAAGAGAAGAAGTTGGGTCAATATAGCAGTCTGTCCCTGTCTCCACCCATCTCTCACACACCACAGAAACATCAACACTTTCTAGAATAAAGTGTAAGAGATATATTTTTATAAACAAATGTGTTTCGCTCGTCATTATCTTTGATTATGTTTCCGCTTGGATTTGTATTGCGGCTATACAACACAGAAATGAAAAAAAAACAAGAAAGGACGACTTCATAAGAACAAGAAAACGTCTCAAAACCAAACACTGCCGCAGAAATCCCATCAAAAGAAAAAAATACTTGGGTAGCCTCCCGCGTAATATGCTCTGGGCCATTCCTAAAATGGACAAGGGAGGAACTCAGACCAAAAGACAAAAAACAAGGAAATTAATGACTGACCCAGTCGGCTGGGGCTGCAGAATACTCTGACTGTATCTCTGCAGAGGGATAAGACTCCCCCAACGAGTGTCCTGGATATGACACTAAACAATCTAATGGTGAGGCTTCTGTAATACTGGAGCTCTGGGTAATGCAGAGTACCCCTTCATTGCCATTGTTCCCAGGTCCACTCTGGCCTGAAGTGGGAGCTTCTGAAAGGCTCCTATCTATGGGTTAAATAGAACTGTTTCACATTTAAACTGTGTACTTATACTTAACTGAATTGCTTGAAATAGCGATCATTTGACTGAGTGTAAAACTATTAAACTGTGAAAAAGAATGAGCTCAGGGTCGTTTAAAAATGTGATCCACAAAAGTGTTGGTAATATGGTGATAGAGACAGAATGATTAATCATATTATATGTGAATGCAGTAAATTGACACAAAAAGAGGAAAAGACTAGCCACGATTGAATGGGTAAGATGATCTATCGGGAATTGTGCAATAAATTGAAATTTAACCAAACTACCAAATGCTAAATGCTTAAACCGGAAACCGTCCTGTAGAATGACCCACACAAAATTTCTCTTTGAATCTGAGATACAAACAGATCACTTAATCCCGGACAGAAAACCTGACTTTGGACTAGTTAACAAAAAAAAAAGAGAACCTACCGAAAATCAAAGAAAACGATCAGTGCGTCGACCTTTCAAAAAAAAAAAACTTTAAAAAGCTGGAGAACATGAGGATGACTGTGATACTAATTGTAATTGATGCACTTGGAATGATCCCTAAAGGCTGGAAGAGTTGAAAATTAGAGGACGAGCCGAAACCGTCTAAACTACAGCATTGTTGAGATGAGCTGCTGACGAGATATTCCACCAATATGCCATCACACAAAAATATCTCTACTCCCAAAGGTTACAACGTGAAAAGAAAATTATCTGAATATCTTGTATGAAGTATGTGCAAAAGTTCGCAGCTCTCACCATTTTATTCACTGCTATCATCCACATCTACAAATTGTATTGATTCGATTCACTACCACAGAAAAAAGATCTAAGAAAAATATATTTCTCGTGAGATAACTTCATTTATACAACTTCAGATATTAACCTTCAGCTATAAAACTTCAAATATACAACTTCGTATTTACAACTTTAACTAATTGGATAAAGAGCGTTTTAGGGATGACAAGAAACAGGCATTGGTGATTTGTTTGGTTTAGTTAATAGCATATCAACTCCTTATGGGTTATCTAATGCCGATACTTGATCTATCTGTAAATGGACATTCCAAACCATAACTATTTATATTTGTTTTGGTTGAATTTTCAACACTTTATGGGTTATTTAATGTCAAAATTTGATTCATTTGTAAGTGTTTGATTATAATCATAATTATATTTAGTTTGGTTTGGTTTGGTTTAATATGATTTGCTATGGTTTATTTAATGGCATTTCAACTCCTTGTGGATTTGTTGAAATTTGATTCATTTGTAAAAGATTATAATCATATCAATAATTTAGATTTTGTTTATTTAACGGCATTTCAAATCCTTACGGGTTATTTAAACCCAAATTTTGATTTATTTGTAATATTTGATTGTTATAATTATTATTTATATTTGTTTTGGCTCAGTTAGCTTTGATTTTCTATGGTTGGTTTAATGGCATTTCAACTTCTTACGGGTTATTTAAAGCCAAATTTTGATTTATATGTAATATTTGATAATAATAATAATAATAATTATCATTTATATTTGTTTTGGTTCAGTTAACTATGATTTTCTATAGTTATTTTAATGGCATTTCAACTTTTATAGGTTATATATGGCCGAAATCTGATTCATTTGTAAATGGTTGATTTTAATCATGAATATTTAAATGTTAAACATTTAGTTGAAACTATTTTTTATCGTTTTTTATTTATCTATGATTATGATCATTTGTTTGCCCACCGTTATACGGTCTAAACTATTCATATCCAATGATAATATCTTTCAAACAGACCTCTTTGTCTCGTGAATGGGACCCTAAAGCCAGAGAGTAATGGCAGCAAAGGGGTACTCCAGATTCCCTAAAGCTCTAGAACTCAAGCCTCACAACCAAATGAATAATATCATAACCAGGGCATTCCTTTTGAGGGGCTATTAACCCTCTGAAAGGGATTCAGTCGATTTATCCAATCGTTGCTGACATGACGGAATATTGATGGAGAGACATAAGAAGAAATATAAATTTACCAACCCCACTGTATGAGCAGAATATTACACAAGGTCGATTTTTATGCAGGTGTTAACAGGTTTTTCCTTCTCCTAGACCTTCTGTCGTACCAAGGATAAAGAACTCAGTCTTCCCAACTATTTTACCCATGGCTGAACGGGGAATAGTTCAATGCATAACTTTCCCAAGGATATTAGTGCTATGTGAAAGGCAAAAAGCCTCGTCTGGGATTTGAACAAAGGTCACCGTGTTCATTTATGACGACGATAACCATTACACCACGTGCGACACCAAGAAGAAGGCAATACGGTGGAATTATATATTTGTAATTGCCTAATGGTTAGACTGGTCCAGAAGGCCTGGGTTCAATCCCAGATCGATTGATACCAAAGACTCAAAAAATAGTACTTAATGCCTCCTTGCTTAATAATCAGTAAAGGCCGTCGGGTCGCATTTGACTACGGTCGGCCAACTTATATATATATATATATTACATAAATTCATTTATATATATTACATAGATATATATTTATATCGCACTTGGTTCGCCACAAACCTAAAAAATGAATTTGTGACAACCAACACTATTACAATTACATAATATATTTGTACATATTATTTTATATCATATATATATATATATATATATATATATATATATATATATATAATTATGGTAATGTTTCGGATTGACTGCGCTTCATCAGATAAAGATTTGGGAAAAAAATCTAAATTTCTGGAAATATATAAAGTAAGAACTTTTTGTGGTGTTCACTAAGTAATTATTTCGTTAATTCTTCATTTCAGTCTTGATGAATATAATTTCAGTCTCGTTACTTTCTCAACTCACTTAATATTTTGAAAAAAGTAAATATTTCATCATAAAATTATTAACGTTGCATATAATCAGAACACAATAGAAAAATGGACAAAAGGGTGTATCCTCCCCTTCTCCATAAAGGTAACAACGGAATCGTCAAGAAATACTGAAGCATAACTCCAACTTCCGTAGCGGGTAAGGGTTATAAGTTTCTGCTTCTCAATCGTCGAAGAAGAAATTGAGAAAATTCTTAAAAAGAATCAAAATGGTTGTCGGTGAAACCGATCTATGACAGATTCTAACAATCTGTCGATTCATAGAAGGAGTTCGTACAAAAAACACTCTTGTTCGTAAATTTCTACAAGGCATTTGATTCCATACACAGAGGGGAGATAAAACAACTACTTCTAGGGTATGGTCTCCCCAAAGAAACTATCACCGCCATGGTGATGATCTGTTGTAACACGAAAGTCGAGGTTCGCCCATCAGATGAAGACACAGACTTCTTTGACACTGCTGCTGGTGGTACAAGGGGATTCATTTGCCCAATATCTGTTCATAATTCGCCAAGACTACGTATTTCGAACATCGATAGATCTAATGAAAGAAAATAGCTTTACTCAAAGAAAGGCAAAAAGCAGACGATACCCGGCAGAAACTACGTGGTGCATTCAATCAGTTTCCAGACTTTTTTGTATAGGCATTTAAAATTGTCGTAGACTCTTGAAAATTCAGTATCTTATTGCTATACATCTTTTGAGACGACTGACCAATTTTTATGATTTCAGGTTCAAATGAACAGCTACAGCAGCAATTGGAATACACCCTACTAAAGCCTGATTGTGAATTTCAAAAATGCAATCTGGACGTGAGGACACTTTAGAAGAACGATATTCCATAAAATTCTGTTATAAACTTGGAAAAATGCCACAGAAACGTATGGAATGCTTCAGACTACTTTTGGACCATATTGCATGAATCGAGCATCAGTCTTTGAGTGGCATAAGAGATTCAAGGAAGGCAGGGAGACTGTGATGGATGATGAGAGGTCTGGGAGGAATAAGGAAGTAAATAGACCAGAGTTGATTGGCCAAAGGGTTAGGGTTAGGGTTACTATGTTGAGGCTTTAAGGGAGTTCAGGAAGAGGTTCCTAGGGAAGAGGACAGCAAATCGGGTCAGTGACATTTCCACCAGGACAATACACCAGTCCCCAACTCCATCCTTGTCACAGACTATTTGACCAAGATGGGCATCAAGACAGTTCCTCACCGTCCGTATAGTCCAGACCTTGCTCCCTGTGACTTTTGGTTATTCCCTAAGCTCAGAGGCTGTCGTTATGAGACAATGGAGGAGATGAAAGAGGCTGTGACGAAGGTCATTGACACGCTCACACAAGAGGACATCCATGGGGCCTTCCAGAGGTTGTTGGAACGGTACAATAAGTGCATTGCAGCCGGAGGAGATTACTTCGAAGGGGACTAGAGTTTCATGTGTGTGCTATCAATAAAAGTGTCCATAGAAAATGTCTGGAAACTTATTTAATGATCTTCGTATTACAGACACAGACGATACAGATGACATCGCGCTTCTTGCAAATACACCTACTCAAACCAAATCCCTGCTGCCTAGTCTGGAACATGCAGCAGGTAGAATTGACCCCCACGTAAATGTAGATAAAACAGAATACAGGTGTTTTAATAATAAAAAAGAAGACATTTCCATTTTAAATGGCGATTCACCGAAATTAGGGGACAAGTTCACGTACCCCAGAAACAGTGTCTTATCAACTGGAAGTGACATCAATATGCGCCTCGAAAAGGATTGACTGCTATAGATTGGTTATTGATCACATGGAATTCTAACGCATCCGATAAAATAAAACGCGATTTCTTCCAAAAAGTGGTTATGTCCATTCTACTGTATGGATCCATGGACGCTGATGAAACGTATAGAGAAAAAGCTAGACAGGAGCTGCACAAGAATGTTACGAGTTGTTTTGAACAAATCCTGGAAGCAACATCCAACGAAATAACGTTTGCACGGCTACCTACCTCCTATCTCTAAAACCATCCAAATAAAACGAACAAGGTATGCGGGACATTGCTAGAGAAGTAAAGAAGAATTCATAAGTTGAGCCCTTCACATGGACGTGCCAGTGTTGGCCGACCAAGAAGATACCTACAACAGCTCTCTACGGACACGGGGTGTTGTCTAGAAGACCTGTCGGGGGTGATGGATGATAGGGATGAATGGCGAGATATAGTCAAGTAAATCCGTGCTTACTTCACGATTTGATGATGATGATGATGATGAAACTTTTCAAATATGGTTCCCTTTTTTTTTTGGTAAATACAGTTTCAATTTCAATACTTTTGATCACACGTTTTTTTAAAAATGTCACATAAATTGTGCCTTTTTTGTCGTGGTAAATTCAGCTTCAGTCTCGATACTTCTTTAACACACCTCTTATTTTGAAGAAAGTGAACGTTTCATACATTGTTGATTTCTATCTTGATAAATCCACCTTCAATCAAAATACTTTTTAAACATATCTCGTATATATTATTCTCGCTTATAAAAAGAAATAAATATGTTGTTTGGTCAATAGATAGAGATTTACCTCATCCTGTTTACTAAGATGAATCGATAACGGAAGCCAGCAGCGCAAACACTCAATATACCAAAGCCCAGTCTGTGTCTGTTATCAACATACTCACTTCGCCTAATGTATTTCGAGTGTCGTGGTCTGAGTTAAAGCACTGAACATGGGCGCTTACCTCGGAGTAAATCAATTGATTTTCCCCTTGTTTGCCTTCCATGGTGATCTCTAATCTATCATAGAACCATCACTTCCTTTTAATACAGCACTGAACACCGATCGCATCTGCTTTTCTTTTATCTATAAATACTTATCAATTCTTTCTTGGTTGCTATTTACTTTCAATAGACAACAGATTATTCTACCTCTCTGACCAGATTTTGTTTTACATGAAATTCCGAATCGTTAGTTGTTTTTTTAAATATTAAATTGTTTTTTTGGATGTGATGCTTGTGTAACGTAATGGCCGAAGGATTTCGGTTCGTGCCTTTGGGTTTAGTTAGGCTGAGAACCTTTCGGCTCGGCATATGAGTTAGTTAGGTGCAACATTGAAGCAGGTGTTAACGCGGGCGCGCGCGGACGGATGGAGGTGTCACTCAGATGTCACAATAGTCCGAGACGAAACGAGTGACGGAGTGCGAGTGACGTCACGCACCGGAAGCGCGCAGAGGTTTGTGGAAAATTGAAAGAAAGTTAGAGAGTTGAATACGAGACGCCAAACGAGGAGGATCGAATTTTGGAGCTCGCAGACGCGAGGCGAACTTGCGCCCCATGGGGGCCGCTCGAGATGGGGGCCAAATGAATAAGACGGCATAGCGAGATTGTGTCTCTCCTCCTTATGTCGAAACCTTTAACTCAAAGTTAATAAAAAGGTTTCGTACCTGAACAAGAAGTCGTTACGTGTTTTCGAATTTCGAGATTCCGATGTTCTTTATGTCTTCTATGTTATCTGGATGTGGTTATGAACATTATACATACAATTCGCAAATAGCCGTATTTACCTATAGTACACTTGGTATCCATTCTCGCTGTACTTCGAACTTTCGAATATTGGTGGTTGTAATCTTTTTGCAGGTTTTACAACTGTTTCTAATCTTATCTAACGCTTTTAGATTTTATTTACTAACCTATTAAATATTTTTAATAACTAAAATCTCAAATTCTATCAGTAAACCTTTCCAACCGAATGTTTTAAAACGAAACACTGAAAAAAGTCCAACCGACAACTTCAAAACAAAAAACTACAAATAATTAAGCAATAAAAACTTAAACTGTCAACTAAAACACATGACCCCTGATGACGACCAAAAGTTTGGGCAAAAATACTTGGACAGAAGATATGGGACAATTCCTTTACCACCTCGATCCCGACTCATGGAAAATAACAAAATGACTTGAAAAATTATAATTAAAAATAATAAACAGTGTTCCATCGTCTTTAATAAAATTAGCTTGAATAATAACTTGCTGTCTAAATATACACTCTTGAATATGTTGGAAAGATAGATTTGTAGTGAATGTGCCAGTATGATAAAAATATGTGGAAAGACAATAAATCCCTTCCAGCTTTCCTGCTACAAATACACCCACTTCACTATCTTATCATTTCTCCTCAATTGCTTTTAAACAGAAAAACTCCTAAAACAGTCTCTGTCTGAAAAAGTTCGTGATGAAATAGAGCCGAACGAAATATCACCCATCTAAATTTTTCCAACTTTCCAAATACTTCACACTTTTGAATACATATATATATATATATATATATATATATATATATATATAGTTTTACCTGATAATTGTGTTTTCTATTTCGTAGAAGACATATGAAGATAAATGTTATTAAGCAATTGTGAGATCTTTTACTTTTTATCGGCTACTGACCATCATTTGAGCAACGTTTAATTTACCAAACTTTTTTATAGGATTGTTCATTCTCATTTGTTTACAAGACTATCTGTCAATCTCTCTCTCTCTCTCTCTATATATATATATATATATATATATATATATATATTCTTTATTCTCAATACTTTTTAACACATCACACATACACATACACACACATATATGTACATACATACACGCACACACATATATATATTTATTGATCAATAATCTTAAGTAAAACTTAAATGATGAGTTCCATTATAAATTTATTTCAACAATCTTTTTGCAAGACTGTTTCTTCGGATGGAATACAAGATTTTGTTGAAGTTTTCACCGCTAGACCGGGGTGTATATTTTACATTACCTTTGACATTTAAGTAATTATAATTCAACATATATTTTTAAAACTATATATATATATATATATATCATCATCATCATGTCGTGTCGCTAGCACGAATATTCCTGGCCCTCTCTCGCCACTTCTCCCTATCGTTCATCACCTCTGTAGGAGGCGAACCATAATTCCTTTCTTGGTCGAACTTATTTCATCAAGGAATTGATTGGTTTTATCGTTTACTAAACCTTTGATTATTTAATGTTGAAGTAATTTTTTAAAGTAATTATAAAGTTTCAACTTAAAAGATAATAGTCATTTATAAACAATTATAACTTTAAGCAATTATTCTTTGAATAAGTAATTTGCTCATATATATATGTATATCGTTCATCGCTTCTGGCAGGTCTTCAGGGCTACATCCCGTATCCTCACATAGCTGCTGTATGTATGTTCGAGCTGGTCGTCCTGCTTTTGCTCAATTTTTAGGTCAATTTTTTTAGCGGAGTTTAACAGGTTTCAATTCAGAGTTTTCCTTTTCCTAGACTAGTTGGCTCACCAAGGTTGAAGAACCTAGTCTTGCCCTACTATCTACCCATAGCTGGAGGGAGAATAACTGGATTCATACCTTTCCAAAGGGTATTAGTGCTATGTGAAATGCAATCTCGTCCAGGATTTGAACTTGTGTCGCCATGTCCATTTCCTACGATAATAACCATTACACCACAGGCACCACCATAGTCTAATCAATTATAAATCAGCTTAAGAGGAGTAACACGCGTGCGAAAAAATAATAATTTATATAAAATAGTTTCATCCAATATGTCTTCATTATTTTAGTCATATTTGTTTATTCAACATTATTACGTTTAGATTTTAAAAAATATCAATCTCTTACGTGCAATGAAAGAAATAAAACAAAAAAGAAGTGTACATTTGGAAAACATCTCTAAAAAAATAACATTAATACGTTTTCTTTTCTTTTTTGTTTTTGTTGTTTGTTTTTTTAACTGACCTTATTCATTGTGAAAATATCTTTTAAAAATAAATGAAAGATTTCAATGAGAAGAGTAAAATTTCATTTAATTTTCTTGTTTTTTAAGTCTTAAAAGCAAGACTTCTGATTACAAATAAACACCTTTTTAAAAACGATAAACAAAATGTTATATTCAGTGTTAGTATATCACTGATATACTCATGTTAATATTTGTCCTTCGAGGGTAGAGACTTGACCAAGCCATCTCTCCGCCATCAAGCATTCAGAATTATGATTTGAATGATTACAAACGACATTCAGTGCGAACACTTACCCAACACATTTAACATTCAGCAATAAATCGGTCTGAAAATCGTTTTTCAGTTTTGGTTTTTATTGTTTTGTTTTGTGTTGTCTAGTTTTTTCTCGATGAGTATTATAAGTGAATTGCTCTACTAAAAAACTAGCTATAATGAGCTGTTGTTTGCTGGGTTTCAGTTATACATATATATATATTCATACATTCATACACATGCACATCCATACATACATACATATATACATACATACAAACAAATATTAATGTTAATAGATTGTGAAAAATTTGGTAACGTATAGATACTGACGTCGTGGGCGTATGTGTAGGCGGAGTTTTTCTTTGTGTGCCGATGTTGTTGCATATAACAGAAAATACGACACAGGTTGTCAAAGAAACGCTAGTACATTTCCCAAAGACGCATCAAAAATATTCTTTGAAATTATTCATTTGCTTCTTCTTCATTCTTTCTTCTTCAGATTTATTGTACGAACGATGTGTTCAGAGTTGGAAAAAGTCTCCCCTCAAAATAAAAATAAAAAATTCTGGGAAGGTAAAAAAAAAATGAAAAGCCTTGGTTTCTAGTGAATATTTCATCAACAAAATGTGCTACGATTAGCGAAGCAGTGCACACAAATGTGGTGAATGTACATCACTGCATATTTTGAATGAATAGCTCAGGTGCAAACATTGAACCAAATAGCAAATTGTTCAAGATTTTATACCAATTCTTGGAAATTGTTTAGCTAACACTATGTGTAGAAGGGTTTCCGTTTATATATATATATATATATATATATATATATATATATATATATATATATATATATATATATATATATGGCTAAATTTTAACTATAAATAATTAACAATTTTAAAAAAAAACATAGAGTTAAATTAAGAATTAATGTAATTGAATAAATAAAATAAAATGTTAGATAGAAAATTGTGAAAAAGCATATAATACATACGTACTACTCATAAAAAGTGTAACTGATTAATGGTTTCTAAATAGTTTTGAAATTTTGAAATATTTTAAATAAATTAAATATTTGTTTTAGTTTAATATATCTATTACTGTATCATTACGTAATGTTATTAATTAAAGTTTAAATCTAATTCAATATAAAATCTGTAATTTAGGTCAAAATGTAATTAAAAAATAAAAAATTTAAAAAATTTTTTAAAATAAATTTACTACATTTCGAACCGAAATTAGAACTTAAAACGGAAGTGGGCTTAATGAGGAGATAACTCTTCACCACTCTTCTATCCCCTCCCACTTTTCTGTGTCTATTCTAGTTTTGTTTGTTTTTTTATCTAAAAGGATCTGAAGAAGTCCTGTTAATTTTTTTTCGTGTTTTTGGAAATTTCAAAAATGCGTAACAGGATGGAAATAAATTTATAATCCTATGTGACCGGTTTTGTTGTTTTTCTTAAAGAAAAGTATATATATATATATATATTTGTGGTTGTATATATATATATACTCACCAGCCCAGACGGCTGGGGTTGTAGTATACACCGATTGCATCTCTGCAGAGGGATAAGACCCCTCAACAAATGTCCTGATAATGACATCAACCAATCTGGAGATTTAGGAAATGCAGAGTACCCTATCATTGCTATTGCTCCCAGGTCCACTCTAAATCGGAGTGGTTCCTCCTGATAAGGTCCTGTCAATGAGTCAACTAGAACTAACTTTGTGCAAACAAATGACTGATGTTAAATTGTGACAGTTATATAGCTATACTTGAAACCATTTAACTGTTAGAATAAAATAGCTTAGGTTCGTTTAAGAATGTTATCTACAAAAGGTTTTTACAAATTATATATATATATATATATATATATAACAGGATTTGGCATTACATAAACTACAATAGCTAACATGCCATAGAACCCAACCTAACCCAACCCAACCAAACACACACACACACACACACACACACACACACATATATATATATATATATATATATATATATATATATATATATATATATATATATATATATATATATATATTCAGGTACCTTTCGACCGACACTTCATAAATCAAACGCCAGTATTTACTGATGAAGGGAATGATGTGTTCAAAGTAATGGGATCTAAAATTGGAAGAAGACAAAAAAAGAAAATTAATTGTTTTCCAGATCAAATCAATGATTCCCTAAATATTTATAATTAGTGTTTGGATAACTCTCTGTCTACATAGAATCGGGCGTTGTGTATAAATCACAATAGTTATCCACAAAAGATTCGATTTTGTTTGGTTTGGTTTGGTTTTATGGCATATCAACCCATTGTAGGTTATTTAATGCCCTATCCATTTTATACATAATGTGTAAGGGCAATTTCAACGTAAAAACAGGTTGTTTTTTTTTTCAAACAATTCAGTTTAGCGTAAGTACAGTTTTTTCCACACAGATAAAGGTCAAAACTGCTCGAATTCAAACAATTCAGTTTGGCATAAGTACGTTGTTTAATTGTTAAAATACTTCTATTTCAAACAATTCAGTTTAGCATAAGTACATAGCTTAGTTCTATTTAACCCATAGACAGAACCCTGTCAGGTACTACCACTCCGAGACAGAGTGGACCTGGGAGCAATGGCAATGAAGGAGTATTCTGCATTCCCCAAAGCTCCAGCATTACTGAAGCCACACCATCAGATTGTTTAGTGTCATATCTGGACACTCGTAGAGGAAGTCTTACCCCTCTGCAGAGATGCAGTCGGTGTATTCTACAGCCCAAGCCGACTGGGCCATAACCACGATAGTTCTATTAGTAGGCATACACTAATAACATTATCCGGACATGCACAGATATACGAATCTGCCATTGGAGAACACTTGCTAATTACTAATACATACCAAGTCAATTATTCAGAAGTGTTCTTCTGTTTTGCGTAGGGCTCGGACCAAGCTCCACTTTAACATCTTGAAAGCTGTTGTGATTAATACATAACGTCCAATTCTATGTAGACGGACAGAATTTAAATACAAATTAGTAATATTCGGGGAGTCAAATATTTACAAATATGTATTTAGATTTTGATAATAGTAATAATGAACAGATCACATAATCCCGATCAGAAGACCAAACCCAGTGGTAATTGATAAATAAAATAGAACCTGACGTCGTGAGAGTTTTACCATTCCAGCCGACCACAAAGTAAAAATAAGAGAACTAAAATACTTTGACCTTTCTAGAGAACTAAAAAAAAGCAGTCAAACATGAGATTGACAATCATACCAAGTGTTATTTGAAGAAAGACAAGAAAAAATGAAAATTAGAGGACGAATCGAGACGATCCAGATCACAGGATGAAAATTGACTAGAAAAGCCCTGAAGACCTGATGAGACTTGCTGTCACTAAAGAACGCGCTGAAAAATTCACAAGGAATAATAATAATAATAATAATAATAATAATAATAATAATAATAATAATGAAACCTTAAGAGAGAAACAGAATCTCTCCTAATAGCAGCACAAAACAACACCATAAGAACCAATCAAATCAAAGCGAAAATAGCTAAGACGCAACAAAACAGCAAATGTAGGTTATGTGGTGATAGAGACGAAACGATCAATCACATAATAAGCAAATGCTACAAATTAGCACAGAAGGTGTATAAGACTAGACACGACTGGGACGGGAAGATGATCCACTTGGAGATATGCAAGAAATTTCAATTTGACCCTACGAATAAATGGTATATGCACAACCCAGCAGTCGTCCTCGAGAATGAGACACACAAACTCCTATGGGACTTTGACAAAGAAACGGATCCCTTAATCTCGGCCAGAAGATCAGACCTTATAGTAATCAACCAAAAAAAGAGAACTTGCACAATTGTGAACATTGCTGTCCCGGCTGACCACAGAATAAAACTGAAAGAAAGTGAAAGGAAGGATAAGTACCTCAACCTTGCTAAAAAAAACTATGGAACATGAAGGTACCGATTATACCAATCGTGATTGGTGCATTTGGTACAGTAACTAAATGATTATTAAAGGGACTGGATGACTTGGACGTTGGAGGACGAGTGGAGACCATCCAAACTACAGCATCGTTGAGAACTGCCAGAATATTGAGAAGAGTTCTGGAGACTTGAAGAGACTTGTTGTCACTCAAACTCCAGTGAAGGATCATCAGCTAACGCAGATGTGAAAAGCTCTCAAGGGATAAATAATAGTATACCGTACAAAACTGGAGAATCGAACTGAAAGCAGGAGGAAAAAGGTTAACTGAAATTAATATCCAGAGAGAGAGAGAGAGAGAGCTTCAAGGAGATTCGATATCAACATTACTATTTGTGATAGCGATGATGCCACTTATTCACATACTCAGGAAATGCATTGGCAGATACAAGCTTCATAAATTGCAGGAAAAAATCAAATACCCCATGTATATGGACGATATCAAATTGTTTGCAAAAAATGAAAAAGAATTGGAAACTCTAATGCGGGCAGTGAGGATATTCACTCAAAATATAGGGATGGAATTTGGGATAGAAAACTATGCCATGCTAATCATGAAAAGCGGAAAACGATAAAAGACAGAAAAAATAGAACGACCAAATCAAGAAAAACTCAGAACGTTCGGAGAAAAGGTAACTCACAAATACTTACGAATATTGGAAGCGGACACAATCAAACATGCAGAGACGATAGAAAAAAAATTACAAAGAATACCTCAGAAGAACGAGAAAACTACTCGAAACCAAACTATATAGCAGAAATCTTATCAAAGAGATAAATACCTGGGTTTCCCCCACCCCCGTAAGATACCCGTAAGTGGACCAGAGAAGAACTTCAACATAAATCATAAGTTCTCGAATTAGAATTATTTTCACGAAGCAACGCACAACCTGTCAGCACACTAACTACCACGATACTATCAACTACAGTGGGTACCACACACGGTTTGGACCGTTTCGGTCATGTGCTGTACGTGTCAAAAATGTCAAAATTTTTCAAAACTTTTGACTCACCCAAATATTTTACGGGTATATTGCATTCAGTTTTGTTTGATGTATGTTTTGGTATTTTTATATGATTTTTTAAATAAAATTTAATGTATTTATAGTTTAAATTAGCATGATTATTGCGCATGTCTTCAATGGAATTTCTTCGAGTAAATCTAAATTTGTTCACGTGTTAACAGAGGACCGATGGATACCACGTGGCATAGTGGCTAACGTGCTGGACTGTGACACTGTAGTTAGTGAGTTTGAACTCCAGTCACGCTGGTACCATATTTACCAACCCCTCCGCTAGGGCAGGATATGACACAAGGTCAATTTTTAAGCGGAGTTTAACAGGTTTTAATTCAGAGTTTTCCTTCTCCTAGACTAGTTGCCTCATCAAGGCTGAATAACCTAGTCTCTCCTACTATTTCTCATAGCTGGAGGGAGAATAATTGGATTCATACCTTTCCCAAGGGTATTAGAGTAATGTGAAATGCAATCAATCTCGTCCAAGATTTGAACTCGTGTCGCCGTGTCCATTTCCTGCAACGATATCCATTACACCACGGGCACCTCTAGTCACGCTGATACGTTCATTTTCAGATTTATACTCGAAAGTATGAGCCCCCTCATGCCCCCAACTATGGGTTAAGTAGTACGACTAATGATTTTCCACAAAAATGGTTTGGCATCGTAGGTTGATATGTCATTAAACAAAATAAGCGAAACCAAAAAGCATCATGATATTAATTCTTTTGGTGAGGCAACTAGTGGAGGTGCACGTGGTGTAATGGTTATCGTCACAGGATATGGACACGGCGGTACGAGTTCAATTCCTGGACAAGACTGATTGCATTTCACATAGCACTAATACCCTTGGGAAAGGTATGAATCCAATTACTCTCACTCCAGCTATGGGTAAATAGTAGGGCAGACTAGGTTCTTCAGCCTTGGTGAGGCAACTAGTCTAGTAGAAGGAAAAACTCTGAATTGAAACCTGTTAAACTCCGCTTAAAAATTGACCTAGTGTCATATCATGCCCGAGCGGAGGGGTTGGGTAAATAGGATGATATTAATTCTTTTACTGAGGCACGAGTGAAGCATTTTAAGAAGCATATCATGAACATTTTTCTTACAATAGCCCATCCGACTTAGGCAGTAGAATACACCGACTGCATCTCTGCACAGCTAAGTGAGTAAGACACCCAAACGAGCATCTTAGATAAGACACTAATCCATCAGATAGTTAGGCTCCAGTCCTGGAGCTTTAGGGAAAGTAAAGAACCTCTTCATTCCAATTTCCCGGGTCCACTCTGACCTCGAGTGGTCGTACTTGTTGGGTTTCCTGTTGTATTCTCATGTGCCGTATCATAACGACACAATAATAAAGACAGACGCAGGAATTGACAAAGACAGACGCAATGATTACAGACGCACGCAGGATTAACACAGACGCACACAGAAAGACGCACTTTATTTGTAAGTGTACAAAAGGTTGTGTGGGGTTTTACTGTGAAAGAGAGCTGGAGACCGAACATAAACTGTAATATTTTGACCCCGCACTCTTATGGCCGTCACGTTGTGTCTTTCTTGTTTTCTTGAAGCTCAACCGGAGGTCTAGGGGCTCACTCTGCTGGGTACTGGCTTTCTTTATTGCATCTTATCAGCATCTTCTCTGGACCTCAACTCATCAGGGCCCAAAGGCCCCTTCGGCCTGATGCGGCTTTCCCTACCATATTCCGTCTCCAACTGTCTGGAACTCTTCTGGCAACTCCACTGGACTCCTGGGCGTCGAACTCAACTAGAAACGGAACTCAATTCAACTGGCTCGTCGAACTCAACTGAGTTATATAATCGTTCGACGCCCACTCGATCTTTGAAATCGAATGATTAATCGTCATCAAGCGGAAATAACTGTCATGCAGTTCAGAGGTCACTCTCTTCCAGTGCATCACTCTGTAGTGTACCATGGGAAATGGACACGGCGACACAAGTCTAGGAGAAGGAAAACTCTGAAATGAAACCTGTTAAACTCCGCTTAAAAATTGCCCTTGTGTCATATCCTGCCCGAGCGGAGGGGTTGGTAAATAGTACCATGGGAATTTTTTTTAGCTCGTCCTATTTCATCAGCTAATTTCCGCCCACGCGATTTCCTTATAACTGCCATTAGAATGTGTCACTTCCTTCCTGTGCATCACCTTGGAATGGCATTTTTGGCCGGGTCGAAGGTCAAAACACATTCCATCTTTGAATCGAATAGGAATATCTTATCATTTTCTATACTTGGACCCTGAGTACAAATGAATAAAGTGGAACTTTGAGCTTGTCTTTTCAGTACCTATATGTAACAAATGAAACTTCTGATATACTAGCATAATTTACTCTTGGATCGGATCAGCGTATAGTATCTGTTTGCTCTGCCTCGGATGAAAGTTTCAACCAACAGCCTTATGATAAGATGTTGCAGTGGCTAACACCCTTTTTTGTTAGGAGACAGAAATTGAACCAGGCTGAAACATATCTGTTGCTACACGCCACATGAAAAGAGAAAATCCCTATGTACTTCGATCAAGAGAAAAATTACTGGAATATTTGAGTTGAATGAAAAACAGGGCATGTTGAAGAAAAAAACGCTTCATTGCTTGTTCATTTTCATGTTTTTTTTTGTTGTTTTTTTTTGTTTTTTGCGGTATATTTAATTTACTTCAATTTCAATCTCGGCACTTTTAACACGCTTTGTAAATCTGTGTACATAACAAGAAATTCCAGGGTTATAAATAAAAGAGAAACGCAATTCAAATTGCACAGAGCAATATGCAGGGAAATGAAAAACAGATAGAGAGAGAGAGAGAGAGAGAGAGAGAGAGAGAGAGATCAGAATAAGTACTACTGAGAAAACTAATTGTGGAGACGCTTTCTTGTTTGTCCATATAAAGGCTTTTTGTTATTTGTCAAAAATGTAATTTTAACAGTTTATTTCTTATATCTCAACAATATATCAAAAATAATGTTCTATAGTAGGACGATCACCAACAGGAAACGGAAATATCAAACTTTTTGGCAATTATCGATTACAACATGAAATACGAAGATGGACATAAATAGTTTCAATCCGAAGACAGAAAGACAGACAGACAAACAGACAGAGCTTTGAACAGACTAAGACATTTAACTAGCTAGCTAACTAGCTAGATAATGAACAGGATGAGATAGATAGATAGATAGATATATAGATAGATAGATAGATATGAACAGGCAGAAACAGATATACGAAGGAGGATAAACAGATATGTTGGTTGGTTGGCTGGGTTTTAAGGCAAACTGACCCTTGTAGGTTATTTAATGCATATATATATATATATATATATATATATATATATATATATATTTGATTTGTGAACGAACAGTTTGTAGGTGAAAATTTAAACAAGCCAGAGCTCATTTTTTTCACACAGTTAAATGGCTTCAAATATTGCTAATAATAATTCCATTTAATATTAATCCTTTTTCTTTACACCCAGGGAAATGGTTTCAAGTATTGATATGTAACACGTATAATTCTATTCAGTATTAATCATTTGTTTGCCAACACTTAAATGGTTTCTAGTATTCTTATCTAAGACTAACAATTAAATTTAACATCAGTTATTTGTTTGCACCCAGTTAAATCGTTAAATATTTCTATTTGACCCTTAGATGGGACCCTGATAGTTATCCCCACAACATCTGGTTAAAGTGGGCCTGTGGTTAAATGGCTATGAAGAGGTACTTAACGTACCCCAAGGTTCCAGTACTGAAGCCTCACCATCAGATAGTTTAGTGTCATATCCAGTACACTCGTGGGGGGTGTCTTATCTCTCTGCAGAAATGCAGTCGGCGTATTCTGCAGCCTCAGCAGATATATATATAGATAGATAGATAGATATTGTTTTTTTATGTGAGGCTTGCTGATTGATTATCGATCTTTGTCATGATGAGTCGTCATCCTGATATTGATTAAGGACGCCCAAAATCACTAAATAAACGTTAGCTGAAAAAGAATTTGTAAATTAAATGGTGGAAATAAACAAAGAGAATCATAAATAAAAAGATTCTTCTTTTTTTTTCAAGTAAATGAAGCCAAACAAAAAAATAATAATTCCACGGATGATAATCAAATGTCGGATAATAATTTTAAAAAAGTGCTTTTGGAAATAAATAACGATAGAAAATATGAAAAAATGAAAGAGAAAAAGAAAAATGTGACTAATATTAATAATGAATTGACTGAAGACAGAAAAAGAAGAAAAGAAAGATGAAAGAAAGAAATTTAACAAACAAACAAACAAACAAGGAAATTATGTAAAAATGAAGGAAGGAATAAACAAACGAACGAATGAAATTCAATAAAATTTAATAAAAGAGAAGAAGACATGAATGACTGCCGAAAAGAATTTTAAAAAGTAAAAGAAAGAAACAAACTGCTCAAATGAATGAAACTAAAATGGAAGGAACGAAGGAAGGAAGGAAGGAAGGAAGGAAGGAAATAAGGAAGGAAATAAATTGCACAATGCAATTTTATGGATCATATCAACGTGTATCACCCGGCTGGGATTTTTTAGTCCATCGATGGATATAAAATTAATCACCGTAAATTGACTTATTTCACTCGTACATTTGGATTGACAATGCTCTAAAACAGCCGGTCAATTTATTATTTTGAGAGGAAGTTGGTTCTCTTTTTGTTTTTTAGTTGTTTTGCAAAGGGTTCATAATTATATCGACGTTTATGTATTCCATGATACCATGTGTAGGATTTATTAACCCGTTAATACTAATACGTTCTAATGATAATATAGTAAATGCTAAAAGCAAATACACAAAATAGTCGAATATCATTTGAGAAATAAATCGTACTTAATTTACTATGGAAAAGCACTACAAATTATTTTACTTTAGAAGGATATTGCTATTGATTTCTTAGAGAAAGAAACTGCAAATAGAAAGACGTTAAAAATTTTATATAAATATATATAAATTGATAATACAGTTTGCTATATTCATCAACAAAGAGTGCTCAATATCGGTAATCGAGCATATATAGCTAAGTTAAGCCTGGATACAGTGTCAGCGGTGCTTAGTGCCTCTCAGTTTCTTGGTCGGATAGTCTCATAGGCGTAAAACTGACAGTCCCAACGTCACTTTGCCTGTGTGTCTATGTTATCCTAACACACACACACACACACACACATATATATATATATATATATATATATATATATATAATGCTCTATCACCGATATAAACCACTCTCTAATAATAAATATAGCAAACTGAATTATATATATATATATATATATATATATATATATATATCATCCACAGACAGACTGTTTCGTTGTATCACAACTCTCCAGTGTGGATACTTCAAGCTAGGATGAAAACCCAGCTGACATTACATCAGTCGGATATCTTACTCCTGAGTCATCATCATTCTCAGCGTAAGTGAAAGACATTTTACGTATATCTATTCACATATACATTATCGGCTACTGGGAGTGCTAAATTCTTGAGAAGAGCTATTGTATTTCAGCTTATGTGGAAGCCGGTAAATTTTCCCCATTAGATTGGTCAAAACACGGGGGGATATATATATTGTCATCCACAGATAGACTGTTTCGTTGTATCACAACTATATACATATATATATATATATATATATATAGAGAGAGAGAGAGAGAGATAGAGATAGTGAGGGAGAGAGAGAAAATGTGGTGTAATGGTTAAAGAGCTGGATTACGACGTCGTAGTAATTGAGTTCGTGCTCCAGTCACGCTATTACGTTCAGTTTTTGACTAATACCCTTAGAAAAAGGTATGAAACCTCTTAACCTCTCAACTAGTCATCTACAAAGATGCCTTTGGCATTAAATAACCCATGAAGGTTGATATGCCATTAAAACAAAAAATAAACAGAAAACAGAGAAAATGGAATTAAATTCGATGGATTGTGAATGTGTACATCTGAAAAACACAAGGTATTTAGCGGATGTTTTTATTTGTTGCCGAATCATTTGCCAACGTTATGTTATATAGTCATCTACAGCATCACAACGACACAATAATTAAGACAAAGACGCAATGACAAAGACGCAATGACAAAGACGCAAGAAGGACGCAGTAATAAACGACGCATGAAGACTTCTTTACAAATATATTTTACCTCTCACTTTATTGCAAGGGTTCGAAAGGGTTGTTCAAGGGTTGCATGTGAGAGGGAGCTGGAGATCGAACAATATTTTGACCCCACAGTTATGACTGTCACGTTGTGTCTTTCTTCTTCTGATGCTGGGGTCCACTCCATCGGGGTTTCCGAGGGCCCCCTCGGTTGGGTGTGGCTTTCCCTACCACATCTGGTCTCTAGCTGTCTGGAATTCTACTGGCAACTGCTTCTTGGACTCGAACTCAACTGAGTTAAATAATAATTCAACGCCCACACAATCGCCCACTGGATCTTTGAAATCAAATGTTTAATCGTCATCAAGTGGAAATAACTGTCATGCAGTTCAGAGGTCACTCTCTTCCGGTGCATCAGTCTGTATTGGCACAGTAGGACCTTCCCCTTGTCCCATATTATAAGCCTTAATCCGCCCACGCGATCTCTTTCGATTACTGGCCATTGGAATGTGTCACTTCCTTCCGGTGCATCACCTTGGAATAGCATTTGGGGGGGCGGGTCGAAGGTCAAAACATAACAGTTAAATGTTTCGTTTTTTTTTTTACATTAAACCTTTATCAAGATTTTTGAATATGTGATGTTGTATCTTCTGAATTTTGTCTCAATCATTTGTTTTTAATTTTGAATCAAACGAGAAAACGAGCAAGTTGTAAGCATTCCATTTGGGTTACTGATGTTTTGTTTCAAAACTTAGCGATGTAATTTGTGTTCAAATATATATATATATATATATGTGTGTGTGTGTGTGTGTACATCATCATCAAGTTGCACTGCCAAGACAGCTTTTCCTGACTCTCTCCGTCTCTCTCTGTCTCTGTCTCTGTCTCTCTCTCTCTCTCTCTCTCTCTCTCTCTCCATCCATCCATCCATCCCGATTATCCATTGCTCCCAGCAGGTTTTCCAAACTACATCCTGAGTCCGCTCAAAGATGATATAGATAAATTCTTGCTAGTTGGCCAATACTGGCACGTCCATTTGTAGGGATCCATAGAAGACAGCCATTTATGAGTGCGTCTTTGTTTCTTCACCAGTGTCTCGAATGTCGTCTTCGTCTTATTTGGATAGATTTTGTGTTGGGAGATAAGTGGCCGTACACATATTGTTATGTGTGTGTGTTCGATGAAACCAAGCTAATTCAAATAATCAGTTTTGTAACTTTTTCGCATTAATTTGACTAAAAAAGAAGTTAAGTTGAAAAAGCTGGGTCTTTGATTAATAGTGCTGTAGTTAGAAATGATGTTAGATTAAACAATCTTCCGTAATTTTTTATAATGCTTATAAGTAAGTAAAGTTAGCGACCATAGTCGAGGGTGACCCGAAGGCTCCCTTTTCGATAGCTACTACACCAAGGTGTAGGGGAGGGCGCTACTCCATTCCCAGGATTGCTCCACTTTACCCTTGAACCGTACCTTATAATGCTGAGTGTTAAGCAAGGTGGTATCAAGTACCATTTTTAAACTCTTTGGTATGACTCGACCTGGGATTGAACCCAGGTCTCCCGGGCCATTGGCGAACACTCTAACCGCTGGGCCAATGTTACTATCATAATAGAATTTTTAAAGTTGAAGTTGTGATTAGTTTCTTTCTTATATCTGACCAAAGCATTATATTTTACTTGTTTTATTATTTTTGCTACCCTTCCTTGTATGCCCTCCAATTTCGCAATTATTTGCTCTACGAAGAACCGCAATAGATGTATACTAAGCCTTTGTTTTGTCTGTCAAAAGGTTATGATTGGATAGTAACTAAGTGGTAAAAATCCAACTAATAACCACGGCATTGAGTTTCTTTCACTTGTTTTATATCCATGTCTGCTTTTAGAGGTCATCATATGATCCTTTAAAAACAATATATATATAGAGAGAGAGAGAGACACACACAATACTAGACAACAAAAATAATTAAAAGCCAGAGACAACTCAAAAATCTTAAAAGAATACTCACCTCTTCTACATTCGGAGAAAACACAACCCAAAGAGTTACCGAATGCAATAACAAACGTTGCAAAATATGTGATATAATCATAGAAGGGAAATCCTATACCCCTAAAAACTCGAAAACCAAATTCAAAATAAATGAAAACTTAAGCTGCAATTCAAAAAAACGTTGTCTACATAATTGAATGAAGTGAATGCAAAGAAAAATACATAGGGTCAATACAGACACTTAATACAAGGATATAACTACCCAAGAGTAATATCAAAATAGAAGAAAACAGAAAAATAAATGTTTCGAAACCCCTATACCAATATAGTCGAGGCAAATTTAGAATATTTCAAACCAACGACTACACGCTACTTCCAATTAAGGAAAAGAATTTTATAGATAAATCTAAACCAAAGTTAAATAAAACATGAATTGTAGACATACACAAATGGAAATAAACATACATATGTATATAAATATATGTACATATAACTAGGCCTTGTGCCACACATGTTCTCTGACGAAAGCATCAAGCTGGAAACACACACACACACACACAAACACACACACACATATATATATATATATATATATATATATATATATACCAACATACAAATATATATGTGTATATATATATATATACACCGACAAAAACTATTAAGAAAAAAAGTTACCAGTAAATTTCAAACCACACTACCACACATGCACACACAAAAAATCCCCAAGACACACACTCACACACACAGAGGGAAATACCGTTAGTGAAATCCAAAACCATTCCAACGCACACAAACACACACAGACGCACACACACAACGACAAAACATATCAGATATCAAAAAGGGGTAATGCAGACTAAGGTAAACACACTCTTAAAAAAAGAAAGGAAGACGTCTATATGAACCCATAACCAACTGAGAATCATTCAACCTGCAAATACGAGTGAGTTCAAGTCTCATTGAGAGCCCCATTGTGCAAAATATGTTCTCTGATGAAAGCAACAAGCTGGAAACGTACACGTATGTAAGAACAAAATAAATAAATGAATTTAAAAAATACAAATCTCTTCGTAGACCTACCTATTTTAAAATATATAGATAGATATAGATTTAGATATATCTATGTGACTGTGGAACATGGTTTCTTGAAATTTCTGTATGTGTTTTTGTGCATTTTATCTCACCCAGGCTTGTTTACTTTCTACTCCCATGTTTTTCAAAACTCCATCATGCTTCTGTGACTTTCAGAACCTCATTCATCTGTACTTGAAACTCCGACGTAGATATTACTTTCATAAATATAGAATGCATTTCTCACACACACGCCGCACATATATATATATATATATATATATCATCATCATGATCTATAGACAGACAGTTCTGTTGTAACGCAACTCATCAGTGTGGCTAGACGTGCGAGGTGTTTCAAGCTGGAATCAGAACCTGACTGATATCTTACCGCAGTAATCAGCAACCTCACCATAAGCGAATGGATTTACAGTATAAACACTATTTTTCTTTTGTTTACAAATACGCTTACCGGCTACCAGAGTGCTCAAAACATTAGAAGAACATTGCATTACTTGAATGGCAACCAGTAATTCCTCACGAGAGTGCTCAACCCCCGCGGTGGGGAGCATATATATATATATATACATATTAAAATTTGACGATAAAAGTTTTTTTTAATTTATGAAATCTTTACAGTCCTCTATGCATGAAAATTTTAGGCAATCCGACAATATAATTTAAGCATAAAATGGAAATACGAATCGTTTTCAAACACATCTATTTGACTCATAGATGGAACCCTCACAGATACTATTCCTCCAGGTCAGAATGGATCCAAACAGATAGTATCACCCCAGTTCATAATGAATCCTAACAGATACTATCACCCTAGGTCAAAATGGATCCTAACAGATACTATCAAAACAGGTCAAAATAGACCCTAACAGATACTATCAAAACAGGTCAGAATGGACCCAGTAGTAATGGCATTGAAAAGTTTTTCCGCACTTTCCTGAGCTTCCGAAATGGTGTCTCACCACCAGGTGCAGTTCAATGTTCTTCTTTGTACACTAATTATTTTCGTATATATATATATATATATATATATATATATATATATATATATATACATAATTATGGTTAAAATCTAACGTGAAAACTGTTAATAATCTGTAAAGCCTTTACAAAGCTCAATACGAAAACTTCCGACTAATATGATATCAATCAGTACAGATCGTCTGAGGATAGACAGCATGAATGTCTAAGTCGTGAGTTATCATCCTGTTTTATTATCTAATTTTATACATGAAAAAATGTTTACACATACGTGATTGTGTACGTGTATGTGTGTGTTTGATTTAAGAAGAATGATACTTTGTATCTGTCTATTCTATCTTTGATCCGTTCAAGTCTTTGCATGACCCGATTGTATAAAGGATGGAATGAATTTAGGAAGGCGCCGTATTTTTCGAAGTACGTTTTGTCCCAACTGGGACAATCTTCTGGGGAGTAAATAATGAAATGTCAACTACAATGATGAGTCATATACATTTATATAAAGAGTAGGAGGAAGAACCAGTAGGAGCGGAAATAACAGAAAAAAGAATTTTTCTAGAGGTAAGAAGAAGAATTGGTGTGGAAATTGCTTGAGAATGTGTTCGGTCGTATTAATTCAAACACGTTTAAAAGAGAAAATGATGTCCATCCATACATACATAGGTGTTGTTTGTTGTGTAATGGTTATCGTCGTAGGAAATGGACACGGCGACACGAGTTCAAATCCTGGACGAGTTTCCCAAAGAACTAATACCCTTGGGAAAAATATGAATTCTATTATTGTCTTTCCAGTTCGAGGTAAATAGTTCTTCAGCCTTGGTTAGGCAATCAGTCTACGAGAAGGAAAACTCTGAATCCAACCCTTAAAAATTCCGCTAAAAAATTGACTGTATGTCATATCCTGTCCTTTCAGAGGAATTGGTACATACTTACATACATACACACACTCATACATATATACTTTGATGAATATGTTTACGTCTCTGATACAACCGAATTGCAAACATAACTCAGTCTTCATGGACTATTTTTATTTATTGTCTAGCTTTCTGTTTGTGGTTCGATGAAATTAGTTACCACCTGTGTCTCCCGCCAGCGACGTAAATTGAATCGCCAAGGGCTACGCTCGTCACTAAGGGGTAGATTAGGCTTCTGACTCAGTGTAGCTCGGGCTAAATTAATCCCCTTGTCTCAAATCAATGAATTTTTGCCATGGCTTCTCAAATCCACATCAAGATAATGAGAAACATTTAAAACCTCATGACAAGTAAAACTCCAGTTGCCTATTAGGCTTGCCATGGACTTTAACTTTATTTGCCAGGATGCGATTGGCAGGAACCATTCAACAGGGACAGATATTTGCAGAACGAATTTGTCTCACGTGTATATTCGGGATATACAGCGTATCTATTGAGGAAATAGTTTCAAAAATATACTCTTATATACTCGTGTATCATGCAACTTACTGAAATCTAAATTTTAACCTAGTATGAGGATGCCGCAGCGGACACGAGATACAGACCTAGTAGCTAACTGGTAGGCCGACAAATTCCAGCGACAAAAGAACTCAACTCGAGTATATACGATATTTAAAAATGTATTTATTTAAGATATTGACACTTCACGAGTAGGATGTGACTCAAGTTCGATTTTAAAGCGGACTATAGCTGGTTTGATTTCTAAGTTTTTTTCTTTTTTTAGACTAGTTGTCTAATAGTTGTCTAAATTTCTGAGACGAAGTTTGATGATTTTTATCATTAAGGGTTTTCGGACTATTGTCTTCATCTTTATAGTTTAAAAAAAATGAATATGAGCACAGGTAAAAAATCATACATGATAGTAATAATCCTAGTCAAGTAAGAACATTAAGTTTATAAGTCCTAAAATATCACTGCGAATTATCCAGCAGGACACATAGCGTAATGGTTTTAGGCATTGGTTTCCTAAGCTTTTAAGGAGACAATCATCAGGTTCAATCCTGACTGCAGGCGTGTAACAATACAGGAATGCTTAACACTTGTACCCGCTTATGGCTAACGGAATCCGAACAGACGACTCCCCGTGGATTCAATGAAGGGCGTAGTTTGAAGTTCCGTGAAGGTTCCCAAGTTCGACAAACACCTGATGAAGGCCGGAGGACATATCGGCCGAAACCTTTTGGAAATAACAATAAAAATGAAGACAATAGTTCAAAAACCCTTAATGATAGTTTTCTAATCATTGCTAATGACCCCTATTTGCTATTTTTTCTATACCTTGGGGAAGGGCGAAAGTCAAGCATAAGCATCCTCGTCTAGAATTTGAACGCGGGTTACCGAGTCTATATCCTGCCACTATATTAGCTACCTTAAGCGCGCCTCTATTGTAAAAAAGTGCTAAACTGAAATGGTAACGAAGAGCGTGTAAGCCTAAAATGGAGTGTTGCAACTCACTTGATCATTCGGTTGGTGGGTCAAGGACTGCTCAGGCACCAGGATTCCGTTCTAAAGCATTAGAGGTAGCCACCCAAAGCCAACAGATGGCCTTGTTGGGGAGGGTCTTATTATTTTGATGTTCTAATACTGTTGTGTTGTCGGTGAGAATTTTCTGTAATTGTGTTGTTGGGCATGAATGTTTTTTTAAATGCTGAGCTATTGAACTTGTGTCAGAATGGTGCATACTAGGGATACATACAACTATGGATAATACATAAATCAATTCCCCCGAATACGATAAAAGTAATACGGGAATTCGAACGGATCCAGAAGAAAATATGTAGACATAAAATGTCTATTATGTTTAATGAAATTTGCATTAACGAAGAAATGCTGCCTAGATATACATATATATATATATATATATATATATATATATATATATATATATATATATATATATATATTGCGTAGGAGTTTATGGTTATCACTAGCTCCCTTGGTGAGTTCATGGTAGACCAAATTTTGTGGTATCATTAAATAGTGTTCAATATCAATGATAGAGCTTTTATACATAATGGAATATGAAGAAATAACAGATGGGAAAAATCCGACGAAATATAAAAAATATATAATTGGATAAGTCGATAAAACCAAACACAGACAACGAATTCAATTGATATTTCGTCTTTATTTACCCAAAGACTTCATCAGAAGACTTCATCTAAATAAAGACGAAATATCAATTGAATCCGTTGTCTGTGGTTGGTTTTATCCTCCTTTTTACTTATATCTTTTACATATATGAATGTATATGTATCATATATATATTACATGTTAGTGTATGTGAGTCTGTCTGACAAACGCGTAAAGCATGAAACCCAGGGTCACAGACACTAACATATATATATATATATATATATATATATATATATATATATATATATATATAATCCATTGAAACTTTCGTAAGTTGAAATATATTCGCCGAAGTTTAAGGTTAAAAAGAAACATATTTCTATCCAAACCCATCTAAAGAACCAGTTAATAGGTTGATGAAATAAATTTCTCATACAGTATATTTATTAATTTCTGGTTTTTAATGATATATTTTGGTCAGATACATTTTTCCTATATGTTAATAAATATATTATCATTTATTAATTAGCCGTGCATAGAGGGCTCCATTTGGATTATTCTTTTTAAATCTATTTATATACTTAAATTATATACGAGGATCATTAAATAAGTTTCGAGACTTTTTCGTATGGGCACTTTTATTGATAGTACACACATGAAACTCTAGTCCCCTTCGAAGTAATCTCCTCAGGCTGCAATGCACTTGTTGTACCGTTCCAACAACTTCTGGGAGGTCCCATGGATGTCCTCTTGTGTGAGCGTGTTAATGACCTTCGTCACAGACTCTTTCATCTCCTCAATTGTCCCATAACGACAGCCTCTGAGCTTAGGGAATAACCAAAAGTCACAGGAAGCAAGGTCTGCACTATAGGGAGGGTTAGGGTTAAACTGTTTTGACGCTCTTCTTGGTCAAATAGTCTGTGACAAGGAGGGTGTTGTCGACTAGAGTATTGTCCTGGTGGAAATGCCACTGACCCGATTTGAAGAGTGCTGACCTCTTCCCAAGGAATCTCTTCCTGAACTCCCTTAAAACCTCAACATAGAAACCCTAACTCTAACCCTTTGACCAATCAACTCTGATGTATTGACTTGCTTACTCCTCCCACACTTCTCATCATCCCTCACAGACTCCCTGCCTTCCTTGAATCGCTTATGCCACTCAAAAACTTATGCTCGATTTATGCAAGATGGTCGAAAAACAGTCTGAAGCATTCCATACGTTTCTGTGGCATCATTTTTTCTCCAAGTTTAAAACACAATTTTATTGCATATCGTTCTTCTAAAGTGTCCTTACGTCCAGATTGCATTTTTGAAATTCACCAGCTGTGACGATAAGGCTTTAGTAGGGTATATTCCAATTGCTGCCGTAGCTGTTCATTTGAACCTGAAATCATAAAAAATAGTCAGTCATTTTATAAGATGTATAGCAATAAGATACTGAATTTTCAAGAGTCTACAACAATTTTAAATGCCTGTGCAAAAAAGTCTGGAAACTTAATGAATACACCACGTATATATATATATATATATATATATATATATATATATATATATATATATATTTGTTTGTAACGAAAAAGAAGGAAAACTCCACGAACGATTACTGTGCCATTATAAATTTATTTCAATGAGTTGTTTCCAGCCTCATCAGATGGCATATACTTTTTTGTTGAGAAACCAAGGAATATTTTTTATATAAAAAAAAAACATGAAGAAAGAAAAAGCATAAACTTAAAAGATACAAAATAAAAGATTTAAAAAAAAAGAATAAAAGAATAAAAATAGAAAATAGACAGTCACCCGCTCATTGCAGATGTTGTTGTTGTTGTTGTAGATTTTCTCAAAAAATATCGATGTATATATAAATATATAAAAATATCGATGTATATATAAATATATAAAAATATTCCTGGAATTCTCCACAAAAAAATGTGTATGCCATCTAATAAGGAAGGAAATAACTCGTCGAAATAAATCTATGATGGCGCGGCAATTTTTCGTTGAATTTTTTTCCTTTGCGTTACTGACATATTCGTTCTGTATGTGTTTTTTTTTAATGGGTTATTCAGGGAGTGGTTAGTACCTTTGGTAAGGGGGTTCGCCATGTCCTTTTTTTGTTTTTTAGGACAGCTCGTCTGCCACTGGACCTCCTCTGGCACTCAACTCTCACCTGTAGCTCCCCGTAACTGTTGCATGCAACAGCAGCCACACCCTGGGCACTGGCTTTGGCGAGCTTGCTTAACCAGGTGAGGGGAGCCGACATGTCTCAAACCCTCGGTGAGTTAGGATTGGGCTGCGTCAACCCTACTGCATGCGAAGCCAGACTCCAACGGAACAAGCGGAAGAGCTCACCTGAAGTTCCAGCGGTTGTGAAGGCGGTAGCAGCAAGTGTCGTTGGAGTGCCTAGAGCAGGACGTGGCACCCAAAGAAGTCCTGGTCATCCACTGCAGCCTGGCAGTCTCCTGTCGTAACGGTTCTCCGTGCCACTGAATCAAGACTTCCCAGGCCGAGAGTGTGGGATTGCCCCTGTGCACCGGTCTTCTCACTATAAAACTTTCACGTACAGGTCAGTTTCGCAACTCATCACCGATTACCAATCAGTCTACGCACACCATCAACTATGTGCTCTAGGCTGGTGCTGCAAAGCCACCTCCGTGTTCATAGATGAGATGCAGAACGCAAACGTCATCATCGGATCCGATGGACAACCGCCATGTGAGTTTTTCTATGTATATCCTGATAGATCAATATACTAATAGCCACACATCAAGCACTCCTATGGAATCAAATGAAGTTTCTCATATGTTCTATATATGAATATTACAAACTCGTAGCTCCTGGACACTAACCAGATAAAATTGACATATATATATATATATATATATAGAGAGAGAGAGAGAGAGAATACACCGGCCAGATCTCTTCACAGGAGTAAGACCCTCCCCAACGAGTGTCCTGGATATATGACACTAAACAATCTAATGTTGAGGTTTCAGCGATGCTGGAGCTTTGGGGAACGTGGAGTACCCTTTCATCACTATTGCTCCCAGGTCGACACTGGCCCGGAGTAGTAGCACCTGTTAGGGCTCTATTTATGGGTCAAATAGAACTAAACAACGTACTTATGCTAAACTGAATTGTTTGAAAGAGAACTGTTTTTGATTTTGAAACTGCGCTTCTGCTAAAATGAACTGTTCGATAAAGAACTGTTTTGTCATTTAACTGTGTGTAAACAAGAAGTATACTTATACGAAACTGTTTGAATTAGAACCGTTTGACTAAAATGAATAGCTTAAAATAGAAAAGTTTTGACAATTAAACTGTGTACTTACATTTAAACTGCATATTTTTGCTAAACGGAATTGTTTTAATTGAACTGTTTTTGTATGCTAAACTGAATTGTTTGAAATGGAACTGTTTTTGTATGCTAAACTGAATTGTTTGAAATGGAACTGTTTTTGTATGCTAAACTGAGTTGTTTGAAATATAACTGATTATTTGTATAAAAATGGATACAGAAAAACTAATAATAATTAAAGAAAACACTTGATAAAAGAGGAATTTTCGATAAAAAAATTTTCAACAAATGTTCAAATTGTTACCTCATCATACTTAACTGTCAGAAAAAGTTTCCTTTGGTTTCAAAACACAATCTTTAGACAAGAGGTGGATGCCTCTACCTCACTACTATGAGAAGGATGTGACATGAGGTCTTTTTTTTTTTTTTTTTTTTTTTGTAGATTACGGTCAGTTTAAATTCAAAGCTTTTTTTCTAATGTGATAATACCCGCTTCTGCAGTTTGCATAAGTCATTGAGACCTCATCTGAATACTTATGTGGGCCGGATCAAAGCGAGAAGCAGGTTCACAGAGAAAAGAACAAGACAAAACAACAACTTGTGGTTAAAACGTCAAGGGATGTTGAGAAGCGTGTAACACTTAGTGGATGATTAATTCTAGTTTGAGTTTCGGCTGGCAAAAGATTATCTTAACTAACTGGGTCCGGCTGGTAATGTCGCTGTTCGTTATTTCTTTGTCCCGGTCTAATCAACTCCCTTCGAACTCAAACTAAGTCTGACTCTCGGACCCAAAATGCACCTGTATATATACAGAATGTCTCATTATTATTTCCGGCTAATGGAACACCCACGAATAAACCCATAACTTTTTGGGGAGCCAATTCTCTCTTAAAAAAACTGGACATAAAATTAGTTCCTAGACTGGCCGTCTCCGATACAGGGACATTAAATTCAGACCCTTTTAAGTTCTGACAAGTACTTAACACGTCCGCAACTATATGTATAAACATTTTCTTATCGAGATTTCCTTAATCTAGTTAATGGGTTTTCCTAACATTTGAAATTCGATACCCAGGCCGAATCTAACTCATCTCGCCACATATATATGTGTGTATATGTGCGCGTGCGCGCAGGTGCGCGTGGGCGTGGGCGCACACACACATATACACACATACATACACACACACGCACACTGGTATGGGTGCACACACACACGTGTGTATACATATATGTGCATATATCCAACTCATAGTGTCACACTAATACCAATTGCTGTACCAGGGCAAAAGAGCCCAATCTCTTCCATTACTAACGAGGGGGAGAACACATGGGTTCGTGCCTTCCTCAAGGACATTAGCCCGAAGTGAAATGCATCAATCTCGTCCAGAATTTGAACTTGGCTTGACGAATTCATCTCCAATGATAATAATTGTTGCACTCTAAATAATGATGATAGGGTGCGTAGAGAACAATTTAAGAGAGGAACAGAAGAAAATATTTTCTGATTATAAGAAGTGAAGCATTCGAAAAAGAGCGAAAAGAGCGCAAAGAAAAGGGTCTCTTGCTTTTTTATGTAGGGTATTTACGCAATATCTTAAAATGGCGACTGACAGCTGCACTGGGAATATTGCTGCTTCACAATACGCATGCGTCAATGAGAACGTTTATGAAAATGGCTGGAATATTATGACAACTTTTTTTATTGTTGTCAGTTCTATATTAGGTATCGCTTGTGTGTATTGGCTGGTTGCTGAATTACAGATGCGGGATTAACCTTCATGGAGTCATCGAATTACATAAAGATAAAACTCTAATGAGATTTTAAAGAGGACTGACAGGATCTGTTGTAGGTGGATGGAGTTTTTACTGTTATTGTCTCGGTTTTCTTAGAACTGAAGAAATACATTCGAGTTTTCACCATTTAATTGTGTACGTCTCTTTAAGGTTTGTTGAACGGCATATCAACACCTTGATGGGTCATTAAATCGTGAAATTTGATTCGTTTTATTATAGTCATAACTATATTTTCAATGTTCTACGGAATATTTTTAATTGTACTTTTTAGATTGTCCATAATTCTTTTGGGGAAGGGGATCAATATATTGGTTCAAAAAATTTTGTTATTGTAACTAAGTATCGAGTGTTTACCTGTATAAAAGGATTTTGAACGTTATTCATACATTGGCTCTTAAAACATTGATATTGCAACTGTTTAAAATGTTTAAGCTACGTTTTTTATTGTGTATGATTTAAGACGATAATTGTTAAATTGACTTCGGCTTAAAATAACACAACAAGGCTTGATATGACATAAAACCAATCAGTCATTACAAGCAGAAAGTGTAGCAGAATTAATTTGTATGATATGCGTCGCAGGCGTTGGTTGGTTGGTTGGTTGGTTGGTTTTCCGGCGTATCAACCTTTTTCAGGTCATTTAACACCAAATCAAATTTCAAACAATTCAGTTTAGTATAAGTATAGTCTATGTTTACAAACAGTTAAATGTCAAAACAGTTCAGTTAAATGTCAAAACAGTTCTATTACAAACAATTCAATTAAGCATATGTAACAGTTTAGTTCTATTTAAAATAGTTCCATTTCAAACAATTCATTTTAGCATAAGTATGCTGTTCCAATGTCAAAAACAGTTCTATCAAAAACAATTTAGTTTAGTATAAGTACGCTGTTTAGTTCTATTTAACCGATAGATAGGACCCCATCAAGTGTTGCCACCTTGGGCCAGAAAGAACTTGCGAGCGATGGCAATGAAGGGGTACTCCGCATTCCCCAAAGCTCCAGCGTTACTAGAGTCTCAGCATTAGATTCTTTAGTATCATATCCAGGACCCTCGTTGATGGAGTTTTACCCCTATGCAGAGAAGCAATCGGTGTATTCTACAGCTCTAGCCAACTGGGCAAGCAGGCGTTGGAAAATAGTAACATGCTTTGGGATTAAGATTATCAGTTAGATAAGATCACAAAAGGCGTGGAAACGTATGAAGAAAAAGTTTGGACGCTAACTAAACATATGAAGAAAAGGCCATTACACAAGAAGGCCCGTGGCGTAATGGTTATCGTCGCAGGATAAGGACACGACAACACGAGTTCAAATCCTGGACCTGACTGATTGCATTTTGCATAGCACTAATACTCTTGGGAAAGGTATGAATCCAAATATTCTCCCTCCAACTATGGGTAAATAGTAGTGCAGACTAGGTTCTTCAGCCTTGGTGAGACAACTAGTCTAGGAGAAGGAAAACTCTGAATTGAAACCTGTTAAACTCCGCTTAAAAATTGACCTTGTGTCATATCCTGCCCGAGCGGAGGGGTTGGTAAATATGATTACACAAGAAGGCTGTGTGTTATATTGAACAAGTCCTGGTGGCAGAATCCCACAAAACAGCAGCTATGACCACCCAATACGAAAACTATCCAAGTTAGACGAACCAGACATGCGGGAAACTACTGGAGAAGTAGGGACGAACTCATAAGTGACATACTCCTGTGGACCCCTTCACATGGACGAGCAAAGGCAGGACGACCAGCTAGAACCTATATACAAAAAATCTGTGCCGATACAGGATATAGCCTTGAAGACCTACTGGGAGGGATGAACGATAGAGAAGTGTGGCGGGACAGGGTCAAGGAGATCCGTGCTGGCGGTGCGACCGAATGATGATGACGATATTCCGTTGATCATAGTTTATTTTGATTTATTTGTTAAAGAGCATCTCAACACCTTAACGCGTTCGGTTATTTGGTTTAATGGCATATCAATTCTTGATGGTTATTTAATGCCAAATTATATTCATAAACATAAATAGACGATTTGTAAGTGAATTATTTGTTGGTAACTTTATTTTTAAACGAGAGAGAGCTCATTTTTGCACACACTTAAATGGTTTCAAGAATTGCTATCTAACACTGATAATTCATTTTAATATTAATCATTTCTTTGCATACAATTAAATGGTTTCAAATATTGCTATTTAACAATAGTAATTCCATCTATCAGAGTATTTCTATCAAATACGAACAAATTATACACCGCTGAATTGCTTCAAATAACTAATATTGATAATCCCTACATAGAGATTGAACTGTTCTCTTATGACGCATAGATGGGACCCTATCAGGTATAACGCTTTTGGTCCGAGGGGACCTGAGAATAATGGTAATGAAAGATTACTCCGCATTCCCCAATGCTCAAGTATTACTGAAGCCTTCCCATCAGATTGTTTAGCGTCATATCCAGGTCACACGTTGTCAAGGGCGGGGTCTAACTCTTCAGCAGAAAAGCAGTCGGTGTATTCTGTAGCCCCAACCGACTGGGCCACACTGAACTGTTTTAGGTAAGTTCTTGTTGGTCGGCCAACACTGGCTCGTCCATGTAAAGGAGTCCATAGGAGAACATCACTTATGAGTTCGTCTTTGCTTCTCCAGCAATGTCTCACACGTCTTGTTCGTCTTATTTGGATCGTTTTAGAGATGGGAGGTAAGTGTCCGTACAGGGGTGGGGTATTGCTTTTAGAATTTTTTTCAATATAGCTTGCAGCATAATATATTTCCTCCCCTCTGTATACTTCATCTCACTCGTCTTCTCTCTTACCTTCGGTTTCTTTTTATCCTCTCTCTCTCTCTCTCTCTCTGTAAGACAGATGTCACCTTGAATCTTTCAAAATTGCTGTCACATGAATTCAATAGATTTAAGTAGGTGGAATCGAGTGCGGAGCAGGCAGTCATCACCAATGAAGTTGATCAAAATGGAGGAAAGTGCCGATATACTTTGAGAATTATGTCGCGAAAGCCATTTTGGATTATTCTGTGAGAAATATCAGCCAATGAGCGACGATTAAGACGAATATCTTAATAGGCTTCCCAAATACGATCCAATTATGGCTTAAAAGAAGTCGGTTTTATTGATGAATATACAAATGTACACACATGCATATACCCTCTCTGTGTGTGTGTGTGTGTGTGTGTGTGTGTGTGTGTGTGTGTGTGTGTGTGTGTGTGTGTGTGTGTGTGTAATACGCCTCTGTTTAACATAATGTACGTATAGTTCACTTACTTATTATGCGTAAACATTCTTATGTGATTTTATTTTTACAATTACATATACATGCACTTGCGTATACATGTATTTATATATATATATATATATATATAATTTTTAAATTTACATATAAAATCATGAACACACATATATATATATAATTTTTACATTTACATATAAAATCATAAACACACTTGCATATATCATAACACACTTGCGTATACAAGAGTGTACGTGTACATACACAACTGTATATATATATATATATATATATATATATATATATATATATATATATATATATATATATGGATTTGTATACTCAAAACATTGTTATAGAAAAAGAAGTACATACACATATAATAAAGAATATGTGTATGTGTACTTCTGTTTCCATGACATTATATTTGGACAATGTAATCCCTTTGTTTATTAGTATATATATATATATATATATATATATATATATATATATATATATATATGTATATATATATGCATATATATGGGGGGTAAGTTTTGTGAGCACGTGCTTCTTTTTCCATAATATGATACCTGGATAGTGGAGTACGGTAATCCTTTTTCCTTATATATATATGTATATATATAATCTCCTCGTCTGTTTTTTGGTAACCGAATTATTGGGGAAAACAGGACATTTTTAGGATAAGCCATTCTCTGATAAGATGCTGCAAGATTTTTCTGATGATAAAAATGAAATTGTTTTCGATTACTAGAACACGAGTTATGGACAATTTTCGGGAATCCTAACAGGGAAATTTTTTAGACCTAAAAAGACGCTACAATTACCTCCCTTGTCTTTCACTCTTTGAATATTAAATCAAACTAAATTAAGTAAGTTGTACATTAATGTTGAATTGCTAAAAGGAAGAGAAATCAGGCGAAAAAGAACAGAAATAATGAAAAATGGTGCTCCCATTATCATTTTTTTTTCCCAATAAATAAATATCAATTTGCGAAAAAAAAAGAAAGAATTACTATGAAAATAATGGTTATTATCAATACATCCTATCGGCTGGGGCTTTAGAGTACACCGACTGTAACTCTGCAGACGACTATTGGATTGTCACTAAGCTACACATGATGTTAAAGCTCTCACTGTGGAACTTTGAGGGGTATAGAGTAACCCTTCATTGGCATTACTCTCTGGTTCATTATGAACTGGAGTGATAGTACCTGTTGGGGTCTTATCTATGGGTCAGATAGACCTATTTAATCATTTACCATTCAACTGCACGAAACTATTTAACTGCACGAAAGCGAATGATGAATATTAAATAGAATTATTTGTGTGGAACGACAATACTTGAAACTGTGCTGAAACAAAGGAGCTATCACTCGGTCATAATTAACTTTACCTACGAAATACTCGCTTACAAACCATATATATATATATATATATATATATATATATATATATATATGGTTTGTGCATATATATATATATATATATATATATATATATATATGGTTTGTGTGTATATATATATATATATAAATAAAAGAAGAGTCATTAAATGACCCACGAGTGGTGATATTCCATAAAACACAAACAAAACAGTTATTGATATCCCCGTTTTTTATATCTGCTATCTTATAAAATGATTGACAGTGAATTAGACGAATATTTCTAAAATGTCAATTAGTTTTCAAATTTTTACTTAGTGTTCGCCAATGGTCCGGAAGACCTGGGTTCAATCCCAGGTCGCGTCATTCCAAAGACTTTAAAAATGGTACTTGATACCTCCTTGCTTAACACTCAGCAATATATGGTACGTATCAAGGGTAAAGTGGAGCAATCCGGGGAAAGGAGTAGTGCCCTTCCTAACACCTTGGTGTAGTAGCTATTGAAAAGGGAGCCTTCACATCACCCTCGACTATGGTCGCCAAGTTTAATTACTTTTTCTACATTTACTTCAAATTTATTAACGCTTTCACTAGTTATTAAACAAAAAAAACATGAATATTCCTCATGTCCTAATGGCAAATATGCTGAACTGCAACATCGTAGTATGCGAGTTTGAACACTTTCAAACTAATATCATTGAGAAAGGTATGAACTCCCTCGTGCCTCCAGTATAGCTTTGGAATTAAATAACCTACGAATGTTGATATGCCATTAAACAAAGAAACCAGACCATCAATACAGAAAACATTGAAAATTCCCCATATGTCTCATTTCGGTAGAAAAACCGTAACTAATTTACTAGACGGCGCCCATTGTCAAAAGCAATAAATTAAAATGTCGAAAGTGCCATTTTATTTTCGATTAAAAACTACCGACACAGAATCAAATATGTGGATTATGATAAATCTACACCTAATAGAAAAAAATGCTCCCAAATTACTATGACTTCAACAGAGATTCAAAATTTACCATCATTAAAAGAATTACATAAAACACATTAGACAATATTACGACGATAATAAAAACGCAAAAAGATAAACGGATTAAACATCCCTAAACACTGACACCAAATGGTTTTGACATCAAGCTAAACTATCCTAAAATCACTGCTTTGAAATAGAAAGAACGGATATGGATTACAACATAAAAAAAAACTACATAAACAAATGTCCAAGTTGAATATTCGACTCAAACAGTTAAGTTTAATTTGAAACATTCCCGACCCATATCTAACAAATATCTCCGGGGTTAGTCTCCGTGGCGTAATGGCTAACGTGATGGACTGCGTTATCTTAGTAATTGAGTTCGAATTAGAGTCGTCCATATTAATGTTCACATTCAGATTGATACCCCTGGGAAAAGTATGAACCAATGGGTACAACTACTGTTCTTCAATAAGCATGGCTTTGGCATTAAATAACCCACAAAGGTTGATATACCATGAAATAAAGAAGCTAAAAAAACTTATCTCCCAGATAGAGGTTAAATAGTACCACTACTATTCTTCAACAAGGATGGCTTTGGCATTAAATAAACCATAAAGGTTAATATGCCATCAAAGAAATTAATCAAACCAAACTAAATATTTCCCACAGTATAAAGCTCACTGTCAGGTGTCCGCAATAGCAGGGGCTATAAAATAATTACTTGAAAAAATTTGGATACAAAAAATAAATTCTATTCAACGAATATCATTTTTTTTTTAATTCAGTATTTTAATTGCTTTTTCTATTTGTGATTGCTATGTTGGGGACACCACATAGGAAAAGACTTTAAAATACTCTGACCATATAAAGTACTACAAGACGATTCCTAAACCTTTATGGCTACTCTTGTAACAGCTGTCCATAATTATATTAGTGCTTTTATTTAGGAAGATGTGAAAGATTCTAAGTAGCAATTCATAATTTTCTCGCATATCTTTACAATCTGGATGATTAAATAAAGAATTGCCATTTAGTTGCAAATTGGACAGAAAATATTTTCTTTCTGTTCTTTAATATGATTTTAACGTTGGTTGGTTGGTTGGTTGGTTGGTTTTACGGCATATCAACCTTTTTCGGGTCATTTATCGCCGAATTATATTTCAAACAATTTAGTTTAGAATAAGTATAGTTTTTTTGTTTACAAACAGTTAATCGTCAAAACAATTCAGTTAAATGTCAAAACAGTCCTATTTCAAACAATTCAGTTTAGCAAAAGTTCAGTTTAGTTCTATTTTCTCCATTGATAGGACCCTATCAGGTGTTACCACTCCGGGTCAGAGTGAACCTGGGAGCGTTGGCTATGAAGCGGTATCCGCATTCTCTAAAGCTCCAGCATTACTGGAACCTTACCATCAGAGTGTTTAGTGTCATATCTAGGACACTCGTTTGAGAGAGGTCAAAGAAGCAGTCGGTGTATTCTACAGCCCTAACCGACTGGGCATTTGACTGATTGCTTTTAATGTTAACTGATTTCTTTTAGCGGCATGGAGGATCTCATGGAATAATGGTTGCTAGTTCATTTTTCGTCGCTTTTTTGTGGAATATCAATTCTTTTAAAAACTAAAAAACATTTTTAATTTCTTCGCAAAAATATATCTCCTGAAAATCACCGAAGGGAATAATCAAAAACTAACTACAAAGATTTTTTGTGATTTTTCGGTTTGTTGTCCTCATTTTTATTCTGGTTAATCATAACGCAACGTTCCGGCCGCATTATCCTCCGGCCTTCCTCAGGTGTCTATTGTTTATCTAGTCATAGAAATGATTAAACTAGACAAACCATTTCTAAAGTTTTACTGTTGATGACAACAGTCCGAAAAATCACACGCAAAATATTTCAGACAAATAGCAACATATATATATTCTTATTCTTATTAACACTTTATAGATATATATTCCTATTTTTTAACATCATAATCAGTAGAGTTATTAGCAATCACATGGATCCCATGTATACTGAATCATCATATATATATATATATATATTGAGAGAGAGAGAGAGAGAGAGAGAGGAGAAAGAGACGAATTGGAAGGCAACAGTGAAAAGTATATAGAAGTTGAGGTGGATTATAATCAAAGCCCTCCAGTTAATAATAACATTTGGAACCGTTTAACTCTATGCACAATAGAATTATTTGTATTACATATAAATACTTGGAACCGTTTAACAGTGCAAATGAATGAGTAATGTTGAATGAGTACTGTTAAATAGCAATACTTGAAACGCTTTAAGTGTGTGCCTAAATTGAATTATTGGTAATACGCACCAATAGTTGGAATCATTAACTGTGTGCAAATGAAGGAATAGTGTCAAAATAAAAAAAAATAGTGTTAAATAGCAATACTTGTAACAACTTCATTGTCTGAAAACAAGACTAAAATTGAATAGAATTATTACTTAGATAGCAATAATTGGAACAATTTAACCAAGTAGAAACAATAGCAATACTTGTGTGCAATCATATTGTTTTCATTTAAAAATGAACAAACTATTCACTTACAAATCATATATGTATATCCATTTAAATGTGTACAGACGAATGACTAGGTGAGATTTTTATTGTTACATAGCAATACTTGAAACGATTTAACTGTATGCAAACAAGTGATAAATAGTAAAAAAAAAGAATTGTTCGTGTTAGATAGAAATACTTGAAACCATTTAAATGTGTGCAATAAAGGATTAGCTCAAGCTCGTTTAAAAATGTTATGAGCAAAATAGAAACCAAACAAAACCAATCTAGATGCTTACAAATTTTTTTTTATTATATACGTACAAAGAGGATTTGCCGTTAAATAACCGACCAAAATTGATATGCCATAAAAGCCAACAAACTAAACCAACCATTAATTACTTAAAACCATATTGTTACATGCATATCATTATTCTTAGATAGGAATATTTGATATTATATAACTGTGTGCAAACAAACAATTATAGACAAATAAAAAAGTACAATTTAGAAAGAAAGCAATAAAATGTTGATAAATATGATAATGATTACAGTCAAATATTTTCAAGCGAATCTCATTTCAGCATTAAATAAATTTGAAAAGAAAGTAATCAAATATCTTAACATTAAATAAACCATTAGGAATTGACATGCTGTCAAGCGAACAAATCAAATACAACCAATTGTTAAGTTTACAATAAATCATTTTCAAATGAATCAAATTTCGGCATCAGATAAGGAGCTGATACGCAGTTAAACAAATAAACCAAACCAAATTTATCAGGGGTTGTCCGCGTGACGTAATGAAAAAGAGCTGAATTGCGGAATCGTGGTAAGCGAGTTCGAACTCCGCTCGTGTCGTTACGTTTACTTTCGGACTAATACTCTTGGGAAAGGCATAAACCCCCTTATCCTCACAAGTAGTACCAATACTGGTCTTCAACAAAGATGGCTTTGGCATTAAATAACGAATGTTGTTATGCCTTTAAACAAAGAAAGCAATATAATCAATTTTCAGCATTAAATAACCCATTAGGAATTGACATGCCGTTAAACAAATAAACCAACCCAAGTCTATTCCAGGTTTCTGATATTATCAAATTATCAAATCATTTTTGTGTTGAGAGGGAAGTAATGAAACGGGCTGAGCAGTGCAAGTCCAAAATTCACTTTGTAAATCTTATCTTTTTTCTTTTCTTTTTTATATTCATAAATTCCCGATAATCAAGGAAAACGAATCGGGACAAAGCTGATGCCATGTCATATAGCTTTGAGGTCAAAAATGATGAGAAATAATTGATAATCATCAGGATATAAACGGAGATCAATCGAAAGAGATTAACGATTTATCCCTATTTTATAATCAAGAAAAGTAAGTGTAATCCAAAATAGAGTTTCTGTGAAACCGATCAGATGGAAGATTCATACCGATTGACTTTAAACATCATCGTGACAGTAGAGACGATAATTGGCCGCGTCAAATTAATAAAGACGAAAATATCCCAAGATGAGAGGCTAAAATACTTAGATATTTTCAAGAAATAATTTTCACTTTATTGCTGTGGTACATCATAGAAAAACCTCTGATAATCTCTGTGACTTTAAAAAAGAAGTAATTTAGCTTGACAACACAGCAGTCTAATCCCTCCACTAACATCAATCTAAAACCGGGCTTATAAAATATATCCTCTTATCTATGAGTCAAACAGAACTGTTTGACATTGAAACTAATTGGTTTGGTTGTGTTTTATGGCATATCAATCATTGTAGATTATTTAATGTCGAATCCTCTTTACACATATATATCTAATACGAGTAGAAATACCTGTCGTTGACTGCGTTCAAAAAAAGCCTTCAAAAATTGAACTCGAATTTATGAAAGTTACTGCTTCTATATTATTGAATGTTTTGGAGAGGAATAACCGCAAGCTCTGATTAACAGGCTTCTGCCAAAAAATTATAAAATAGTCTAATATTCTAGTGAATTCATTACTCGTTTATCTTAATAGAAATATTGTTTACAATCATGTAGATTATAAATCTATATCCATTTTTGTAACTCAAAAGAAAGGAATACCAGTTTTTTGTAAAATAACTGCTACCTTTTAACCAGATATAATCATGGTTGCATACAAATTTCTTATTCTTTATCTCAGTATTTTGGTTTATAAATTGATGTAGCCATCACATAAGATTGCGTCTTTTGAATGTAATATGCAAGTAAATAAAAGTCGGAAGAAAATTATAAAGACATGCATATTGCAATGTATATTTATGAATCACAACAAACACTAAGCGTTAAAGATATATTATCCTCATATGGTAATATTTTCCTTATAACTATTTATGATATTTATGATACTTAACGAATCAAGTATGATTCTGGAAAATTTTATATCAAGTACATGGCAGCATTAAAATATAAATATATTCTTAAAAATACAGAAATTAAAGCAATTGGAAAAGAAAAATGATAGATAATTAAAAATTTGAAACATAATTTCCCGGTTGCCAAAAATCAAATTGGTATACACTCCCAGATAAAGATCCTGACTTCCAGTAAATATCAGCAATATGATTTTAATTTCATTAAAATCAGAAATATTAGAATTTTCTCTGGGGTCATTTACCTCTTTTAAGCCATGAAAACTGGATGAATTTACACTTTCAAAAGGGCTCTGCATCGTGTTATAAGCCTCATTAAGGGGGATAAATATGATTGTAAGATGGTGAAATTTTGGAAATCGACTTGGCTTGGTGCTTAGTGGTTACGTTTTTATTTTCATCGAAATCGGGGGTATCTGAATTTAATTGGCTTGAAGTATTGCTATATAATAGTCACAATTTACCACCCGTCATTTGTCAGCTCACATTTAGTGTTCACCAATGGCCTGGGAGACCTGGGTTCAATCCCAGGTCGAGTCATACCAAAGACTTTTAAAATGGTACTTGATGTTACCTTGCTTAACAATCAGCATTATAAGGTAAGGATCAAGGATAAAGTGGAGCAATTCAGGGAAAGGAGTAGCGCCCTCCCCTACACCTTGGTGTCGTAGTTATCGAAAAGGGAGCCTTCACATCACCCTCGACTACAGTCACCAACTTTACTTATATATATATATATATATATAATGATATGTAAAATTAGTTTGTCGGTAATTTTATTTTTAAATGAGGTTAAACCAATTTATTTGCACACTAATATGGCTATTGCTTCTACACAGTTAATTGGTTTCAATTATTGCAATCTGCCACTTATAATTCTATTGAATATTGATTATTCGTTTGCAGACAATGAAGTGGTTACAAGTGTAGCTATTTAACACTAATTACTATATTCAACATTATTCATTCGTTTGTATACAGTTAAATGGTTCCAAGTATTGTTATGTATCACTAACGATTCAATTAAACATCAGACGAGAACGTCGGCATTAATTTTCTGTTGGCTTTGCCCCCAACCAGCATTATCCAGCAAAGGCAGACTTGAAGCTGAAAGTCCCTCGGCTTCAGCTGGGCGAGCTACATAATTAACACCTTTGACACCTTTGAATAGCACTGGACCTCGCAGTCCAGTTTAAGCTATAATCAGGCATTCGTGCCTGAAACCATGTTTAGGTCCAATTCAAGCTTGGCTCATTAGGCCCACATTGCACTAAGTCGGCCGATGACCAGCATAGTCCAGCAGAGCTCGAGCCTTGGCTTGTGCCCCACCGTCCTCTCCTCTAATCCTCACTATAATCTGATCTTCGGGTCATTTGACCTAATGACAATTACTCTCTAGTGGGAGGCAGAGACAAATAACTTGTTTTCACACCGTTAAATGATCAAACGGTTCAATTTCAAACCAGTCAATTTAGCACAGGTGATTTGTTTGCACTCGGTTTAAATAAAGCCCAGTCAGCTGGGATTATAGAATGCACTGACAGCATTTAAACCATTTAACTGTGTAGAAATATTGACAATACCCGCGTGCAATCAAATTAATTTTCATTTAAGAATTATCAACAAATCAAATGAGTATCTATTTAAATGTCTGCCAACAAAAGACTAATGTTAAATTGTTACTGTTACATAGCAATACTTGAAACCATTTAACTGTGTACAAAAAATTGAGCTCAAACTCGTTTAAAAATGTTATCAACACAATGTTTACGAATCCTATACATTCAATATATATGCATAAACAGGATTTTTCATTAAATGGGCAACAGTAGTTCATATGCCATAAAACCCAAACAAAATAAACCAAACCAGAACATCCTCTCACGAAATTAATACTTAAAGAATATAGGATACTGAAATGTTTGGTTTGGTTTCATTCTTTTATGGCATATCAACCTTCGTGGGTTATTTATTGCCAAAGCTATCGTCGTAAAAGACCAGTAACGGTACGTTTAACCCACTGCTGAAGGAAATAAGGTGATTCATATCTTTCCTCGGGGCAATTGTCGGAAAACGAACGTAATAATGATGTCGCAATCCAAACGGCAACTGGTCCCAGATAAATATAAGAGTCCAATCAAACTAACAGAGAAAATAAAAAGTAAATTGATAAATATGGGAAAAATAGCATGCCTCCCTTTTTACGCGTAGATTTCAGTTTTGTGGATTAATAAATTTATTCTGATGGCGCTCTCCTATAGCGAAACTTTTTAACCAACTAGATGTCTGGTATTAAAACACTGTTTGCTCCAACACCTTTGAACAACCGCTCATTTACTTACTTTTTCTATCTCTATCTCTTCTCTCTCTCTCTCCCTCTCTCTCTCTCCCTCTCTCTCACACACACACACACACACACACACACACACAAAGGAGAGTCATTCATTAAATAAGGAGAATTTTGCCTAAGGAGTTGGCAAAAGAAAGTACTGTTTACAGGTGCACCTTTTTCAAGGAAATCAATTGCAATGGGTCCTTTCATGAGAATTAATTTTTATTTTTTGCGGACTTTTTGTCCTCATCTTGGTAGTTTTTTTTTTTTTGTTTTTTTTGTGTGTGTGTGTTGTTTCTTCTTTCACTACGTTTCGACCAAATTTCACCTCTGGCCTTCTTCAGGTGGTTTACCGCCACCTCGGATAGGAATGCTGAGTCTTGTAACCGTATCCCCAGTAATTACTACCTTCCATAGTTGTTGTTTATCGCACCACAAAAATTAATTCTCAGATTAAGAAGCCTCATCTCAAAATGATTCCAATTAAAGACGGGTTCTTTCATGTTCTAGAAGACTGTAGGCATGACTTTCTTTACTATCCACAGCACTCGGAACTTTTTCATTGCCGGAAAGTCAGTGTTTCCGCTCTACGGACAGTCGTTTCGACTCAGGCTTGAAATTGAAAACCTGCGTTTAACCCATTTGCCAATATTTTTAACTAAAACAGGTTTCTCCATAAACATCACGTATTCTTCTGTGCAGAAGGTTTGCACTTTTCAACCAGCAAAAATTTGATGACAGACTTCTGTTCAAGCCTTTGGCAATCTGTTTGATATGCCATCATTTTGAATAACCTTAAAAATTATTTTTGAATGATAAAAATAATTTTTGTAATCAATATAGTCAAATAATGATTAGATTTTACCGCAATGGAAAAAAATTCTGAAAAAAAATGTATTTTGCTTTATTAAAAAAAATCCTCTTATTTATTAAATAATCCTCGTAGATAGATAGATAGATAGATAGATAGATAGATAGATAGATAGATAGATAGATAGATAGATTTCCGTTATTCAATAGATGATACTCGTATATACGTGGACTGCTTCACATTGATATCTTTGGTTTGCTTCTTTGTTTAATGGTACATCAACCTTCGTGTTATCTCATACCAAAGTCACCTTTGTGGAATATTAGTAGGGGTACTATTTAATGTATCGCAGGGAGGTATAAGGGGGCTCATACATTTCTCAATGTGATCATAATAACCTAATTCGAGTTCGAACTCACGAAGATATTCTACCCAGTCAGCTGTAGCTGCAAAATTCACCAACTGCATCTCTGACGAGGGGTAAGATCCCCACCACCACCAAACGTGTGTCTTGGATATGACACTAAACCACCAGATGGTGAATTTCCAACCTTGGAGATGTGGAAAATGAGGAGTATCTCTTCGGTGCCATCGCTCCCAGATCCTCTCTGACCCGGAATGGTAGCACCTGGTATGGTCCTCCTTGTGGGTCAAACAACTGTGTTTGACCATTTAAGTTGAGTGTAAACAAATAACTAATATTTAATTGAATTGTTACATAGCAGTACTTGTAATCATTTAACTGTGTGCAAATAAAACTATTAGACGAACCAGACATACAGGACACTGCTGGAGAAGCAGGGACGAGCTCATAAGAGATGTACTCATATGGACCCCCACACATGGCCGTGCAAAAGCAGGACGACCAGCACGAACATACATTCAGCAGCTATGTGAGGATACGGGATGTTGTCCTGAAGACCTACCTAGGGCGGTGAACGATAGGGAGGTGTGGCGAGAGAGGGTCAGGGATAACCGTGCTACCAGTGCGATATGATGATGATGATGATGATGATGATGATGGTATTACATAGCAATACTTGAAACCATTTGACTGAGTGAAAATGAATAAATAGTAATGAAAAGAATTAGTGTTAAATTGTATTACTTGAAACCACTTCACTGTATGTAAACATATAATCAATATTAAAGAAATATTTCTGTTAGATAACAATAATTGAAACCATTTAACTGTGTGCAAAAATGATTAGATTAGGTTTCTTTTTTAATGGCATATCCACATTTACCGACCCCTCCGCACGGGCGGGATATGACACAAGGTCAATTTTTAAGCGGAGTTTAACAGGTCTGAATTCAGAGTTTTCCTTCTCCTAGACTAGTTGCCTCACCAAGGCTGAAGAACCTAGTATGCCCTACTATTTTACCCATAGCTGGAGAATGATTAGATTCATACCTTTCCCAAGGGTTTTAGTGCGATGTGAAATGCTATCAGTCTCGTCCAGGATTTGAACTCGTGTCGCCGTGTCCATTTCCTATGACGATAACCATTACATCACAGGCACCTCCTTTTTAATGGCATATCAGCCTTTGTAGATTATCTAATGCTAAAGGCATTCTCCTAGAAGAACAGTAGTGGCACTATTTAACCCATAGCTGGGAGGATAAGGGAGTTCATACCTTTCCCAATGGTATTTGTCCGAAAGTGAACGTAATAGTGGGACTGGAGTTTGAACTCGCTTTAACCATTAGACAACGAGGACACCGCTAAAAAATGATTAATATTAAAAAGAAATATTTGTGTTTGATCACAATAATTGAAACCATTTAACTGTGTAAAAACAAAAGAAATATTTGTGTTTAAACAAATTAGCTCTCACTCATTTAAAAATAAAATGACCTACAGACTATTCACTTAAAATTGATATATGTATTACCATTTAATTGTGTGCTAACAAATGACAGATGTTAAACTGAATTGTCTGTATAACATAGTAATACTTGAAACCATTTAACTATGTGCAAACAAATAAGCTCCGACTCGTTTAAAAATGCCACCCACAAAATGTGTTCACTCATCGAATATATTCACTATACATGTATATAGGATTTGGCATTAAATAACCTGCAAGGACTGAGGGAGGTGTCCTCGTGGTGTAATGGTTAAAGCGCTGGACTGCGGAAACGTAGTAAGCAAATCGAACTCCAGTCGCGCTATTACGTTCACTATCGGACAAATACCCTTAGGAAAGGTATCCTCCAAGCTATGGGTTAAATAGCACTACTACTGTTCTTCTAGAAAGATAGATTTGGCATTAAATAACCCAAGAAAGTTGATATGCCATTAAACAACAAAACAAACAAGTAAGGCTTGATATGTCATAAAACCTAACCAAACCAAACCGATCACTGTAATGTTGCACTCAACCTCGTTAACCATTAGGCCACAAAGACTATATATATATATATATAGAGAGAGAGAGAGAGGGAGAGAGAGAGAGAATTATTTTTGCTGGATGTAATAGTTGTAACAACAACTTTTATTATTATTATTATTATTACTCCTTGCGAGATTTTCCCACTAGTGTAAGTTGATAGTCTTAGACTAAAGTTTGAGTGACAACGTCTCCTCAAGTCTCCAAGACCTTTCTCTGTATTCCAGCAAATCTGAACAATGCTCTAGTCTGGATGGTCTCCGATTTCCAGCTCTTCCAGTCATTCTTGCCATGTTTTGGGAACCGTTCTGAGTGCACCAATTATTATTAATATCACCGTCACTTTCATGTTCCATAACTTTTTAGTTCTCGGCAAGTTCCAAGTACTTGTTTCTCTCTTCGTTTTCTTTGACTTTTACTCTCTGTTTCAGTCAACAGAAAGTTCTCTTTTTTCTTAATTATCATTTAGTCTGGTCTTCTGTTTATTATTATTATTATTATTATTATTACAATCAACTGATCATTATCAAAATTGGTAGTAGCTATCCGATTTGAACTATATGCTCGAAATGAGACGGAATAGAAGAGACGTTTCTCTGTGAAGATGAAGGTAGAGAGAGATACCGGTAAGAGAAAGAGAGAGTCACAGAATTAATTGAAGCATATGAACAACTACAGATGCTCCTTCTGGTCTTGACATTTTGCTTACAAGACCTGACCTTTTTTTTTAATGCAATTATAAAACCTTTCACTCATCTTTAATTTCTTTCATCTTCTTGGAACATCCAAGTGGATAGGAATCCAGCTTGACCCATATTTATTCATTTGTCTGGCTTAAAGGAACACCGAAATGTTTTTCTCTTGGAAGGCCGGAGTGTGGAGCGGTCGACGAGTTATGATTCTTGGAAGAAAAAAAACGTGGCGAAAACGAAATTTGATAAAGCCAGAGATTATGTTTTCACCCAACCCCTCCACACATTCAGGATATGACACAAGGTCAATTTTAAGCGTAGGTTTGAATTCAGTTTTTTTTATTTACCGAGACCGGTTGCCATACCAAAGTTAAAAACAGTCTGCTCTACTATTTGCCAATAGCTGAATAGAGGATAGTCGGAGTCATAACTTTTCCCAAGGTATCAACGCTTTGTGAAATGCAAACAGACTAGTCCAGGATTTGAACTCACCTGGCCGGAGTATACAGCTGCCGGACCCAGGAAAGTTAAAAAGTACAGTGACCAAAATATTGGGATTCCTCGGTGGGGGAGTTTCCTCGTAGTGTAATGGTTAACCATTACACTACGAGGAAACTCCCCCACCGAGGACTGAACTGCGGAATCGTGGTAAGCGAAATGGACTGTGGAATCGTGGTAAGCGCTGGACTGCGGAATCGTGGTAAGCGCTGGACTGCGGAATCGTGGTAAGCGAATTCGAACTCCAGTCACGCTATTACGTTCACTTTCGGATAAATACGCTTGAGAAAGATAAAAGCCTTCTTATCCTCTTAGCTATGGATTAGATAGTAATACTATTGTTCTTCTAGAAGGATAGCTTTGACATATAAAAAAAAACCCAAGAAAGTTGATATACCATTAAACAACAAAGTAAATAAACAAAACTATAAACTTGCCCAGTCAGCTGGGGCTGTAGAATACACTGACTGCACCTCTGCAGAGGGGTAAGACCCCCCCCCTAACGAGTGTCCTGTATATGACACTAAACAGTCTGATGGTGAGGTTCCAGCAGTGCTGGAGCTTTGGGAAATGTGGAGTACCCCTTCATTGCCATCGCTCCCAGGTCCACTCTGGCCCGGAGTGGTAGCACCTGATAACGGTTCTATCTATGGGTTAAATAGAACTAAACCATGCTTCTTTCACTATACTGATTTTTGCATTTAAACTGTGTATTTATGCTAAGTTGAATTGTTTAAAATAGAACTGTTTTGACATTGGACCTGCGTACTAGTGCTGAACTGAATTGCTCGAAATAGAATTGTTTTTGACGTCTAAACTGTGTACTTATGCCGAACTGAATTATCTGAAATAAAACTGTTTGACATTTAACTCTGTGTATTCCCCAGTCGGCAGGGACTGTAGAATACACTGACTGCACCTCTGCAGAGGGGTAACCCCCCCCCCAACGAGTGTCCTGGATATGACACTAAACAATCTGATGGTGAGGTTCCAGCAGTGCTGGAGCTTTGGGAAATGCGGAGTACCCCATCATTGCCATTGCTCCCAGGTCCACTCTGGCCCGGAGTGGTAGCACCTGATAGGGCCCTATCTATGGGTCAAATAGAACTAACAGCATACTTATGCTAAACTGAATTGTTTGAGTAGACTGAATGGCTTGGTATAGAAATGTTTTTGACACTTAAACCGTTCTTACATTTAAACTGTGTGCTTATGATTAACTGAATTATTTCAAATAGCACTGTTTTTCGACATTAAAACATTATTTACACTTAACTGAATTGTTACGTATAACTGCTTGAATAGTTTGAAATAGAAATATTTTTGACAATTAAACAGTACTTATGCTAAACTGAATTGTTTTAAATAGAACAGATTATTTACATAAAAATTGATTTGACGTTAAATAACCAACAAGGTTAATATACCATAAAACCCACAAACCAACCAACCAACCAACAAAGCAAACATGAATAATAAAATGTAATCCTTAAAATCCGTGCTGTTATCAAGAAGATTAGAGAAAAATGAAATTAATTTTAAGTGACAAAACTTTCACAACGGGACATTTTTTCATAGATTAAACGGAGTAAAAAAAAGTTAAAATGGTGTATATTGTGACGTCAAAGAAAAGAAAGTAAATAAGTGATTGAGGGACTGATTGGTTTTAACGGCACGTCAACTAGTCTCGAGTTATTTTATGTCTAAAAATTAGGTAACCGTGCTTATTGTATATTCATATTTCCATTTTTGTGTAGCTGCTTCTAAAGAGTTTGTTGCACACACTTATATTAGATATTAGAGGAGGTGCCCGTTGTGTAATGGTTATCATCATAGGAAATGGACACGGTGACACGAGTTCAAATCCTGGACGAGACTGATGGCATTTCACATGCCACTAATACCTTTAGGAAAGGTATTAATCCAATTATTCTCCATCCTTGCTATGGGTAAATAGTAGGGTAGACTTGGTTCTTCAGCCTTGGTGAGGCAACTAGTCTAGGAGAAGGAATACTCTGAATTCAAACCTGTTAAATTCCGCTTAAAAATTGACCTTGTGTCATATCCTGCCCGAGCGGAGGGGTTTGTAATTATGTATATTAGATCAAATACGTGTGGGTCGTGGTAATCTTTCGATGGCTGTTTTATTCTCATCTACAGAAGCCACCCTTATAGATGAGCAGGTGTAGTTACCCGAAACAATTACGGACGCTGACTACGCCGATGACATAGCGCTTCTGGCAAATGTACCTACCGAAGCTGAAACCCAGCTACATAGTATGAAACGAGCAGCTGAAGGCATCGGCCTCCATGTCAATGCACACAAGATGGAAAATAGGTGCTTTAATCAAACAGTCGACATCTCCACATCTCTCTGAAACTCGTGGACAAGTTCACCGACCTAGGAAGCAGTGTCTCATCAACCGAGACAGACATCAACGCGTAACTAACAAAGGCATGGACAGCTATCGGTAGGCTATCGGTCATAAAATGAAACGCAGTTTCTTCCAGGCAGCGGTCCTGTCGATAGTGATGTATGGATGCACTACATGGACGCTAACTAAACGGATGAAGAAAAAGCTTGACGGCAACTACACAAGAATACTGCGAACAATATTGAACAAATCCTGGAGGCAGCACGCCACAAAGCAGCAGCTGTACGGCCACCCATCACGAAAACTATCCAATATAGACGAACCAGACATGTGGGACACTGCAGGAGAAGTTAGTATGAGCTCATAAGTAATGTACTCCAGTGGACCCCTACACATGGACGAGCAAAGGCAGGACGACCAGCTCGAACCTACATATAGCAGCTCTGTGCCGATACGGGTTGTGGACCTGAAGACCTGCCGGAAGCAATGAACGATAGAGAAGGGTGGCGAGAAAGGGTCAGGGATATCCGTGCTGATGGCGCGACATGATGATGATCTAATACGAACAAGTTACATAGAGTCACATGGTTTCAAGTATTCCAACCTAATACTAGTAACTATATTGTTTCAAGGGACTAGTTCTGTTTAATAATAACTATTTGTTAGCAAACAGTTATACGATTTCAAATAACTTACAATAATCCTAAGTAAATAATATTAACTTCAAGTATTCTTAGTAAAAATGATTTACACCGTTTTAAGATATCACATATTCCTATCTAATACAAATGATTTGCTGATGGTTGTATGGTATCAAGTATTTCTATCTTATACTAATAATTATATGGTTTCAAGTAATTATTTCTATTTAATAATAGTCATTTGTTTGTATACGGTGGTATAATATAAAGTATTTCTAATGCTAATAACTATATGGTTTTATATAATTGTTCATATTTAATAATAGTCGTTTGTTTTTATACAGTTATATGGTTTCAACTGTCTGCTCACTGTTATATGGCTCTAAGTAAGTAATAATAATCCTTAGTAAACAAATTATAGCTTCAAGTAACTATCCTTAATAAAGTAATTTAGTTATATGGCATAATTGATTCCACTTGAATACGTATAACGTTTAAACATATCTAGGTTACCCATGAACGGGACCCAGAGTGGACCTGGAAATGATGGAAAATAAATAAATATATATACTTACTGCCATGTAAATCTATAAGGGAGAAGTATAAAAATGGAAAACTGTACAACTTTTAAAACTTTCGATCTCAAAATTTATTGATATTTTCAAAATAATTCCACTAAGTCAAGCATGAAACACCGCCTCCAGTCAAACACAATAGCTACCTCCTTGACTGGCCAGTTAATAGGAATAGCCTGTGTACTGATGATATTCAAAAGTTTTATTTCATGATTTTTTCATTATATTAATAGTCATAATTTCCATACATATTTGCTTCTACTTCACGGAATAACTAGTTCTTAAAATTCTTCAACTGATTCAAATATAAATTTTATTATGTAACACTACAGTAGTAAGTCCCGGTTCAACCGGGACATTGGCCCAGCGGTTAGAGTGTTCGCCAATGGCCCAGGAGACCTGGGTTCAATCCCAGGTCGAGTCATACCAAAGACTTTAAAAATGGAACTTGATACCACCTTGCTTAACACTCAGCATTATAAGGTACGGTTCAAGGGTAAAGTGGAGCAATCCTGGGAATGGAGTAGCGCCCTCCCCTACACCTTGGTGTAGTAGCTATCGAAAAGGGAGCCTTTGGGTCACCCTCGACTATGGTCGCTAACTTTACTTACTTTTACAGTAGTAAGGACACGGCTACAGCTTGGTTGGATCAATTAATATGATTTATTAACAATCTTCAATTGAAAGGTGAAA